>VDFB02000002.1:115768065-116165282 GCA_007258455.2 Sequoia sempervirens
CTAATGAGAGAGATGTGGTCGAGGACATGGAAGAAGAAGAGAGTGGAGAGGTTGTAGTGGAAGGAGATTCGATCATTACAACCTATCCAGTAGGTGGATAAGAGGTAAGGTGGACCGAGATATCCACCGCAGGTGGGGAAATAGGAACTAACGCCTGGGAAGCAGGCAGAGGAACAACAGTAGTGGAGGAAGTAGGTGGGGATTTTGGTTGCTCAACCTTTGTTTCCTCAAGGAGTGGGTCTTCTTGAATAATAGGCATCTCCATGAAACTACTTGATCTTTTATGTTTCTTGGAAGGTTCACCTTTCAAATCCTTTCTAGCATATACCTTGGGATTGGGTTGTTGTTCATCAACCTCTTTTCTTTTCCTTGATCTGGTGAATGGAGGGGACTTCGAAGTCTCTCTTAATAGGGCAGCAACTATCCCATTGTTTGTTCCACTTGGCTCCTTTTTGAGTCCCTCAAAGGTCAAAGTGTCCCCTTATTGCTTCAATTGGGCAACTTACCCATCAATCCATTCTTTTGTTCTAGCCTCAACGAGCTTGGTTAGAATATCAAGGTCATCAACCTCTTACTCATCCCAATTGATCAATGGCATTGGAAGGTTGGTGACTGCATTATATCAAGTATCCATGACCGTGATTTCATCTTCTTCCACTTGGTTAGGTATTGGGAACATATTAACACTCTTTAGGAAATATGTATTCATCCACATATAGTGCCTCATCCACACCTCATTGTCATCTTTGCAATTAGCCCAAAAATCTTCAACGCTATGTAGATGGGCATATTTAGGTCCAAGTTCCTTCTTGATATGGCCATAGGGATCCATCTGTGGCCGGGTAGTGTGGAGTCTCAAATGGTATTCGGCCAATTCCTTCTCTGAATTGTTGGCACACTAAGAGGTATGGAGTTCATATAGTCATTGACTGAAGGAAAGGGGATAAGGAATCCTTGCGCTATGTTTGTTGCTAAAAAGGGAATGCACATGTCGTAGCTGCCGAGATAGCTCTAATAGTATTATTCAATCATTGGGATACTAGGGCATCTTGTAGGGTCTTTCTAAGAAGCCTTCTGCATGAATATATGTGAACTTCAGATATTGGATGAATAGAAAGGAAAACTATTTCAGGAATGTGTTGGAACTATGGGAGACTTGCCTCTTGAAGTCACCCTTGAGAAATCTAATGATATGACCTATGAAAGTGTCATTGACCCTACAATAATCCTTCTTGTAGTTCTTGTATTGCAGTTGGGGGTATTTGCCATAAAATTTTAGCTCCCTACCAGGTTCCTCATGTGGAGCTCTGAATAAGCCTCCATATTTCCTTTGCTCAGCTAACAAGTAGACCAAATAGGAAGTCATGTAGAATTTGGAGGTCTTCTTAACAACCATAAATTGCTCGTGGAAGTGGTCACTGATTATCCTACCCTACTAGAACATGGCCTCTCCCCAGAGGATCTCTTATATGAAGTGGACCATCCATTCTTGGAAATAAGCAGCAGTTGGAAGGCCCATTATCCTACTTAACAATGTTACCAAATCATGGTAATCTTCATAAAAATCACTTTGGAATAGCTCTTGGGGAACCTTAGCAACATTTCCCATCTTCTCCTTGAGCCAAAACTAATTTAAAAGCCTCTTACATTTTAGGGGGTTGTTATCCCATGTTTCCTTGCAATCATTTATGGTTGGTACTTCCATCTCCCCAAAGGTAGGGATATGGAAAGTATTTGTTATTCACATGACATACATGTCAGCTAAAATATTTTTTTCCTTGTCCACTATTGTTCTAGTCTCTTCTTGATAGGCCTCCCTACAGGCCGTCACCAATTCAGGGGCAATGGGGGTAGGAGGAAGCCTGCAGCCTTAGCTATTCCATTGCCTCTAATTATTCATGCATTTTCTTTTTTGGGGCTGATTCAAACTCTCTGCTTGAATTCGTCAGTATCCACTTGTCTGATATTTGCATCTGTGACTCTTAGAAGCCCACAACCTTAGCTATTCCACTGCCTCTAATTTTTCTTTGTTTCGCTTGGGGTAGCTCATAGGAAAATAGAGGATTGGGCCCCAAGAAGCAGAAGGATGGGGGCAGTTCTCCCTTTGAAATGGCTAGGACATGGCATAATTCTGACGACGGAGGTCTAATTCAAGGGGTCCGAGAAAGGTTAAGTACTTGGTATTTTTCTCTTTGTATTTTAGACAACCACTGGATGCACAAAACATGAAGGGCGGGAGGCATAAGAAATGATGATGTTACCACAGCTGCCCATGGGCGGAAGTCCATGAGTCAAGATCCGCAAGCCACTCAGTATATGGTCACTTGTTTTTTGGGGTCATCAATGTTGCTCGTCGAGTGAGGGATCGGGGCCCAAAGCATCGAAAGGTCAGGGCTAAGCCGCCATTTGGAATCAACAGACTATGAGCGACACTTCGAGGATAGAGTCCCACAAGTGCGGACTCGAGAAAGTTGGATTAACACAATTTAGTTCATATTTTTTGTAAAGCTTCAACGGTGAGAGGGTAGAGTCCTCCCACGATGGCAGTCTCGACAGTGAGGATCGTCGTTTGAAAGTTTGTTTCATTTTTGCATGCAAGCAGTGAGGCTATAAGTTGGCAGGTTTACAGGTTATGACTTCCCTGGCCAAAGAATGACGTCGAGGGGTTGAGGTTCCACAGTCATTATAGGGATGATTTATGAGGTTTTTTTTTTCAATTTCAGTTACATGGGTTTGGGTGCCTCACTTTTCTCTATCTAATTCATGTGTATTTCTCTCCTTTTAATCCATCAGTTTGCAAAAAATTAAAAAAAAAACACAAAGGAGAGCGCAGGTGGCAAACTCACCTCAAGAACCCGATGAAGGAGGTAGTCAAATCAGTAAGAAAACATGCAGGAACGACGATGGCATGCGTCGGGCTCAGAGGCTATGCAGGGAGAGAGATCTATTATTCCTTCTAACAAACTAGCTAGTGAAAATGACAATTCAGACTTTCCTATTTATAGAAAATAGAGCATTAAATGCTAGCTATTAAATGCATGTGCAATGGACTGAAAGGTAGGTGTTTTGAAGTTTGAAAATGACCATGGAAGGGTCGAAGCCTAATGGGTGGATGGTCGCCAGTCAATTATCATTCGACTACTTATCGCGAAATGAATGGTGTTGGAGGAGTCAAACTTTGAGTGGTGGAAAGCTGCTAGACGAAAGCCATAAAGGACGGCGAAGATGTGACAGAATTCTGATAGAAGAAACCCATAAGGGTGGGCTCGATGGGATGGATGACCATTAAGACTTAGTCATTAGAAACATAGGGGGAACGTCAATCAAAGTGGTGAGTCCTAGGCCACAGAAGGGCAGGGTCCTTTGACCATTTGAAACGGTGAATGCAATAGGGAAATCTGCCAGGTGCAACCTATGAGGGCGGACCCGCAGAGCTCTAGGGACGTTGGTATGAAAGGTAGAGGAAAAATTTCAAGGGGTCTCCACAAAGACATTGGACTTAGAAAATTTAAGGGAGGTGAAACATGGTCAACTCAAGATGAACTTTTTGGGACTTAGTGACCATTTTGAACACCAAATAAGGGGCACACAAAATGAGACAGCAACAAAAGTGACCCGGTGAGGTGGAGGAAAGAGAGGGCCCCTATTCTAAATAGGGCATGTGTACTGAGGGCACAACAAATACATTAAATGTATCCACAATAAATCTCTATAAAATCCTTGAGCCCCCCTTTCTCCTTGAATTGGCATAGATAGAAAAGGTTATTCTCATGCAATAAATCACCCTTGAGCAAGAAGCTAGCTCAGGATGATTAAAAACCTCCTACCTCCATAGACTCCAACCTCCAATATGTCATATTTATGCTCGATCTATAAAAGGTTAACTATGTGATTCTTTAAGAACCTTGAAACCTTTCTAGGTATACCATATATGGTCTCATGAATACAAGCATAAGATGATATGATGAAATATTTATTTAAAAGTGTTAGATACAATGTGTTCCAAATAGATTATAAACCTTATGCCTCTCCATTACAATTAATTCAAAAATATATATAATTAGAAAATATGTAGTGGGCTTTGAACTAATAACCTTCAAAATTATATCAAATATTAATCTTCATTGTCTCCATCTACTCTGAACATTCTCTTCATTAATTATCAACAACTTTATATGTGATGTCTAAAAAACATTTAGAAGAAACAATAATATGAGACTTGAAACCAAAATATGCAAAACTATAAAATATCTCCAAACTAACTATTTTATACTATGATCCTTAATCCAAAAATGATTAACATAAATTAGATTTGAAGCACTAATCCTTCCTTAGCAATATTTCCTTACCACGATATACCTCCAATATTTAGGAATATTGAAAATAAATGATCTTATCCAATTTCACACAAATTAATAATGCAATTCCCTTTTCACAACATGTTTGAAGAATCTTTTGTTGAACAAAAATTCCAACACCCAAGATACCAACAAATTAGGGTTTCCTATTTCCACATTGCCACTTGCTAGGGTTTGAAATAAGATATTTTTCATTATATTTTAAAATTAAATTATTCATTCTCATAGATCTACAAATACTCTACAACAAAGAGCAAGCATTCCATCTATATGAGTGTGTCAAAGATCTGAATAGTGGGTGTAAAATACATTGGAAATTACAAGTGATGGATGGTAGTTTGAAAATAAATAAACAATTGGGACATCATGATTTTAGCATGAACCTCTACTAATATAAATTACTTCCAATGAATAGATACCACTCCTTCCAATGCAAATAACCTATGACTGGTCAAGAAGGAATCATATTACAATAATGGAAACTTACAACAAAATTTAGCAAGAAGTTTCTTCCTAAAATAACTCCCTGGCATGTAGAAAATGATTTTATCATGCCTCCTTATCAAATATTCCAAACTCTTTTATCTTGCATCACAAGAACAAAAATTATTCTATGACATCATAGGAGCACATGTTTCTCTATAGATTTCAATGCACTGGTACAATATTTCTAACTACTTTGATACCAAGTGAAAACTTGAAAATGAAATAGCTACACCATTATTGTAAATGAATACAAATTTGAGATATAGAAATTTGTATTCAATTAGGATCGCCACCTAATAATTCCACATTACATAGCAATGACTATTTAAAGCCTTATTTTCCCCTAAATATAACCACCTATGGGAAAGTAACTTCCCATCTAACCTATTAACTAATTAATTATTTATTCTAAAACTAACTATTAATGTAATAAATCCAACACTATTTAGGGCTTTCTTTCTTTAAATAATCACTTCCATGAATCAACACTTTCACAAGTCAAATCATATGTGAATCAGTGATTCCACCTTACCATTTAGCTCTTTTATACCTAGGTTATTTCTTTCTATTTTTTTTATTTTATAATTTTATGTTTTCATATTTTCACTTTCTATTCATTTTATAATGTGTTTCCCTATAATTTACACCATTTGTAATATTATTTTTTGTAGATCCCTACTATTTTTTAGAAAAAAAATATTAATACATATTTTTTTGTTTCATGTAGGTTTATGTTATAGCGTGTATGGCTTATATTTAAACACATATACAGATTAATGCATTCATATATTGGTCCATACATAGATCATCACCTTCGTAGATTGGTTCCTCCATAATTTCCTAATCGGTGGCACTGATAATTTTTTTATTTTAGGCGGTGGCACTGATAATTATTTTTGGAGTTCTTAAGAATTTTATCTAAACAATTTTGTAGCATGACCCTATTTGTGCAACTTAAAAATATTTTCCAAATAAATATCTTGAACCACTAACACATTTGTGGTTGTAGTTAAATTTTTCAAAGGCCTCATCATTTTACTAATCTTAGTTGCACAATTTATTTCTCAAGCTAATGAACATTGTTATTTCTTGGAGTGAGTAGTGTGTATTCTCTCCTCTTGCACCTTTGTGTGATCTTGAGTCCATAAAAACATCAATTACTCTATTTTTTTTTCTATCCTAAGGAACCCAATGTTTGTATACTCTATCTTTGTGCTTCATGCAATATTGAGTTATCAAAAGCACTTGGATCATTCCTTCTAGGGAGCCTACCTATGTTATTTATCACCTTAGGGGATTTCCCCAACTCTTATGTTATGATGGAGTATAAAGAGTGAGGTTTGAATCAAAAGATGCCCCTTTTGGAGGTGGAATCTTGCCAATCTTGGCTAATCTCCCAAAAACATTATACCTTTGGGAAGTGAGGGTGGAGAGTGGGTTACCCTCTCCTCCCAAATATTTATAGTTTTTCATTCATTTATGGATTTTTCCTTGTGTACATTTGAATTATTTGAAGGACTCTCTAAAAATCTTATCCGTCCTAAATTAAGACCTTTTAGGCTTCCTTTGTGGTGTATTAGATACCAATTAGGCTAGACAAGTTACTCATGATATAATTTTGAGTGATAGTTTTAGAGCTCACTTTGGGTAAGGCTTAATCCTCTAACATAATGTGTGAATAATTGGTACATGACCTTATATTCCCTAGCTACCCACACTCTTGGTGGATAATATAAATATGCAACCAAAAAAGGTGACACTCCCACTTGAATTAAGACACTTTAGTCCTACCTCTCAACCTTGCATGTATAAGAAAGTTCTTATATGTACATTTATATTGCATTATTGTTGGTATTGCATATATTTCACATTAGTGATCACATTTGATCTAATAATATTTTTCATTCATTATTGCAATCTTATCTTTGTGTTTTCTCTTGTAGAAGGTTATTTTGGTTTTATAGGTGATCCTAGGAGCTTTATTCCTTGGGTGAATCTAACATGGTATTAGAGCTAGCTATCAACTCTAACAATCCTAAATCAACTATCCAATATTTCCCCCCAAATCCTTTATTCATTCTTCCAATCTAATCCCTCATCCATCTATATCACCCAAATTTCTCAAATCCAATCCTCCATCCCAAAATAAAATTTATTCCCCATCCAAAATAAAATTTTCCCTCCATCCTTCTATTTTATCACCACTACCATATAGATCATCCAATTTATTGACCAAGACATATATGGATCAATACATTCAAAATTCAGTATATTTTCATGTATCAACACATTCATGATTTAGTGTGTGCGTGAATTAGTGTATTCATGGACCAACACATTCAAGGATTAGAACATTTACAAATAAATTATTGTGTAGTTTATAAATTTTTATGTATTGATTCTTTCCTCTTCATCCATTCATCCACATCCTAGTCCAACTTATCCCCTCTTAAATTCAAATCCACTTTCCTCCATATTAGTCCTTAATTCACATTCTTCTAATCCCCAATCCACTTCTAATCCATTCCTAATTTATATAATAAAAATCCAACTTTATCAATAAAACCTTAATCCAAAAAATTCCCAAAGTCTCCTCTTCTTAACACTATCCTAAAATCAAATCTAACATATTCATCTCCTATCTTCATTGCATTTCTTTATCAAACCTTTCTTTTAATCCAACTTTACATCTAATTTTATCTAATTCTCAATCAACCATCCATCTATTTATATTCTTCTAATCTTACTCATAATCCAAACTTCCATCTATAATCTAATAAACCTTCATCTTATAATCCTACATAAACCATATCCCAAAATACTCCTCAATCACCACTATAATTCATCCAATCCAATCAATTGTATTCCACAATATGAGCTTAATCAAAACCAAAATCTACGCTTTAATAAATCAATCCTCTATCTCATTAAGCCATCTAATCCAACTCATATTTATTAAATTTCTTCTAATCCCATTTCTATCATCCCAATCCCATCCAACATCATGTCTTCATTCTATACCCTCCCTCCAATATTTGATGATGAGGTTAGTCACATTGAAAAACCCAAATATGATCCCCAAGATCATAATGAGAGTCTTTTGGACCAAGATGATCTCCCCCCACCCACCATCCCTAAAACCCAAACATCCACTAGGTCCACTCCCAATCCCAAATACCTCCTAGATTACATCCTCACCTATCGCTTCAACCAAGATAAATATGTTATTGTTAGGCACCTTCTAAGTATTTACACCAAGCTCCCATCCTCCCAATCTCTATCAAATCCCAATTCATACCCCATTTATCATACTGCTTCTTCCTTTGATAAGGGAAACCAAACTCCATCTATAGTTCCCCTCAAACCCCATCCATATCGTGAATCCCCATCCTCAGCTTCAATCCATGAATTTGTTGAAGCCTCTACTTCTCATTCCACTTACTTATATACAAAATACTTATAATCCATATCATCCCTATCATAATAATCCTCTTCATCCCAATTCTTTTATGATTTCTTACAAGTATTATTAGAAAATGATCCTTAAACCCCATGCACAAATAAACTTGTGTCACCTTGTCATCTTACCTGTAGTGCCCCTTCGTATTGGCCTATCTAGGAATTTGTGTAAGTGTTCATTTGTTATTTCATTGTTTATTGTGTTATTGGATTATGTGGTATACATAATATTTTAATGGCCTTGTTAAATCAGTTAATTAAATTAAAATTTGATTACTAAGTAATTTATATAAATTTTGGATTTAAGCAATAGTTCAATAAATTAATCTTGTGAAACATTAAGTAAATAGTTTATTAGTAAATTAATTAATTAATTTGTTTTATAAGTATTGTTTTAATGGTATTTAATAATAATTAATAATTTATTATTTGTGTGAGGATAATTAATTAAATAAAGAAAATTAATGTGATTTTTAATTAAATATAGAAGATGAGTTTTCAAACTGTTGTAAAAACAAGCGAAAATAGAAAAGATGGGAAAAAAGATAATGTGTGCACATGCATGACTTTAAATGAAGTGTCAATCAAGAAACTTACTTTTAATGTTGAGCTTTTTTTTCGAAAACTCTTTCTGGATTTTTGGAAGGGGGCTTGTTTTTGAGAAATGGTCTTCATTAGTTAATGTTTGCTCTGCAAAATAATTTTGGGAAAGATTACAGTTTGGGTTTTTGGAATATTATTTTTGAAGTGAATGGATTTTCCCTGTGAATTTGATTAAAGCTTGAAAGAAGAGGCTTATGGCAGTGGATTTTGGTCCTCATCATTTTTCTTTCATTTCAAAGTGAAGGACACCAGATAGGCTTCATTCTTCATGTTTTTTGTTTATCTATTAGACATGCATAATCTTGGCTCCATGTGTCGGCTGAAAAATGAGTGTATGTTATTGCAGAAAATTTTTGTGCTTTCAATTATCATAGGTTAAACTTTGAGTTTTTTATTTATTTGGGAATCTCTTCCTTGAAATCAATTCCATCACATTTTGATTCAATGGTTTCCTTGTGTTGAGTTGTATAATATGTTATCTATTTCAAGCATTTTATTTAGGTATCGATGTTCCTTTAATTTGCATGATTCATGTCCTCTATTGAGATAAAAGTCCTTTCCAAGATGAAGCTCTCGTTATCTAAAGCGATAGAACCCTTAATTATTTAAAGAGTGGCGGCTGCCTTGAACATATGCCTGATAGCCGAGCGGACCTCAATCTCTACCATGTCCCCATCCTCCCATGCGAAGGGCGACGTTAAAACGCAATTAAATAATAGTAGCTCCTTGATATACTCTCATTCTTTTGACTTCACAGGTTTGGCTTTGAGTGTTTTATGTCGATAATTCGACAGGTGGTTTCCTTTGGCACCACCCTAATTTTACGCGATTTTGGCGTTCTAATTCAGATGGCATTATGCTGGTAGTGATACCTTTCCTTCTGAATCCTCTCATTCGATATGTAAAAACAAAATGCAATGGCTGACTCTTCATTATCGTATGAAATAAGCGATTCTCGTCTGGTCGCATCCCTTTCATTGGAATACCAGTTTCTTTTTCTCTATAAAGTTTGTTAAAGGTACCTGTCATATATAATTCCATGGACCACATTTTGCTGCATTTTTCAAATCGGTCTAAAGTGCCTTTGTCTATGCTCGATATTTTCTCGGCAGAGTGATTTTTCTGGGGTGGTTTATTATAGCAATGTTCTGGTGTAGGATGGTTTTTCTTTTTTTAGCATCATCGAGTATTTACGTTCATGAAATAATGCCATGATCGGTGTTGTAAAACAGGAAATGGTTCAGATCTCTGGGTAGAAACAACCCTTCAAGCAACCCGGAAAGATGATTTTAGGCAACGTGGCAATTAGTGAACTTGACGCCATAGCGTATTTATTTCAAAATGATTTCCTTCATGCCATCCCCTCTATTACCTTTTAATCCTATTATATCCATATAGATAGTTTAGTTGATGCTTTTTCATAATTAAATGGAAGCATTTATATATTTGTAGATTTAATTGTGTTCCTTTTTATATGGATTCGATTTGTTATTTATGAAAGCAAGGTATTATTTGAGGACAAAATTAATGTTTTTTATGATAGCAATATGTTAGGACCGAAATTATTTATGTATATGTGTGTGGGTGTTTGTTATACATGAATCTCTTTGCAATATGTTTCTGCTGGTAAGTTAGCTTTAGGTCATTCGATTTTGTAGAAATCCTTTGTTAGCATCCCTTGTAATTTGATAGATGAACTTGTTGTTTTGAGGACTTTGGTCTTTTATGAGTCGGCCTTGAAGCAACCAACGTAGGTTTTTGCATTTGATGTTCTTTAGAACTTAGACTCTTTTTTTCTCTAGCACTCTTATTGTTGGAATATCTAATTTAGAGCTGCAACGGATAAGTGCATTTAATTCACCATCAAATGAAATCCAATTTGGATTGTTCCCCCCTTGCCGTGTTTGTTAAATTTTCTGGCCAGTTATTGCTTTTGACAATGAATTTAATTTAGGTAGGTGAATTTGAATTGGGCACCAGATTTTGGAAAGGAAAGAAAAGAAAAAAGAATAACATGTTTATTTAGTAGAGGAGATAGTTTAAGCAAAAAAAACGAGGAATGTTCAATAGAAAAAAATAGAAGGGAATGTTCAGGAGATCATGTAGCAATAGAAGACATTGACAAAGAGAAGTGGTCCAGTGCTCCAGAATATCTCCAGCACACAGCAGCAACACAGAAAGCTCTAGTGCGCTAGAATATGCATAGTTTTTTGTATGAAGTGAATACAAAGTTTTAAGCTCTGAGTTTTCGTATGTAAACACTTTGAATGTAATCTTTTTTTGAATGAAATAGAAAATCAAATATATATTATTTTTGTCTTCTTTTGTTTGTCTCCTTTATTCATGAGTGTTTTTATTCTTTGCCCACTGTAGTTGGGTTTATTTTCCCATCAAATTGGTATCAGAGCCCTAAGTTTTCTGGGAATTTGTTTTTTTAAAGCCCTAGGTTTTTCCTAGGCATGTTGTGACAAAACTTTAGTTTCTGGGTATTTAGGAAAGCCCTAATTTTTTGGGAAGTGAAGAAAATTCTTAGCTTTTATCTGGGTATTTGTAGTTTTTCCCCCATTTAGCAATATGGCTGGAGGAGACAATAGGAGTTGGCAACAACCACCTATATTTGATGGAAAAAATTATGATGTATGGGCAAAGAAAATGAAAACCATTTTAGTAGAAAATGATTTGTGGGAGTTGGTTGCAAATGGGTTCACAGATGTGACTGACCCAAATGCATTTGCAACATTGAGCAATGCACAAAAGAACCAGTTGAAGGAGAAAAGGAAGAATGATTTCAAATCCCTCAGTTTGATTGAGGAAGCCTTGAAAAATGCTATCTTTCATCAAATAGTAGCAGCTAGTTATGCAAAAGAAGAATGGGAAATACTTCAAACCACCTACAAAGGGACTGAGAAAGTCAGGTCAGTGAAACTCTAGCTCCAAATGAGAGAATTTGAGACCATGTAGATGAAGGACAATGATTCCATTTTATATTTTCATACAAGGGCTTCCACCTTGATTAACCAGTTGAGGATAATGGAGAAACCATGGAAGAGCAAAAGATTGTGGAGAAGATTCTCATAAGCTTACCCGCAAAATTTGACCCTGTGGTTATTTCCATAGAAGAGGCAAAGGACCTGTCAACATTATCAGTTGATGAGTTAATGGGTTCACTTCAAACCCATGAGCAGCACCTAAATAGGTCTGTAAATTCTTCCCAGGAACAAGCCTTCAAAGCACAAGCCAATGTGAGAGGCAGGGGAAGAGGAAGAAATGGTAGAGGAAGAGGTCAAAGAGGCAGAGGTAGAAGCAACTCCGGAAGAGGAGGCCCAAACAGCCAGGAGGAGGCCAACACCTCCCAATCAGACTTTCAAAACATAAAGAAAAATAGCAGCTCGAATCAGAGATCTGATAAGAGCAATGTGCAGTGTTACTACTGTCACAAGTATGATCACTATGCAAGTGAATGCAGGAAGAAAAAATGTGACTAGGAGAGTCAAAATGAAAACGTGGAAAATGAGAACAAGGCTAAAAATGAAAAACAATCACAAGTGTTCATTACATGCAATCTTGCAGAACAAGGCAACGCTAAAGTTTGGTACTTGGACAACGGTTGTAGCAACCACATGAGTGGTAACAGAAATTTATTTGCCTCCATTGACCACAACATTAAGTCTGAAATCAAAACTGGCAACAATGAGAAAGTTCTAGTCATGGGAAAAGGCATAGTGAGCCTAGAAACCAAGAATGGTGAAGAAAGACAGCTTCATGATGTCTTGTATGCCCCAGGAATGAAACATAATCTCTTGAGCATTGGAAAAATGGTCCAAAATCAATATAGAGTGCTAATGGAGAAAGGGTAATGCATCATCTATGATAGAGATGGAAGCAAGAAAGTTATGGAAGTGATTCAAATGATAAAGAACTGAATGTTTCCCCTCAAAATGCAAATCTCAGCATAGTCAATAGGCTTGCATCAGTTAGCCTTCAAGACAATCATCCAAGACCCATCCAAGCTTTGGAATTTGAGGTATGGGTATCTAAGTTATTCAAGTTTAAATATTTTAGCTAAAAAATATATGGTTAGGGGCCTACCAACAATTGTAGAGCTCGATGGAAAGTGTGAAGCATGCATCCTAGGTAAATAGCATAGGTAGCCCTTTCAATCAAGGCATTCTAAGAGAGCTAGAGCACTATTAGAGTTGGTGCATTCAGATTTGTGTGGTCCCATGAAGACTCCAACCCTAGGAGGAAATGTTTATTTCATGACACTTATAGATGACTATAGTAGAAAAATCTAGGTGTATCTTTTGAAGAACAAATCAGATGCATTTGTGAAGTTCAAAGAGTTTAAGGCCTTGGTTGAAAAGCAAAGTGGACACTATATCAAATTCCTCATAATAGATAGAGGGGGAGAGTATATCTCTCAAGAGTTTATGAATTTTTGCAAGTCTCATGGTATTCAGAGACAACTCACAGCCCAGTATACTCCATAGCAAAATGGAGTGGTTGAAAGGAAGAATAGAACCATCACAGAGATGGCAGCAAGCATGTTGAAGGAAAAAGGTTTTTCTAATGAGTATTGGGGTGATGTTGTAGCAACAATGGTCTACATCTTGAATATGTGCCCCACAAAGTTCGTTTGTGATAGGATCCCACAAGAGGCATGGACGAAATGCAAATGGAATGTTGAGCATTTGAGAATATTTGGATGTGTGGCATATGCACTCGTGCCAAAAGAGAAAAGGCAGAAATTTGATGACAAAGGTGAAAAATGGATATTCATAGGCTATAGTGAAGAATCAAAAGCCTACAGATTGTACAATCCCATCACCAAGAAAGTGGTGATCACTAGGGACGTTGAATTCATTGAAAATGAGTCATGGGATGGAATGGTTGATAACAATACGGGTATTTCAGTCTCAATACCCTTTGAAGATGAAGAAGTTGTAGAAGGAAGATGCATCAGAACCTTACAACAAGGTAATAGTTCAAAAAATAGTAGCAGCAGCTCCGGAAATTCCTAGCAGGGAAGATGCTCTGGAAATTTTCAGCAGGGAAGTTGCTCTAGAAACTTACAACAACAATCTTCTTCATCAGTCCAGCAGTCAAGTAGCTCCAAAAATTTTGACCCTATGCTTGCATCATTGATGCCACGGAAGACTAGAAGCATGAGGGAAATTTATGATAGCACAAGGTATGATGATTTTGATGAGAATTCAGATTTTTCTATGTTTTCTTATAGTGATCCAATGTATTTTGAAGAAGCCGTGAAAGAAGAAAAATGGTGTAAGGCCATGGATGAAGAGTTGGATGCTATAGTGAGAAACAAAACATGGGAGCTCACTGATTTACCCAAATGGAAATCAATCATTGGAGTTAAGTGGGTCTATAAGACCAAATGCAATGTTGATGGTAAGGTTGAAAGGCATAAAACAAGGTTGGTTGTTAAGGGATACAAACAATAGCCTGGAAGAGATTATGATGAGACATATGCACCAGTTGCAAGGTTGGAAATAGTGTGGGCAGTCCTAGCAATTGCAACCCGACATGAATGGAAAGTATTTCAAATGGACGTGAAATCAACCATCTTGACTGGAGTGCTGAAAGAAGAGGTATATGTGGAGCAGCCGCCTGGCTACGAAGTCCCAGGGAAAGAAGAAAAGATCTATAGGTTCTGAAAAGCTCTTTACCAGCTGAAACAAGCACCACAATCATGGTACAATAGAATTGATTCGTACCTTCTAAGCAATGGATTTAGAAAAAGCGGTAGTGAGCCCACACTCTACATCAAGGTAGCCAATGGTGAGATTCTTATTATTTTTTTGTATGTACATGATTTAATTTTCATAGGAAATAGTAATCTTTTCATTGTTGATTTCAAAGAGATAATGAAAAATGAGTTTGAAATGCTAGACCTAGGTTTGCTAAAATATTTCCAAGGCATAGAGGTCCAACAAATAGATCATAGAATCTTTATTTCACAAAAAAGTTATGCTAAACAAATCTTGAAGAGATTTAGAATGTTGGACAACAAACCATTCCCAACCCCAACAGCTACAGGTCTGAAATTAAGCAAAGAGGACAGCAATAATGAAGCTAACCCAACCCTCTACAAGAGCATGGTTGGAAGCCTCATGTATTTGAAAGCAACAAGACCTGATTTGATGTATGTGGTAAGCCTAATTTCTAGGTTCATGGAGCAACCTAAGGACACACACTGGAAAGCAAGAAAAAGAATTCTAAGGTATGTCAATGGCATGGAAGGCTATGGCATTATGTACACCGCCTCCAATGTGTTTACACTGGTTGGGTACACAGACAATGATTGGGCAGGAAATGTAGATGACAGGAAGAGCACATCAGGATATTTGTTCCACATGGGTTTAGGAGCAATATCATGGGCATTAAAGAAGCAGCCCATAGTTTCTCTCTCCATAGCCGACGCAGAGTACATAGCAGCAAATGCAACATCATGTCAAGCTATTTGGCTTAGAAGAATCCTTGCAGATTTGAATGAGAAGCAAGAAGATGGTACAACCATATTTTGTGACAATGTGTCTTCTATTGCATTGACTAAGAATATCATCTTTCATGGATGAAGCAAGCACATCAAAATCTGCTACCATTTCATAAGGGAGTTGGTGGAACATGGAGAGATTCAACTTCGTTATTGCAAATCTAAGCAACAACTCGCTGATATTTTCACAAAGGAATTGTCAAAAGAATCCTTTGAATTCCTAAGGAATAGGCTTGGTATGCAGGAATGCTCCAAAACTTTGGTTCTAGAAAACACATAAAAGTTCAGATGCTCCGAAACTTTAGTTCTGGAAAACTCAGAAAAGCACAGATGCTTTGAAACTTCAGAAGACAATTCCATAATGCAGAACAGATGCACACAAGTTTGCTCTGGAAACTTTGCATAGGTACTCTAGAAATTTTGGTCTGTTGCTCCAGAAGTTTTGCAGAGTGATGAAAAACATGAACTTTTGCGCTAGAAACTTTGCTCCAAAAGTTTTGCGATAGAAGTTTCAAATGACAATGAAAAGCAAAAAGGATCAAAACTAAGGGGGAGTGTTGGAATATCTAATTTAGAGCTGCAATGGACAAGTGCATTTAATGCACCATCAAATCAAATCCAATTTGGAGTATTCCCCCCTGCCGTGTCTGAAAAATTTGCTGGCCAGTTATTGTTTCTGGAAATGAATTTAATTCAGGTAGGTGAATTTGAATTGGGCACCAGATTTTGGAAAGGAAACAAAAGAAAAAAGAATAGAATGTTTATTCAGTAGAGGAGATAGTCAGTTTAAGCAGGAAAAAACAAGGAGGAATGTTCAGCAGAATAGAATAGAAGGGAATGTTCAGGAGATCCTACAGCAGCAGAAGACATTGACAAAGAGTAGTGCTCTAGTGCTCCGGAATATCTCCAACACAGAAAGCTCCAGTGCACCAAAATATGCACAATTTTTTGTATGAAGTGAATACAGAGTTTTAAGCTTTGAGTTTTCGTATGTAAACACTTTGAATGTAATCTTTTTTGTGAATGAAATAGAAAATCGAATATATATTATTTTTGTCTCCTTTATTGATGATTGTTTTCATTCTTTTCCCACTGTAGTTGGGTTTATTTTCCCATCACTTATGTCTGCAGATTTGATCTTTTGCGTAAGGCATGAGCACTTTGAAGTAGAAATTTTGACCTTTTTTTAATATATATATATATGTCTGTGTGTGTGTGTGTATGTATGCTATTAAATACAGCCGAGTGCTTTAGGTTAGCATAATATATATTGTTTTAACATAGTAGTCAATTAAATTAAAATCAAATATATATATATGTGTGTGTGTGTGTGTGTGTGTGTGTGTTTGTGTGTGTGTGTGTGTGTGTGTGTGTGTGTGTGTGTGTGTGTATGTATGTATGTATGCATGTATTTATCGGAATGGTTACAAATCATGATTTAGAATAAAGTTAATTTTGTTTGTGTTAAAATATGCTTATATAACCTCCTTTATTATTTAAAACAATTTTGTAATGAGTGTAATGATAAAATATGTATTGAGATATTTAGAAAATATGATTATATAACTTCTTTAATTATTCTAAATGACTTTGTAATGAATAGATTGATAATATGTAACTGATTGTTAATTGTTTTTATGATTATTACACTTAATGGATTTTTGCTTTTAAAGGTGAATTGTGATATTTCCCTCTTGACATATCTTCCTCTTGTGTTATTTCGAATTGAGGAGATTTTATTTATTGAATTCATGATGGAATTTATTTTGAAACTTGTATTATTTTGGCTTACCCTCATTTGTGAGTTCTTGGGTAGTCGTTCTTCTTAAGCTTCCAGAGGAGGGGAAAGAAAATGCTCCTTTATAATTGTTTCTTCTTGTTGGCTCCTTCTGAATAGTTTCTCTTATGTTTAATTTTATTTTGTTGGGTTTAGCCTTGCACTTGGAAGTGGTTTTCTTCACTATGAAGTGTTAGCGTGAGATGGTGCATGCCTCACTTGTTGTATTTACTTTTTGGCCTTGATATTTTTGTGGAAGTTGGCTTACCCCGTTTGTGTTTATGAATTTATTTTCTAGAAGGGAGAGTGGCTTCCCACGAGGGTCGAAACCCTAAGTGGTATCCTAGGTAACTCATGTGGAGGTTGAGTTAATAAAGTGATAACCTAATAAATATTTAGGGGGTGGGTAGTAATTCACACTAATAAAAGATAATGGATGTCTCTCTGATGGCTCAAGCACTCGTTCAGGCTTGATATGGGATGAGAAGGCCTAGAATGGGAAATCAACTATCTTTTCTTCATGAAAGGTGAGTTGATTTTGCATGTGTAAGAATGGGGGTTGGGGATCGGTTGAGGTTGCCAGGGTAACCCAGGATGAGGGTCGATAACCTATGAAGATCTGCATTGGGTAACCCATGTTGAGCCATGTGATAACACTCTACCCTTTAGAAACCTTGCATGTTTGTTGTTTCCCCCTTCTTACTTTTGTTCCTCTAGAAGTGGATGTTGCCTTGTGTTGTTGTTGCTTTCATTGTGATGTTTTGTTAGTCTTGTTATCTTGACCCTCTTCCTTTGTTGTGGGTCTTTCTTTTCATCTCCTAGCACGAGGGGTGGTCCTTTGGGTCCACGTGGTTGGGTGGAACATGCTATGCACCCCATTGGGTCCCTAGCCAAAGGTTGAGTTGTGCAGAGGTGAACTAGTTGTAGTGACTTTGAACAAAGATGTGCCAAAGTTGGAACCAGTTTTGATGCTTTGAATTCATACATTTCAATTGGATTGTTCCATGTTATTGTACTCTTCCAGTTCATGTTGGGAAGCACTATTGTATTGGTGTAATTCTTGAACAATGTAATTTCATATTGATGTATATGTACATTCTGAGTTGATTAGTGTAATATTTATATATATACTCTTGATTATATTGTGTGCTTATTTATGGATGTTTCTCATAGTTCTATTATGATGGACATTTGCACATTGTTCACTTATCCTATCTTATGGTTTTGTAATGTAATCTTGGGATTCGTTAATTAACGTTATGGTTTGGGTTTAGTAATGTTGTCAAGTGCACCCCATAGGTCATAGTGGATATTGTATTTGTTTAATTGCATTACATGGGTCGTTTGTTAATGTTCATCTTATGTAAGTTTACTTCAAAAAAAAAATTACGTTGAAATTTGTTAGTTTTAGTTGTCCTTTGGGGTTTTCACGATAGGGCATTACAACTTGGTATCAAAGCTAGGTTTTGTAAACACTGGGTACCCTAGTTTAGTGGAGCCCATTAGGTTAACCTTTGCGCTTAACTCTTGAAACTTACATGATCTCCTCTTATGTTACACAAAAACATGCCTAGGGGATGGGTCCATGGCTGTGGTAGAGGCCGAGGTGGTGGTCGTTGAGCCAACTTCTAGAGCTCGTCGTCTTCGAGCTCCCATGATTCAGAATGTGAGGAACGTTAGAGTTCCCAAAATAACCCAGGAGGCGAAGGTCAAAATCTGAAATAGCTAGGGTTAGATGGAATGTAGTTACAAAAGTTGTTAGAGGAGGAACTAGGCCACTTAGGCCCTAGACAAGAGGAGGAGCAGTGGGTTGTTAGAGAAACAGAGAGATCACCGAGGAGAGATACATTTGTAGATCGGGATGTTATGGTAGCCAGTCACATGAGAAACCAGTTGAGGGCACACCCACCCACATTTGACGATACTAGTGGAGGACTGGAGGCTGAAACTTGGATGATTGATCTAGATCATGTTTTTGCTCTGCATCCTTACAGTAGTAATACTAGGGTTAGGTGTGCCATCATGCACCTCAAAGGCTTTACATCCACATGGTGGCGATTAGAAGAACAAAAATTAAACCTAGACATTGGTTTAGTGACCTGGGAGTTATTCATGGAAATTTTTAGAGCCTGTTCCCTGTCAGAACATTGGAGACAACATCGTGCTGATGAATTCCACAAACTAAAACAGATGGAATTTTTTGTGGAACAGTTCGAGCGCTAGTTCTATGAACTTAAACAATATGTTGGGATCAGTGATGATGAGGGTATGCTAGTCCATCACTTTATTATGGGCTTGAATACTCGCATTAGTGGAGGGGTTTGAGTCTTCAAGCATAAGACTATGGAGGCAGTAGTGGAGAAGACTCATTTAATGGAGGAGAATGTGGCTATGGCACTTGGTGGTCATACAAGTGTCTAGATTGGAAGTGCACCCCCAACAAGCTCTGGGCCTCAAGGTGGTTAGTCTCTAGATGTGGGGTCCTCTAAGGGCCATCAAGCATCCGCTAAGGGTGAGCAATAGCAGAAGCACTTTGGGTCTAAAAATCATCGTATTCGCAATCTTAGCATGGTGATGGTGGTTCTCAATCCAGGAAGAACCAAAACTGGTGGTGTAACAAGCGCAACCGTTCTGAGCAACCTGCACAGAGTACCCAGACTACAGCTACCAGGAGCAGTGTTCAGCAGTCCAATGCACCTCCTAGCGACAAAGGTTTTGGTTGAGGAATAGGTTATTTCTCTTGTGGCCAATAGGGCCACATTGCTAGGTAGTGTTCATAGAGGAACACTACAGGTTTCAGTCAGAGGCTAGCCACTTCCAAGTCGACGATGGGCAATGCGAGAAAATCTCACCGAGTATTTGTGATGGTTGATAACTGTCAGGCTGGGCACCAGGGTGTAGTTGTTGAGGCTACCGGTAGAGGTCGTGTCGCTGATCCAAGATCCTATGGATGAGCTCGTGAGGGTCCAGTAGGGCCCTAGCATTGTTGTTGTGTCTCTCGTGTTGCTTACTCTACATTGACATTTTTTTATGTTATGTTGTGAACCTTGAGATGGTGTTGGTGGTTTTTCACCATTTTGAATTGTTTTCTTGACAATTTAGTTTACCTGGATGATTATGGTACTCTTTTCGGATGTTTATGTTATATTGATACATGATGTTTGATATTGGGTTTAGATTTAACTAGTTATGTTTATCATATGGATGTAGTATTATGCTTGTTATGCATTTGATTAAGTAATTTCTTTATGATATTTATGATGATGATTTTACTGCTTGGAGTCTTGGTGAGAGGACAGTGTAGCATCACTCGTTCATGAGCGCCCTGCTACACTATGATTTCCTCTCACGGTGTGTTTGCTATTGGATTTATATATGATCAACAACTTGTTTGATGCAATATTACAGGTACCAGGCATCGACTCCACCTGCATTGTCAGGTTTGAGTGTAACTTACAAAACCCAATGGGTATGATGTGAAAAAAATGGAGTTGACAAGAAAGTTCCCCATCCTTGTCCGTCACCCCATCATTGTGTTTGATGGTGTGGTTTGTTTGCAACCCCGTTTCTATTTTTGGTATCGTTTCATTTTGTGTCGTTTAATTTTCTTTTTCTAATTAATGTCATTTTAATTGTTGATATAGTTGTTGTTCATTGCATTGTTGTGCTTATGATTGCATGTGTTCTAGTTCACCTTGTGACTTCCAGGAATAAGTCGATGCTAAGGGGGGAGGATGTAGTGCTCCTCCATATCAAATCATCTGGACATTTGTGTAAGTGTTCATTTGTGATTTCGTTGTTTATTGTGTTATTGGATTATGTGGTAAATGTAATATTTTAATGGCCTTGTTAAATCAATTAATTAAATTAAAATTTGATTACCAAGTAATTTATATAAATTTTGGATTTAAGCAATAGTTCAATAAATTAATTTTGTGAAACATTAAGTAAATAGTTTATTAGTAAATAAATTAATTAATTTTTTTTATAAGAAGTATTGTTTTAATGGCATTTAATAATAATTAATAATTTATTATTTGTGTGAGGATAATTAATTAAATAAAGAAAAGTAATGTGATTTTTAATTAAATATATAGAAGATGAGTCTTTGAATTGTTGTAAAAACAAGGGAAAACAAAAAAGATGGGAAAAAAGATAATGTGTACACATACACGACTTTAAACGAAGTGTCAATCAGGAAACTTTCTTTTAATGTTGAGTTTTCTTTTTGAAAACTCTTTTTGGAGTTTTGGAAGGGGGCTTGTTTTTGAGAAATGGTCTTCATCAATTAATGTTTGCTCTATAAAATAATTTTGGGAAAGATTACAGTTTGGGTTTTTGGAATATTGTTTTTGAAGTGAATGGATTTTCCCTGTGAATTTGTTTAAAGCTTGCGAGAAGAGGCTTACCATAGTGTATTTTGGTCCTCTTCATTTCTCTTCCATTTCGAAGCAAAGGACACCAGGTAGGCTTCATTCTTCATGTTCATTGTTTATCTGTTAGAAGTGAATAATCTTGCCTCCATGTGTTGGCTGAAAAATGAGTGTTTGTTATTGAGGAAAATTTTTGTGCTTTCGATTATCATAGGTTACATTTTGAGTATGTTGTTTATTTGGGAATCTCTTCCTTGAAATCAACGCCATCACATTTTGATTCAAAATTTTCCTTGTGTTAAGCTATATAAGATGTTATCCGTTTCAAGCCTATTATTTAGGTATCAATGTTCCTTTAATCTACATGATTCGTGTCCTCTATTGAGGTAAAATTCCTTTCCAAGATGAAGTTCTTGTTATCTAAAGTGATAGAACCCTTACCATTCTAAAGAGGAGCATGTTCTCTTAGAACATATGCTCTGATAGACGAGCAACCCCAATCACTCTACTCATAGCCTCTATCCTCCCTGTGCTAGTATGATTGTTAAAATCACAACAAATAATAGGTAGCTCCTTGAGTGATACTCTTTGTTCTCTGACTTCATATTTTGGCTTGAGTATGGAGGTCAATACCTTTATTGTGGTTTCCTTTTGGAATTCGAATTTCCCCTTATTTGATTTATGTTCAATTCATATTTTGTTGTGCTGGTAGCCGATACCTTCTCTCTAAGCCTCAAGTTATGTGCAGGATCATGATGGGCCAAAAAGTGGCGATATGATGGGTATGTGTAGGGTATGTGGCTGACTACTTTTTTTTACCCAAAATTGATGAAATGAAAAGGGTTTTTAAAGAAGATTATCATCTTTCCACCAATATAAATTATGCTTTACTTTGAATTTAATAAATTATTATTATTCATTTTTTATTTGAATTACAACTAAAGTCCTAATTGAAAAACATATATAGCTTTCAAACGGTATCAATTTTTTTGAATCTGAAACATGTGCCACATTCTATGTTTCACATACTATAGGATTAAAAAAAAAAAATCATGAAGTTTTGACCAAGTTAAGGTGGTCAGACATACAAGTTTTGATATTTTTAAAAGTTGTAATAAAAAATTCATAATTAATTATTTACTTGGAAAAAAATTACAAAAAAATATTTATCACATTAGTACATGAGTCCTCTACTTATATCTAAAATATTATAAAAAATAATTATCATTTTATTGTGGTTAGGGTGGTCAGACAGACACCTACTTCTTATTTTTTCCTTGAAATTTAAGTGCTACTGCAATGAAATTTCAAATTTTCACTAAAATAGATTTATTTTTTTAAATAAACCTAGTAGTTTAGAAAATTCATTCAATTTTCTATAGATTTATTCTTACATTTTTTTGAAATAATATAGATAACTTATTCAATTTTTTACGTCAAGTTGCCTAACTCTGATTTTTCTAAAAAATTTGCCACTTAAGGGCATGTTTTTTCCATGATGATCCTACACATACCCCTCATTCGATATGCAAAACCAAATGTAATGGTTGACTCTTCATTATTGGGGTGAAATAAGGATTGTTTGTCTTGTCTATCCCTCTTTGCTCAAAATATTCTTAAGCCTTTTTCTTTGTAAGTTTGTTATGTGCATACCCTGTCAATATGGCATTCCACACGACCACGTTTCTTAAGGTATTTTTCCAATCGGTCTGTGTGCCTTGTCTATGCTTTCGTATTTTATTTTTGAAAATGAGTCTTCTTGTGCACATTATTATAGCACGTCTCTAGCGGAAAATTGTTTCTTTTAGGATCACTGATATTTACACCATGAACAACGTCGTTATTCTATAAAATATGGAAATGGTTCAAATTTCTCATAACAATCTCTCTTGCAACAATCTTGGAGATGATTTTAGGTGAAATGTGGAAATTGGAATGCATTCACCATAGTTATTTTTTTCCTTGCAACCAATTTCCTTCATGGCGTCCACTCTATTACCTTTTAATCATGTTATATCCATGCAGATAGATTAGTCGATGATTTTTAATACTTAAATGGAAGCATTTATAGAAGTATATCTATAGGTTTACTTGTGTTCCTTTTTATATGGATTTGATTTGTTATCTATGACAACGAGGTATTATTTGAGGATAGAACTAATGTTGTTTTATGACAGTAGTATGTTAGAACTGAAATTATTTATATATGTGTGTGTGGGTGTTGGTTATACGTGAATCTCTTTGCAATCTGTTTATATCGGTAAATCAGCTTTAGGTCATTCGATTTGGTTGAAATCCTATGTTAGCATCCCTTGTAATTCGATAGATTAACTTTTTGTTTCAAGGACTTTGGTCTTTTATGAGTCGTCCTTGATGCAACCGGTGTAGGTTTTCACATTTGATGCTCTTTAGAACTTAGACTCTTCTTTTCTCCAACACCCTTATGTCTGCAAATTTGATCTTTCACTTAAGGTGTGAGCACTCTGAAGTATAAATTTTGACCTTTGTTTTAATGTATATATATATATATATGTATGTATGTATGTATGTATGTATGTGTGCTGCTAAATACAGTTGGGTGCTTTAGGTTAGCATATTGTATACTGTTTTGACACAGTATTCAATTAAAATTAAATATATATAATCACATAAAATTAAATATGCAATCAAATATATTTAGAATAGTAGTCAATTAAATTAAAATCAAACATATATATATATATATTTATCAGAATGGTTACAAATCGTGATTTAGAATAAAGTTAATTTTGTTGGTGTTAAAATATACTTATATAACCTCCTTTATTATTTGAAACGATTTTGTAATGAGTGTAATGATAAAATACTTATTGAGATATTTAGAAAATATGATTATATAACTTCTTTAATTATTCTAAATGACTTTGTAACGAACGGATTGATAATATGTAACTGATTGTTAATTGCTTTTATGATTATTATATTTAATGGATTCGTACTTTTAAAGGTGAATTGTGATATTTCCCTCTTGACATATCTTCCTCTTGTGTTATTTTGAATTGAGGAGATTTTATTTATTGAATTTGTGATGGAATTTATTAGGAAACTTGTATTATTTTGGCTTGCCCTCATTTATGAGTTCTTGGGTAGTCATTCTTCTTGGGATTCTAGAGGAGGGGAAAGAAAATGTTGTTTTATAATTGTTTCTTCTTGTTGGTTCCTTCTAAACAGTTTCTCTTATGTTCAATTTGATTTTGTTGGGTTTATCCTTGACTTGGAAGTGGTTTTCTTCACTATGAAGTGTTAGTGTGAGATGGTGCATGCCTCACTTGTTGTATTTACTTTTTGGCCTTGATATTTTTGTGCAAGTTGGCTTACCCCATTTTTGTTTATGATATTTGTTGCTAGGATGGAGGGTGGCTTCCCACGAGGGCTGAAACCCTAAGTGGTATCCTGGGTAACTCATGTGGAAGTTGAGTTAATCAAGTGATAATCCAATAAATATTTAGGGGGTGGGTAGTAATTCACACTAAGAAAAGATAATGGATGTCTCTCTCATGGCTCAAGTGCTTGTTCAAGCTTGAGATAACATGAGAAGGCCTAGAATGGAAAATCAACTACCTTGTCTTCATGAAAGGTGAGTTGATTCCACATGTGTAAGAATGGGGGTTAGGGATCGGTTTAGGTTGCCAGGGTAACGTAGGACGAGGGAAGGTAACCTATGAAGATCTTCATTGGGTAACCCATGTCAAGCCATGTGATGACACTCTATCCTTTAGCAACCTTGCATTTTTTTTGTTTCCCCCTTGCTGCTTTTGTTCCTTTGGAAGCCGATGTTGCCTTGTGTTGTTGATTTTTTTGTGATGTTTTGTTAGTCTTGTTCTCTTGACCATCTTCCTTTGTTGTGGGTCTTTCTTGTCATCTCCCAGCATGGTGGGTGGGCCTTTGGGTCCACATGGTCGAGTGGAACATGATATACACCCCATTGGGTCCCCAACCGAAGGTTGAGTTGTGCAGAGTTGAACCAGTTGTGGTGACTTCAGAGATGTGCCAAAGTTGGAACCAATTTTGATGCTTTGAATTCATACATTTCAGCTGGATTGTTCCATGTTATTGTAGTCTTCCCATTCATCTTGGGAAGCACTATTGTATTGGTGTAATCCTTGAATGATGTAATTTCATATTAATGTATATGTACATTTTAATTTGATCAATGTAATGTTTATATATACACTCTTGATTATATTATGTGCTTATATATGGATGTTTCTCATAGTTGTATTATGATGGATGTTCTCACATTGTTCACTTATCCTATCTTATGGTTTTGTAATGTAATCTTGGGATTCGTTAATTAACATTATGGTTTGGGTTTAGTAATTTTGTCATGTGCACCCCATAGGATGTAGTGGATATTGTATTTGTTTAATTGCATTACATGGGTCGTTTGTTAATGTTCATCTAATATAAGTTTACTTCAAAAAAAAATTGTTGAATTTTTTTTGTTTTAGTTGTCCTTTGGGGTTAACGCGGAAGGGAATTACATCATCAATCTAATTTCATCCACCCATATCTTATCCCTCAATTATATCGAATTCCTCCAATCCCTCCAATCCTTAAAATCCTCCATCCTTGAATGTCAAAAGCCCTTATCCCATCCATGTGAACCACTCCTAGAATAAATCTATACACTCCTTTCTAGCAATATCAACTATTCATCCTCCATCATCTCTACTAAAAAATTTAATCTATGCCAATCCCTTGCTCCAAATCATGCTATCACAAATCCCTCTCTCAATCAAGATAAAATAATACCTTCCACTCTGCCTCATGGTCCACTTCCATCTTCAAATTTATCTATCCCTATTATTCCCATTCATGATCCTAATCCTTCTAAAGATCCCACAAACCCCATCCATCCCATCCATGAACCACTAACCTATCAATTTGGCTCCTCCACCTTCATCTAATAAAGTTTTATTGAAAAAACCATAAACCCCTTCCACCTCCCACCCCCTCAAAATGGACTTATGTCTTGCTTCCAAAACAACAAGTATCCCATTGGAAATCAAATTTATCAAAACTTGCAAGTTATCAAGTAAAAGGGTTAGGAATCCATTAAAAAGGAATCTTAGAATGCATTCATATTAAATAAAATCCATATTCCCATTGCCTAGGCTATAAAATACATGCTAAAGATGTTAGTATTCCCCCTAAAAATCCCCATCTAAATTCAAACTTCCACATCCCTCACCTTCCAATTCTATTTTTGGCCTTTATTCCCAAAGCCCATTGCTTCCTCTTCCAAATATATTTTGGTCCCTTATGTCCCAAAACAAAATCCTCCATCCTCCCCATCCATTTTGCGTCCTTACATACCTCAACTTATCATCCCCATTACTCATATTCCAAAATCCATTTATCTTACCAATCTATCCTACACAATCCCCAATCATGATCAATAAAGGTACACATACTTGAATTTCTTCTAACCCATTCCCTCCATCACCCCATCCATGAGATCTCTAGATAATTCATCTTCATGCACCCATACCATTAATATTGGAAGTAATTTGGATGCCAAATTTTAAATGCATAAAATCTAAAATCCCACAAAAATCCAAGGATCACCATGTCCCATCAAAAAGACATGTTAAATCCAAGAAAAATACAAAAGGACACAAAGTCCCATGAAGAAAAAATCAAAAACCATGTGAATTCAAAAGAAAACAAACCAAGAAATGCATCCCAGATCATAATCCAAATTGGGATCCAAACTTGCTACTGAAAAATATTCCTTCATGCATATTTCCTCCAATCCTCAATCTAACAACCTCCCATCCTCCAAATTCATTTTAGGCTCCTCTATTCCAAAATACAATATCCTAAGTCACTCATCTCCTCCATCCAATTTGGGCCTCTATGTCCCAAAATCCACCTCCACTCCTCCATCTAATCTCAAAATCCATAACCCAATTCTACTCCACAACTTTGTCACCCCTCAAGGTGTGTTCCAATGTTGATATTGACACCATTCCCATCCACTCATTGACAAGTCTTCAAAAACCCCATCCACCATCCAAACTTCATTCACCATCCCATAAATTTTATCCAAGACTTTACATAAATCCTTATCCCTCTCCATATCTCCATCCATTTCATCCCTCTTTCCATCATTCTACTAATTCCTTTGAGCATACATCCAATTTCAATGGTGGAACGAATGCACCTCTTTAAGGGATATAATCCATGAAACTAGATGATTGAGTACTTCCTCCATCTCTTTATCACCCATCCACTATCTTCCCCATTCACCTATCCTCTATCCCACATCCTTATCCTTCCTCCTATATCCACACCATTCAAAAAATATTTAAAAAAATTACAAAAAAAATAAAGAGAAATAATTCATCCAATGATGAAAACCACTTCTTTTGGTGCCATGGGAAAGTACCATGATGAAAACCTAGAAAAAATTTATCATATATAATCTCCTATTTTCTTTCACTCTCTACTCGGGACAAGCTTCATCCACTTCATTTCACCTCCCTCATCTCATATCCCTTATTTTATCTCCTTCCTCCCATCTTATCCAACTTATCCTCCTTTCTTCCTTTGATAATGATAGGGGACAACTATCTATACAATATTTGGACATGTTGAGTGCAAGATCATGATGGGCCAAACAATGGTGATGAGAAAAAAATATGATATTAGTTAGGTAAAATCATAAAAACAATCTTTGATTTTTTCCTTGGGTTGGGTAAAAAATACCATTTGTTATGGTAAACACCAAAGTAAAATGGATATTTGCTATTAAATCAAAATAATATATATCCATTTCTTGCACAAAATGGATATCCATTATTAAATAAAAAATGGAATTCTATTTCTCACATGGAATGGATATCTATTATATATATTAATAACAATTATATTATTATATATTATATATATTATTACATATATTATTATAATATATTGATGCAGGAGCATCCAGATGAAGGGAAATCCTCATCAATAAAAAAGAGGGAATTTTATTTTATTTTTGTAAGGTTTGGTAGGTAATTTATTTAATAAGTTAATTTTCAAGGATAAACTAAAATAAATATTAAATAATTTTATTTTATTATCTTGTAAATTTTGGGAATGGAGATAATTTAGGAGGGAATTTTTGGGATTTTCCAATTTCAAAAATTAGCAAAAATGGACCTGGAAATGGTTTTGGAGGGAGTTATAATTTTCAATGATCCATTTAAAAATTTCCTAAAATTATGTATGCAAAAGTGGGTGCTCAAGGTGAGTTGGTAGGAGTTACAATGGAAACTGCCCTAAAATCTAGGAATGGACTCCAATTTTGGAAATTTTGATGGGAGTGGGTTAATGAATGCATTTTTAATATTATGTAAGGTTTTTGGAATTATTTTTTGGAGGTTTCTTCCCAAATTTGTCTTGTATTTTTGTTGGAGAAGCTTTGGGAGCCTACTTTTGAAGAATATAGGCAATTTGAGGTATGTTTTGGTAGCCATTCTTGGCTAGAATTTGAACATTTTTGTAGTAGTTGTAGTTCCTTCTTGGGAGGGTTTTGGAAACTATTCTTGTAGGTCTATTGAAAGTTTTAAGATTTTTTTGCAGTAGAAAATTGATGTGTGAATCCATGGTTTGTTGTAGTAGAGGTTTCTATTGAAGGTTGCAAGTTGCAGGAGCTAGAATTTGGTTAAAAAGCTGGATTGAAGGAGACCATTTTTGTGGTTGATATTTGTTATTATAATTAAGTTTATATTAGTTTTTAAATGTATTTCATTAGCCCACACGGATGAAAACCATTGTAAATTCAAATTTTCTTTGTTATTATACAATTTTTGCAGGGTTTGAATGACAAACATGAAATTTTTTTGTAGATTTTTGGTGTTAATTTAAACAATTTCTGAGTCAAATGTTCAAATTATTGGTATTTTTGAATGAGGTTTAAATTCCCTTCATCATTGGTATCAAAGCAAGATTTCTTGAGTGTGCAAACAAAGTGTCGAATGTGAGGCAATTTGTACCAAGACTTGTGTGTTGGTGTCTACAATTTGCATGTAGATAGATCGTCAGATGTGAGGTAGCCTATACTAGAGAAGATGGGATGGGTCATGAGGACACCCATAAGAATTTTATTTTGGGAACATTATTGGGAAGAAGTAGAAAATATGAAGTACCGAGAAGAGTTTGAAAAGATTCAGGCTGAAGTAGATGTATTGGAAAAGATGATTAAGTAGAAAGTGAGAATACAAGAAGAGAGATATGGGAATAAGAATTTTCTGTTGAAAGAGGACAAAAAAAAGAAAAGAAGTATAAAGGAAGGATGGAGAAAGAAAGAAGAGAAAATGGTCATTGCAGATCATAAATTTGATCTGAAAATGTTTTGTTGTAGGATTTAGCAAGGACAGTGAAAATGGTGAAAAGAATAAGGATACCGCAGTAAAAAAAGAGGTATCATTTTATTATGTTAGTAAAAATTTACATACAAAAGAGGTAGAAAAAGTTGTGGATGATATTGTAGCAATTCAAAGAATGGATTTTGATAGTCCTAGATTTGACAAAGGGAATGATGAAGAAGATAGTCTCCTATTAAAAGAGGAGATAAGAAAATTAGAAAAATTATTTCAGGGAGAGATTATAGAAAAATATGATGAAAAGAAAGAGGCTACAACTGATCAATACATGCCTCTTTGAAGGAGAAAAAGTTGCAGTAGTGAGCAAGGGAAATAAAATAGAGGTAATTGTTGATTTATCAAATTTTTCCAATATTGCTAATGAAGTTAATTTTTGTGAGGGTGAAAGGGTAAAAAGAAGTGAAGAAAGAAAGATGGTAAGGCGCAGCAATAATAGGTCACAAGATTAAATACAACAAGGTATGATGAATTTTTTTGACATAGAAGAAGAGGGTGAAGGAGAAATAGGTGAGAAAAATATGTAGATAGAATTCATTGATTTCCGTAAATTTGTTAATGCTGATTTGAGTGTAGGTGTTGAGAATGATCAATTGGGATGGAAAGATGAACCATGGTATAGAAAGGTGAAGAAGAAGAAAGTGGTGGATAAGGAAGAAAGATGGATGGAGAACCAACATATGATCTATAAATGTTTGAGTTCAACTCATGAAACATTTCAAATTACCTTGGGTGTCTAATGCAAGAGCATCAAGGTGAAGGGAAAACCTCAACAATAAAAAAGAGGGCATTTTATTTTATTTTCCTAAGGTTTGGCAGGTAATATATTTAATAGCTTAATTTGCAAGAATAGACTAAAATAAATATTAAATAATTTCCTTTTATTATTTTGTTGCAAATTTTGGGAGTGGAGATAATTTAGGAGGGAATTTTTGGAATTTGTCAATTTCAAAAATTAGTAAAAATGGACTTGGGCATGGTTTTGGATGGATTTATAAGTTTTAATGATGCATTTAAAAATTTCCTAAAATTATTTATGCAAAAGTGGGTGCTCAAGGTGATTTGGCAGGAGTTACAATGGAAACTGCCCTAAAATTTAGGAATGGACTCCAATTTTGGTAATTTTGGCAGGAGTGGGTTAATGAATGCATTTTTTAATATTAAGGAAGGTTTTTGGCATTCATTTTTTGAGGTTTCTTCCCAAATAGGTTGTGGCATTTTTTTGGAGAAGCTTTCGAAGCCTATTTTTGAAGATTATAGGCAATTTGGGGTATGTTTTGGTAGCCATTCTTGGTTAGAATTTGAAGGTTGTTGTTGCAGGTGTAGTTCCTTCTTGGGAGGATTGTTTAAATTATTCTTGTAGGTTTATTGCAAGTTTTAAGACTTTTTTTCAATAGCAAATTGATGTGTGAATCCATGGTTTATTGCAGCAAAGGTTTCTATTCAAGGTTGCAAGTTGTAGAAGCTAGAATTTGGTAAAAAAGTTGGATTGAAGGAAACCATTTTTGTGGTTGATATTTTTTTTTATAATTCAGTTTTATATGAGTTTTAAAATGTATTCCATCATCCCACATGGCTGAAAACCATTGTAATTTCATAATTTATTTGTTATTATATGATTTCTGGAGGGTTTGAATGACAAACATGAGATCTTATTTGCAGATTTTTGGTGTTAATTTAAACAATTTATGAGTCAATTTTTTTAGATTATTTGTATTTGTGAATGAGGATTGAATTCCCTTCATCAATGGTATCAAATAAAAAGTTCATGCGTGTCTAGGTAGAGCATCGAATCTGAGGCAATTTGTACCAAGACTTGTGGTGGTGTGTGTAATTTGCGTGTAGACAAATCATCGGACATGAGGCGGTCTATACCAGAGAGGATGGGATGGGTCATGAGGAGGCCCATAAGAATTTTATTTTGGAAAAATTATTGGGAAGAAGTAGAAAATATGAAGTACTAAGAAGAGTTTGAAAAGCTCCAGGCTGAAGTAGATGTATTGGAAAAGATGATTAAGGAGAAAGTGGGAATACAAGAAGAGAGATATGGAAAGAAGATTTTTTTGTTGAAAGAGGACATCGAAAGGAAAAGAAGCATAAACAATGGATGGAGAAAGAAAGAAAATAAAATGGTCACTGAAGATCATAAATTTAATGGTAATTTTAAATATTTTGTGTTATCTTAAATTTTTTTGTTTGCAAGATTTAGTAAGGACAAGGAAAATTGTGAAAAGAAGAAGGAAACCACAATAGAAAAAGAGGTATCATTTATTTATGTTAGTAAAAATTTACATGAAAAAGAGGTAGATAAAGTTGTGGATGATGTTTTAGCAATTCACAAATTGGATTTTGATAGTCATAGATGTTGATGATGATTTTACTCATAGCAAACAGGGCGAATAAATTCTTCACATTCAAAACCACAAAGAGCCTATCCTTCTTGAAAGATATGGAACAAAGACAACCTAAAGGGGAATTATGCATTAATAGGGAAAAGATTGGCTTTCATTCAATCCCAAGTCTCCAATAACCAGGTTATGGTTGCACTAGGGTTTCTCTCGGGTACTTATGTGATATTGTTATTAATCTCAAAGGGACTATGGTTATCTCTAGATTTGCAAAGAATTATAAGCACTTCACATAAAAAAAATCACTTCATTCATAGAATAACATCATGAAATCAAAATATTTTACAATAATATTTTATGAACATCACAAATTCGTTGTTATCACTTAAGTAGATTTAGCATTAAGCATTCAACAATTTCATGGAAAACAAAATATTTTCAATAAAATTTCTTCCATTCATTTAAATTTTGGAACATTTTCAAATATTTAAACATCTATTCTAAAACAAAGTATAAAAAATACTGAAAATTAAAAGTTTCTCCCGGTTATTCTCCATGGATGCCCCAAATAATTAATTAAAATAGAGCAAACCACTTTATACTTCACCAGATTGCTTCATAGCTACATATAAAATGGTGCAAGCTTTTAAAGAGAGGGGTTTCGTTTATGGACACCGAGTAGGTTTTGTATGCACCCTTAAATGGTGCAACATACAGTCTTGTTTGGATGAACTAACAAAACTAGCTACAAAAGATATTGAGATAGGTGTATCTATGGTTAATTTCTTAAGGTTAGATTGTGAGATAAATTAACATATAAAGCATATAACCCAAAGATCCTATCAAGAACAATGAAAACAAGAGCAATTATACCTTTGATTCGCATGAGTTTCCATGATTCACCTTGATAGTACCTTCTTACTTGTTAGATGATACTTTTCCCTCAGATTGGACGTGCGAGCAATCTGCAAATGAATGTCTATGTCCTACAACAAGCTTTGAAGGATTTGCATAAATGTCTAATTCCTATGCCTAAATGACTATGATTGAAAATGCCTAAACATGCTAAGACTTGATCAAATAAAGATAATAAATGCTATGGAAAGCCTAGGAGTGCAAATGTGAAATTGCATAAAGTGAATGTGTAATCGAAAAGTGAGAGGAAAATGGCATTTTATAGAAAATGCCATTTTGAATGGATGGGTGAGATCACATTCTAACCAAAACCTAAAATGAAAGGTCTAGATTAAATCTGAGAATCCCTAATTAGGGTTAGGGAAAATTCATTAATTGAACGGTCAAGATAATATCTCAGAAAATCGGATCGACGGTGGAGAAATATTTTTGAAAATAAAGATTTTCGAAAAATGAATAAGATAAAGACCAGACTGAAGATCAATTTTGGAAGGGTCGAGAACCTGCCCGATTACTTGACTCTTGGCGGAAAGTTACCGATTTGGAATTAAATTAATTCCAAATGTGAATTTTGAGAAATAGTAAATAATCAATTTTTGAATTATTTACCATAATGAGTTGACCATTAAGAGTGAGATGACATTTTAAATATTTTAATTTATTTAAAATGAGAAGAACTTCAAATTTGGCAATTAAATAATTAAATTTAATTATTTAATTTAGCAAATAAGACCAATAATTAAATTAATTCATTCATTCATTTAATTATGGCAATTAGTGACATATTAAATAAATAATAGAAACTTATTTATTTAATAATCAAGAAGAAATAAAGTGAATAGAAGGTAATTAAATAAATTAAGAAATTTATTTAATTAAGGGAAGACTTAGACAATTAATAACGTATTAATAAATAAATAAGATTTATTTATTTATAATCATGAATAAATAACATGAATTGATTAAATAATTATGAATTATTTAATCAATAGTCGAATGTGGACCAAGGACATAATTAAATGTCTTAATTATGCTAGGACGAAAGTGGTAAAAATGAAGCTTGCAGGCCTAGGTCATTTTTAGGTGTCTACAATAGGTAGCTATCTAACAATATCTAATATTAATTAATGTCTACGTGCATACAAATTTTTATGTCGAAATGGTTCAAAAAATAGGTAAAAAGAACAAAAATTAAAAGTTTATGTTCCTTCGACATCCACAAATTCTGAACTTAAAATAAAAATGGAGGAGATGGCCTATTATAGGAACAAGGCCCCAAAATTTCAACTTAAAAGTATATCAAGGGAATCAAAAATAACAAATTAAAATGTGGCACGTGGCATCTTCCAACTATCATCAAGAACATTCCAGAATAAGTAAAGGCTTTGACTTTATCTGTAGCAACACTTTTCTTCATACTCCAGCATGAACACTTTGCATTAGTCGAGGCTATCAACTCCCTTTTAAAATATCAGAATAAGTAACATCTACCAGGACCAGGATCAACCTACAAACTAAAAATTAGAATCAAACTAAAAATTCATTGCGCTTTCGGTATTCAGTATCCGGTTCTTTCTATTTTCATTTATGACTCGAGCTCCAAGATTCTTCCTTCATCTTTCTTTAGTTGATATTCTCAACAAAAAAATCAATACTCGATGCATACATTCTTTTGAAATTCCTTTTATTGATTTCCAAGTGAGCTTGAGCCTAATATATTCTTTAGTTACTTGGAGTATGATATCATTGTTCTACACTTTGTCTACTTCATATCTAGCTCTAGTGTTCCTGCATTGTATAATTTTTTCAATGACCTCCCTTGTTAGCAACTGAATAGGATCTCTATGTATTCTCTCTATCCATTCTTTGAATGCTTTAGCTTCTTTTCCTTCTTGTCCTAATGTTTGGGGATCAAAATCTTGACGTGCTAGTACTTAAATGAATTCTTTGATTCTCACCAATCAATTTTCTACATTCTACAGTGACCTTTTCAAATCCTTTGATACATTGTATTAACATGTCACCTTCCCATTTCAACTATTTCTTCCATTTTTTTGGAAATGGAAGTTCACGTTCTCATATTACATCACTTTGTATTAACTCTTGGATATCTGATTGCATGAAAATTTCAATGCTTCACATTTCTTCGATGACCTACTCTTGGTGAAGTTTTCACTCGTCTTCAAATCTTTTCAATTTCTCTAAATGGTGGTATGATTATTTGTACTTCCTTACTACATCTATAATAAATTCTTCTCCTTGCTTTACCCAATACTAAATCCATTCTTCAAACATATTCATTTTATGACGAATTGTTGCAATTTCATCTACTTGTTCTTGTGACATCAACACTGGATGTTGGGGCAATTCAGCTTGTTCTCGACCAAATAAATTTAATGACTTTATAAAACATTCCAAGGTAGCAACCCGTTCTTTCAATTCTCTTTTCTTCTGCTTGTATTTCTGCACTCTGGCAACAGTAGCATTTAAATTCACTTTTATTTCCTCTAACTCTTGCTGCCAAGATGAGTGTCCAAGGTTAATACATGTTAACTTATACTCCTTAGGTGTTATTTCATGTTTTTCCTTATCAACCATTAGAGTAGCTATCTGAATAGTTCTATTACCATCTGCATTTCTCTGTATGACATGTTTTATCTTTGCTCTGCACCTAGGTTTAGGAGTGTATTTCTTGCATGAAATTATTAAAATTTAGAGGCAATATTTCCACTTCCATTGGAGAAGCTAATTCCCTGATTAACCAATTGAGTGTATCATCATCTTGTTGTACCTCTATAAAATTTCTTTGTTCTCGTTTGCCATTGGTTTTAGGAACTTCTTCTCTTTGACTTGTCACATTTTCTGAAATGGGAATTTCTTCAATGATATCTAGCATAGATTCAGGATTAGTAGGGTTTGAAACTGTCTCCTCTACTTGGATACTTATATTTTCCTATCTATCTAGATTTTCCACTTCATCTCTCTAAACATTATCTTCTTTATTTACTACTACATCAGGATTTTCTTCATTTTCAATTCCTTCTCCTAAAAAATGTGTAGCTTCCTCTTCTACAATTTCAATTTCAATTTTAGTTTTAGCATGGCCTTTCTCTGGTTCTTCAAAGACTTGTGAATGTTCATCAACATTTGGCACATTCCCAAGCGAAGCTTGGGAATCAAGAGTATCTTCAACAATTCTTTCATCAATACGATCCTGCTTTGCAGTCTCCCCTGTTTCCATTTCAAGTACGTTAGGGTTTCTCACCTCTCAAGTGAGTGTTCCTTGAATAAAATCTTCTTCTTTAACATTTATGGGGTTAGAACCTTCATCCTAAATTTCTTCTATCACTAGATGTGCCATGGGTTTGTCTTTAGACTTCTTTTTTTTCACTTTCTCCCACAGGTGATCCATGTCGTTGTCCTTGTATAAATCACCCACTCTTTGGCTACATGACATTTTCATCAATCTACCACCCTAAGGTGTACAAATTGCATGTATATCATATTTCCCTCTCTATGGCTACATGCCATTTTCATCTCTACCATCCTAAAGTGTACAAATTTTATGCATATCATATTTCCTTATCTATAGCTACATATCATTCTCATCTCTACCACCCTAAGGTGATCCATGTCATTGTCCATATAGAAGCCACTCATCCTCACTCACTTCTCCAAAAAAAAAAGGCTTGCATATAAATATAGGAAAATCGTTGTACGTAAGAAACATGAACTTTAAACTAAATATTATGCAAAATTAAGAATCACTACTTATAATTATATTGTAGATATCATTTTATGAATTATATGGTGGATTTAATATCATTGTAACCTCATCATGCTCCAAAATTGAGTGTAGTAGACCTGCATATAGATATACACAAATTGTTGAGCATAAGCAACATGAACTAGAAAATTTTAACTAAACATTCTTTCAAACTAAATGTGATGGAAGATTAGGAATCACTACTTAAGAATTATATTTAGATGTCACCTTATGAATTATATGTGAGCACTGCAAAATTTATAACTATTAATCTCAATTTCCTTTCATCCGCTTGGAATTCTCCAAAAAGCCTACACATATAAACAAGTGAATTGTTAAGGAAATAAATATTGAAGACCTATTTGAAACTCAAAAATGGTGGATTTACTATCATTGTAACCTCCTCATGCTCCAAACTTGAGTGTAGTAGACCTACATATAAATATAGATAAATTGTTGAGCATAAGCAATATTAACTGCAAAGTTTGAATTGAACATTCTCTCAAAACAAATATGATGCAAGATTAAGAATAACTACTTATGAATTATATGTCAATGGATTACCATCATAACCTCATTTTACTCACAACACAACCATGGATGTATTGATCTGAATCACTTGAAAATATACCTTTATTATCCAAAAAACCTACATTTTTTATATACCAATTAATTATTATGCAAAATTTTAATGTACTTTTAATCTAACCCATAGAATAAACATGAATCTAAATAAGATGAATAATATCATACTTGTCCCATATAAAAAATAGATCTTCTACTCAATTGTGCCTAAGGGATCACCTCTTATCTTCAAATTTTCCAATATTGGTTCATGATCAGTAATAGTAATCCTCCATAATTCTTTTGCTCTTGGTTTTGCATGATGCTTCAATAACTTTATATTCATTGCTAAAACTAGGTTTGAATACATGAGTATGGTTTTGTGCTTCTCAAAGTACTCAAATGAAGGAATTCCATTCTTTCTAATCATATATTTTCACAACTAAGTTCCAGCAATAACAATTGATCTTGTACGCTATGTGAACCTATAATCATTTGTCATAGGTTGTGCTATCTTTATTTTCCTTAAACACATTGTTTCAACCAATATTTTGATCTCTCTTCATCCCCATGTGGTGCAACAACTACATAAACACATGTTTTGGTTGTACAAGGTCTAAAATATGGTCATAGTCAAATAAACTTCCTATTTTACTAATAAAAAATGAACGAGCTTCATATAAAGGGATCAGATTTTGTGGAATCCATGTATCTACCCACTCACTTGACTCCCAACTATCCCACTCACATTTAAGAAAACTCTAGCAAAAAAAAGCTAAATCTCATGTCCAAATAGTCCATGTACTTGCATTTGAGCTTCGAAATGATTGCATCTTTGATAATTCCCTAATTGTCTAACAATCCAATCTCTCTCCCACTTTAACTTAATCAACCAACCAGAAGAACCTATGCACTTTTGAATCAAGTTCCCCTCCTTATGAAAATAAATAGTTACACAAATCAACAATTGAACTTGCATCAACAAATATAGCACCGCCTCTAATATTTAGTTGTTATTCAAGTAGAGCCCTCTTTACATATAATCTTGCTCCATCATGCTCCCCTATTCCATGCCCAACCTCAAAAAACTCCAAATATGAGGTATACCCCTCTATGCATGCATTCTACTCAACCAATAAAATATACGAGCATTCTTGAATTGACTAGTGCAATTATCTAACCAACTGAGATGTTTAACCACTGTAATATATTTTTCCTACAAGAACTCATTTTTTAAAAAATAGTATTGTGCATACTCTTATGAATGAGATAAACCATCACTCATGTAAAAATAGTACTACCTGACTACCTTTATGTTCTCTTTGTACTATCAGGGGCATGTTTGTATGTGATGTGAACAAAAATATCAACCTGAATTGAATTGTAATATTGAGATTGGACTTCATTTTATGGTTACAATGTGCAGTTTTCTACAAAATCAACTACAAAGATGATAGTTCCAATCGGGAAAAAATACTTACACTTCTTAAATTTTTTATATAACCATGTCGACCTGTGGTTGTATCTTGCATGCTTGTAAAAAATACTTTTCTTAAAATCTGAAATAAAATCAGCAATACTTACCTCTCACGTAACCAACTCACATCCAGAACCTTCACCTCCACTCTTCAAATTGTATTTCACTATCTCAAATCTCTTTTTCTCAACCATTTTCTTTCCAAAATTATGCTCGCTGCCCTCATGAATACATGATATAAAATTTGATAACCAACTACATTTCAAACACTTTCCATTTAAACAATCATTTTATACAAAATGCAACCATCATCTCTAGCACATAAAAATAAATCTAATAAGTCCCTTGAAATTCTTGGTAGTTGCATTGCAACACACTCCTATAACATTTTGTTAGTATGTAAAGTAGAATGAATATTGCATAATAGTTCATGATACATAGAAAAATTAACATGGTATTTGCAACATGTATTACAAATTTTAAGAGTAAGATAATAAAATGGCTTGCAAGATTCGAATGCCCTTGGTGAGATTTCAAATTTGGATGTGTTTCACAAAATAGTTTGTACAATATTGTTTGGCTATGTTCTAAGAATTTTTTAGGATGTGGTATGTGGTCTTGATCACCAATTATTAATTTTAAAACATCTTTTACATTTGGTGATAATATAGAGTTAGAGTAGAAAATTTGTTGAATTTCATCTTTTGTGGTATTAGTTAGCTTCTTATCAACTGGTGGAAGCCTACCACTAAAAGCCTAAGTATCATTTTGAAGAGGACTATCTAGTCTTGATCTTATTGTTAGTTCTTTTTACAATGTTTTATAATTTATCCTTAAGTCACCACATATTTTCCTCAATAATCAAGTCTTTCTTAATTGATTGCTTACTAAAGAGGTTGTTATTACTCTATGAGAAACTCTCTTATATTTTTCCTTACTAGTTGTAGTGTAGGAAAAATTATCCCTTTTTCACACTTAATTTGGGAATAATTAATGATAAAATGAGCCTAATGTTGTCTTAATTTAGTGTTGTAATATGTTTTTCATATTCGCATTAAGATTAGGAATATTTTAAACTAAATGGACTTAATGGTGCCTATTTTAGTGTTGTAAGGTGTATCTTTACACTTTCACATTAATCTAGGGATTTATTAATTGATTGAGGTTGATTTTCCTTAATTGGTCCCTTTAATTCATATCCAAGCCTAATTAATTATAATTTTCAAGGGATAAAACTCGACATTCATAAATGTCATTTCACAACACTTAACTTTAGAAGATGTGTGTTCTAGGTAAGTGACCTAGGACCCATTCACCATAGGGCGAATGGGTCCTCACTTAGTCCTATGACCCTATTTTTGCATAATATTTCACCTTGTCCAATGTGTGTCCTAGGTAAGTGTCCTCACTTAGACCTAGGACCTCTCTTTGGAATATGTTTTTGGTGGTATTTTAATGGTTTGAAATCCACAATTCAATGTTGGCTTGTGATATCTGAATTTTGGGAATTAATGTTAAGATATGTATAAATACAAGGTCATTTCACTAAGTTCATCCTATATTTTTTATGCAAGCATCCTAATAGAAAACTTATGATCAAGACAATTCAAGAGCATTTTCAAGGGATTCAAGGGAAGATTTGAAGAATATTATTGCAGCAATCAAGATTTATTTCATCATGTCAAATATTTCTTGCATCATGCATGTTGTTGAGCTAATGTGTTGATGTAGTGTTCAAAATCTAATCAAGCATATCAAAGGTATTGTTTCACATCAAGTTTCATGATCAAGATCTACATTCATTGAGGCCACTTCATACAAGTTTGTAGATTTGTATTCCAAGGTTTCAATTGAGGTTTGGTGAGTTGTTAAATATTGTTGTTCATTCATCATTCCTTCATAATTTTATTCATTTCAAGTTTTAATTACCAAAATAGGGTTTTAACAAGGAAAACCCCCATTCACCTAACAAAAAACATTTTTCTCTCTTTGATGTGTGATTGCATATTTTAGGTTGAAGATCAATTGGAGAGAAAAATTGAAGTTCCTAAGTTGTCAAAGTTGAAAGAAAAATTTTCAAATCATGGAAACTAAGCTACAGGTTTTATTTTTGTCTTTCTGATAGTGACCAACTAGAATCTAGGAGTGTAGACATAGAAGAACATAAGCCAGAAACTGATTTTCAGAAGCTCTAGCCAGGACCCATTCGTCATAGGGGGAATGAGTCCTGAGTGAGGACTGTAAAAGAACTTTTGGTGAAATGTACACAACATTCTCACATTTCTATATCTCCCTTTTGACTATTATTTGGGTTAGATTTGGTTACTATTTCTTATTTGCATAGTATAGCACATATTTTGAATGAAATAAGGAAAATAGGTGTATCATACTTGATCCATTTTTACACACCCTATTTTTCATCATTTCATTATGGTGAACCCAACCTTTGATCATTGCATTTTCTGATTTTGGAGTCCTCTTTCATCCTAGATTTATATCTTGCATTCATTTGCATCTATTTGCATTGAATTAGGTTCATTTAGGGTGTCTTTTCTTTGCATTTCATTTAAGGTTTTAGGATTGCATATTTTGCATTCTTTAAATCTGAAAAACACAAAAAAATCAGTCATCTTTCATATCATATACATCATATTAACTTTCATTTGAAAATTAAAACAAAAATTGCATATCAAACTAGCTTTTCTAGATTGTCATTTTATCATAATTTGCAATTGTATTTATATTGAATTCACAAGAAATTGAAACTCAAACTTGATATAACAAACCTAAATCTGAAAACCATTTAAAAGCACTCAAAAATCTGTAAAAAATTGTTTCAAAACCCTCATCTATGACCCATTCACCCTAAGGGGAATGAGCCCCTAATCAGGTCATAATCTCATTTTTTGGGCATTAAAATATCCATTTCTGCATTTTTGTGTGATGCTTTCAGATTTCTATTATTGTTTCCAAAAATTTTAATTTCATCAATTTGATCATATTTATCTTAATTTGGTAAAGTGCATTGTGTGATTTCAATTTTTCATTTACAAGACTTAATTTTCATATTTTTACATTGTGTAATCAACAAATTACCTTGTTTACAATCTAAAAATTGCATTACATCCTAGGTCATTGCATTGCACCTTTACCCTCTTTCCATTTGGGGTTGGAATTGAGTTTGTGAAACTTGTATGATATTTACAACTTGGCGTTCTATTAGAAATATTTTTGTGAGATGTAGTTCGAGACTCATGTCATCCTGCGATACACCATTTTCCGTGGATCTTATGTTTTCTAACTCTCTTTCTAATAGTATTGATAATCAACCCCTTATGGATCATAGCATGCATAATTCATTTCCAATGACTTCCTTACCTACAACCAATATGCATGATGTTATTTATGTCCAACAAGAAAACATAAAAAAGAATGGATGAAGGCCTAGAAAAGTTACAAGGTTGTGCTTGCTGAAAACATTGAGATTAGTGTCATTTCTACTTTACAAAATCTAAGGAAAATTCTTAAAACTAAACACAAAATATAAATTTTATATAGCCTTGGTTGCTTCGCTCATGAGAACTTAAAAAATCAAATGAATGATAACATGCATGCCTCGGTCAACTTTATTGAAGCTAAAACTCGTAAGGAATCAACCAAAATGCCCCTCGATATTTCTTTCTCACAAAAAGATAATCAAACACGCACCCGATGGTCCTCTTTACATAGTTGGAAGAATCAATGAAATCCTAATAATGATATATTAATTGATCATGTTTTTGTAGAGAATGTGATCATGGAATAATTCCTATTTTTGCATGAACTTTATCAAGACACATGACAAACTGAAAGCATTGATCAAAATGCATAATGGTTTTGCTTGCCTTGTGATTGGCTTGATAAATCTCCCTCTAAAAGTTGAACCAAAAACATTAATTGTCTCATTCACCATCATCCTATCATTGGACCAATTTTGAGTGAAGTTAGGCTATCCATGGATTCACTCCATGAATATCATCCCATAGGTTGTGCATAAATGTTTAAAGTTTCACATTAGCAATGAAATCTTTATTGTACATCATAGTGGCTTTAATCTTGTGTCTTCCCATGGGAACGTTTCATTGGATTTATTTTGGACCAAGCCTATTGAACCTATTAAACCTCGTGAGGACTAATTTTTCAAAGAATATCAAAAGTTTAAGGAAAAATGCATAGAAAAATTATCCCTTAGAAATATGCCTTAACCTGTGATTGAGCCACATATCCTTAATGAAACCATGATTGAAGCAAAAGCCCTTCCAGAAAACCAAAATCAACCTACCATTTCATATAAGAGACCACGAGACAATCAAAACAATCTTGTTGTGCCTCCTAAAATAAAAAAAGTTTACAAACCCAAAGAGAAAGTGGTTGAGAAACCTCCTAGGGTTCATTTCGTTCCTCCTTTAAGGGAAGAAAAGAAACCTATGGTTGATAAACCCGCTCCTACATAATCACAAATTGACAACAGATTATGAAGAAACTAAATTTCTAGAGAGTGTAGGCATAAACATTGTGCTATTACTTGTATGTTACAAACTAAAGAAGAAAACAACAACATAGAAAATAAAATCCAAACTTATCTCCTACAAGGCATGATGTCTCTTTGCCCTCGCCGCAATGTAAACAAGAACCTTCTAGAGACATTATCATTCAACCTCCTATTGTGATTAATCTAGATGATGGCATTGATATTGCAAAGATTTTTGAACAAGTGCATAATGAGTTGAATTTATTATTCTCCTCTTCCATGAACTTAAATGAAAATTCTACTAATAAGAGTGTTTAACTTGGTGTGTGTCCTAGTTCGACACTTGACATTGTCCCTTTGGCTATTTGTCTTCCTTTCACATATATCAAACAAAATTGGGATGTGGGCGACCTGCTATAGGTTTAATCACACATGCCTTACTAGTCTTGTATACTATTTTATTTTTCCATGTTTCTTTATGTGATTGCATGTGCGTAATGTGATCCCCCATACTAGTTTTTTTTATGTATCTCTCTCTTTTATGCATTCCTCTATATGTATCTACATTCTTCTCTATGTCGTAAACATTTTACCTTTTTCATTTGTCTTTTGTTTTCCTTTTAGGGATGAAACAAGGCGTCAAGACATTTAGGTCTCTTCAATGTTGACCTGAAAGGATTTTTGTTTGTTTTTTCTCTCTTTTTTCATTCTTTATGTTATATGAGTATTTGGGGAATGATGACATTTCCAAGATCTATAACAACATTTTAGTAAAGATATAATGACCCCGAACCCATGGATCCCTTATGTATTTTTGGGGGAAACCTCCTCCTTCCTTTTTCATGGCATAGCTTTATTTTAGAAACATATGACTTGGAATAGGGCTTTCCAAGTAAATATTTCATGTCTTAGGATTGAACATTGGCTTCTTTAAAGAAATTACTGACAGTAATGGTGTTAGCAACTGCTTTAAAGTGAGGGCATACATCAATAATATCTTTAAAAAAAATTCATGTTTCATGGGGTGATTTTCTTTTTTCTTGTGATGCATCCTTTTCTTGGTGGTGTTATTGGGTTTGATGTTCTCCAAGAGTGTGATATTTCTTAGCATACGAATTTCCTCTTAGTGGTGATGTGACGCACTTCATTCTGTAAGTTGTGAATCTTTTACTCTTGACTCATCCTCTCTTGGAGACATCAGGCACGATGTTCCCTAAGAAGAAGACCTTACACAAACTAAGCAAAATCCCTTTAGACAAAAAACCTACATATATGCATTATTGTTCATAAGTGTTAGCATAACGTAGCTTGTTATCCTTATGAAGCTCAAAACCCTAAATTCAAGGTCACCAATCATAATGAACCTAGCTTTCCTATGGAGCCTTGCCCTATTCATAGGTGTTTGGCATAACACATCTTATTAAGCCCTATGAAGCTCAAAATATAAATTAAAGGCCTCCTAGCATAACACACCTTGCTTGTCTATGGAGCCTTGCCTAGCATTATGGTGCGTTATTGAAGTTGTTAAGAGGACAACTAAGCTATGGTATTGGAGCCTAATATGATTCTCTCATTTTCCACCCTTGTGGGATACCCACCTAGTGGACATCCTGAGGTTCCACTACCCTAGAGTGCATGACAAAAAAAAATTGATGGTTTAGATGTGTTTCACATTGATCGGACCGTCTAGGCTTGATCTTCTTGGTCTTTGATGTTGTATGATCGTGTATCTTTGTCATTTTTGCATACATAAGTGTCTTGAATGTCTATTTTAGTGTGAGTTTGACATGGGTTCATCCTCTCACTAAAGTGAGGGAAAAATGTAGTGTAGGAAAAAGTGTCCCTTTTTCACACTTAATTTGGGAATAATTAATGATAAAATGAGCCTAATGTTTCCTTAATCTAGTGTTGTAATACATTTTTCATATTCACATTAAGTTTAGGGCCCTTTTAAAGTAAATGAACTTAATGGTGCCTTGTTTTAGTATTGTAAGGTGTACCTTTACACTTTCACATTAATCTAGGGCTTTATTAATTGATTGATATTAATTTTCCTTAATTGGCCCCTTTAATTCAAATCCAAGCCTAATTAAATACAATTTCTAAGGGATAAAACCCGACATTCATAAATTCCATATCACAACACTTAAATTTGGAAGGTGTGTCCTAAGTAACTGACCTAGGACCCATTCGCCATAGGGAGAATGGGTCCTCACTTAGTCCTATGACCCTATTTTTGCATAATATTTCACCTTGTATGATGTGTGTCCTAGTTAAATGGCCTAGGACCCATTCTCCCTAAGGCGAATGGGTCCTCACTTAGACCTAGGACCCCTCTTTGGAATATGTTTTTGGTGGTATTTTAATTATTTGAAATCCATAATTCAATGTCGGCTTGTGATATTTTAATTTTGGGAATTAATGTTAATATATGTATAAATACAAGTTCATTTCACTAAGATCATCCTATAGTTTTTATTCTTGCATCCTAATAGAAAGCTTATGATCAAGAGAATTCAAGAGCATTTTCAAGGCATTCAAGAGTAGATTTGAAGAAGATTATTGCAGCAATCAAGATTCATTTCATCATGTCAAATATTTCTTGCATCATGCATGTTGTTGAGCTAATATGTTGATATAGTGTTCAAGATCTAATCAAGCACATCAAAGGCATTGTTTCACATCAAGTTTCATGATCAAGATCTACATTAATTGAGTTCACTTCATGCAAGTTTGCATATTTGTACTCCAAGGTTTCAATTGAGGTCTGGTGAGTTGTTACATATTGTTGTTCATTCATCATTCCTTCATGCTTTTATTCATTTCAAGGTTTAATTACCAAAATGGGTTTTGAACAAGGAAAACCCTTATTCACCTAACAAACAACATTTTTCTCTTTGATGTGTGATTGCAGATTTTAAGTTGAAGATCAATTGGATAGAAAAAAATTGAAGAAAGTTGCAAAGTTGTCAAAGTTGCAAGAAAAGTTGTCAAATCACAAAAACTGAGCTACATGTTTTTTTTGTGGCTTTCCGACAATGATCAACTAGAATTTGGGAGTGCAGACATAGAAGAACAAAACCCAAAAACTATTTTTTTCAAGAGCCCTAGCCAGGACCCATTCGCCATAGGGTGAATGAGTCCTAAGTGAGGACTAAAAAAGAACTTTTGATGAAAGGTACACAACATTCTCACATTTCCAAATCTCCTTTTTGACTGTTATTTGGGTTATATTTTGTTATTGTTTCTTATTTGCACATTATAGCACATATTTTTGAATGGAATAAAGAAAATAGGTGTATCATACTTGATCCATTTTTACACACCCTATTTTTCATCATTTCACTAGTCTTTCCAATAAAATTGAGTGCATTAAAAATATTTTTAACAATAATGTTTGTAGACACCTAAAAATGTCATGAGTATACCACACACCTTGATTTTGCTTACTAACACCATTTATTTCTTAGTTCACCTATTTCATCTATTTAATTAAATAATATCCAATTATTTAGTTAAATTCACCTTTTTCCCCTATTAATCGAATAATTAATTTTATTTGATTATTTCATTTCCTTCATGTTAATTTCTCCCCTTTTGATTTTTTTTTTAGACAATTGGTCAAGTATCTGTCCCCCTATAAATTGTAGTGCACCTGGTAAACTTTTTTCACGTGACTGGTGACGCTGGCGTGACACGCCCTTCGATACCACAAGGATGGTGGAGAGACTAAACCTTGTGACCTCTTGCCTACAATAGGATGCTTTAGCCAATCAAGCTAGACCCACCACCCCTTCTCCCCTTTTGATCAAATATTATCAAATTATTTAATTAAATGTCATTAAGTCCCTCTTTGATTAAATATTTTTTAGCTGTTTAATTAAAGATCCTAATTCTTCTAACTTCACAATTAAATGATTTTCTTAAATTGTTTAATTAGCTAAATTTTCCTCCAATCCTCCAAATTGCATAAATAATATTCTAATGGGATATTCCCTTTTCAAATTAAATTTCTTCCCTCCACATTAATAATATCTCCAACATATTTCCTAAAATCTAGGGATATTGTTGAATTCTCTTGGATTATGGACCTTTGATTAAATATTTGATATATGCCTTCAAGGATTATTGACCCTTAACCCATTTCTTGATCCACACTCACATCCTCAATTCAATTCCATCCATTGATTATCATTTTTAATCCTCGCCATTTATCAATTACAAAAATTTATAAATACCTCACATTTTACATGATTTCGTATTCACAATCCTTATGCAAACTTACTATACTGAATTTACCACTTAGATTTAAGCCTTTTGAGAGCATGTTTGAATCATCTTAAACCATCACCCAAGATTTTGCTTAAATTTAACATGGATTAGGAAAATCAAGAAATCCACATCCCATACCACTCTAGTTTACACTCAATCCACAATGGGATTGCAAGTTTGTACCATTAATTAGGTTCAATTTCTTTGAGTTTCATCTTTAATGCTTTTAATTGAATCTTATTAGTGTTGTTATACTAATGTCATCGAAGTATTTCCTTTAATTGATCATTTGATTTTTTAATTTCTTTATTCCATTATCTTTGGTCAATTGAACTCATTATACTTACAATGTTATTTCGATCAAAAATTTTGTTTACACAAATCTTCAATTTCTTTAGTAATGGGATCATTTTTTAAGGCTTTTGAAATTGTACAAAAATTTAATATTTTTTGGTTAATTTCTTATTGGAAAAGCATTGATTGAACATTTGGGTAGCCCAAAACTAAATGGTTTTTGATAACCTTTTTCCTTCAAGTTTATCTATTATGTTCTCATCTATTTCAACTAACCATTTTGGGGTTCTTGAATGTTAGGAATTTTTATTAGATTCATTAAAAATAGTTGGATTTAGGATTTCATTTTCTTATTCACAAAGGTCATCTCTTCTTATGTAATTTGGAGATACATTGACTTTCATTATTTTGTGTGTCTTATCGATTTCATCAATGCTATGAACAAGTGGATTATTGAGTATGTTTTCAATTTCATGGGTTGTATATCCAAATTTTTCAAGAAAATATTCACATATGTATTCTTCTTTTTCTATGGTTTTACTCTTATCAATAGATTTTTCATCACATTTTGCAATATTTTCAATTTTTTGTTCAAAATTTTCATTTTTAGTTTCATGCTCAACATTTATAATTTCATGTTCAACATTTTGTTTCTCAATTTCATGCTCAAAAATTTCAATTTCAATTTCTTGTTCAATATTTTCAAATTCAATATCATGGTCACTTTCAATGCCATTTAAAGGTAAAGAGGATCATTCTCGTTGAAGAGAATATGGCATACCTTTTTCTTTCCACCCTCTTCCTTACTCGATCTTTCTCCCTACTTGCTTTGATTTCCTCCGCTTGAGATTTCCTCTTCCTTTTCACTTTATGATGATGATTGCTTCCCATTATCCCAACTCAAACAATTACTTTGATGATTGATAGGATAAAATTTTTTATAAATGAGTGTTCCAAAAGTGAAATTTTGTCTATAATTGACAGGAACCATGACATTCTCGACAACAGAGAGCATGTGGGGACAATTCAAATTCCCAAAATATAATTGTGGTCATTTTTTCCACTCAAACAAAATGGATATAAATTTTGTAAAGTAAAAAACATACTCGTTTTGTTAAGAAAATAGAAATAATTTTTGTCAAGAAAAACAAATATTTGTTTTGTTGAGCAAAATGGATATCCATTTTGTTGAGAAAAATGGATATCCATTTTGTTGAGCAAAATAGATATATGTTTTGTTGAGTAAAATGGATATCCGTTTTGTTGAGTAAAATGGATATCTATTTTGTTGAGAAAAAAGGATATTTGTTTTGATGAGAAAAAATGATATTTGTTTTGTTGAGCAAAAAGGATATTCGTTTTGTTGAGGAAAAAGGATATCCATTTTGTTGATCAAAAAGGATATCCATTTTGTTGAGCAAAAAGGATATCCATTTTGTTGAGAAAAAAGGATATATGTTTTGTTGAGCAAAAAGGATATCTATTTTTTTGAGAAAAATGGATATTCGTTATATCCAACTAAAAATGAATTTATAGCAATCAAATATATAACACATAAATTATAATATTAATATATTATAATATGTATATTTATAGATTACATACTACATTACTTTTTTTTTTTTGATACGTGAATGATTTTTTGTATTACTGGCAATAAGCAAAAGAATTACATTAGACTTTCCAAATTAATCATGACTCCAAGTGTCACAGACATCGGACACACCAAAAACCCCTGTGAATTCAAACCTAACATAGAACCTCCTGACCCACTGCTCCTCCACCGCGCTAGCCAACAAGAAAACAACTTTCCAAATGAACACCATGTGGTACCAAAACCGCATTCACCACCTAGCATTCCCAGGAAATCGTTTCATCGTCCTGGATCCACAGCCTCTCCCCATATGCATGTTTTAGTAATCCCATCAACCCCCTGATTTTCCAACCTATCAGCCTCTCCATTATCTTCCCTGTAGATATGGGATAAGGAGAACTCTGCTAAAGCATCCAACAAATTTGATGCTTCCTCTAGAAGGGGTTGATACTGCCAGTTCACTAATTTTCCATACTTCATCGCTTGTATAATTACCATGGAATCACCTTCTACTTCCACTCTCTCCACCTTAAACCTATGACATAACTGTAATCCAGAAATAAGTGCCCTTAATTCAGTAGCTGTGTTAGTTCCTTTTGGTAGAGATATTGAGCTTTCTGCAACCGTCTACCCATTCTCATCCCTAATGCAATAGCCCACACCAGAGGCACCCGGGTTTCCCCTTGAAGCACTGTCGAAGTTTACTTTGCACCAACCTGACTTAGGAGGTTGCCACATAGCATTTCTTCGCTTGACAGCCCCCTCCACCAACTGTCACATTCCCACTTTAGGGATGAGCAATCCAAACCATGTTTTCCTCATCCTTCCATCCCACTCCGTGAATTCCCCATCCTTCAAGTCCCGCTGTGCCATCATGTTATTGACTACCTCCACAATAGTGGCCTCCAATCTATTGCAAAAGGATGAGAATACTCTTTTGGACTCCGTAAATATTCTTCTATTACGTTCTTTCCATAACTCCCAAACAATAATTGATGGACTTACAATCCATAGTGTGTGATATAGGGAGGACTTCTTCAAAAGTGGCGAAGATTCGAAAAGATTCATTATATCGTTTGGGAGGGCACTATACCAACCGAGCCTAGCACAGAGCCATTTCCAGTACGCCTGTGTAAAAGGACACCCAACAAAAAGATGATTAACCTCTTCTTCAGCATTTTTTCACAACACACACCTTGATGGTCCCAAAAACCCCATCCTCTTGAATTTATCAGCTATAAGAACCTTCTTCTGCAAGACCACCCAAGAAAAAGTACCTGCCTTGGGAAGGCAAGCCTGGTCCCAACATAGGTGCAGAGGCAAAGGGGAGAAAGCCATCGTGGACCCAAGCACACAATACCCATCCTTGGCATTGTATTGACTCGACACCACCTTCACCCACACCAGTCTGTCCTTACCATCCCATATATTTAACATTCTTTTGTTCAGTTCCTGGAGTAGTCTATCCGCTACCACAGGATGTATTAGCTCTAGTCCAGGGATCTTCCACTCAAATTTCCTCACCCCATGCCTGTTAGTCTCCACCAAGTAGTCCCGTAGGGAACATCCCCACCTCTGTTGCAACACCATCTTTTCCTCATCTAGCCCAAGGCAGCTATCCAAACTCGGATAACCTTGCCATGAGTCTTCCCAAAACAACACAGCTCTCCTGTCATGGACGTCCCATGATAAGTGATTTAAAATGAGGGGTCGACATGCCTTCATGAAATTCTAGATCCTCGACCCATTGGGAAGGCTCCCAACTAACAAAATGCTTCTTTGATCAGTGTCAACCAAATATTTATGTTGGAGAATACGCACCCACTGAGCCTCACTCCGAGAGTACATGCCCCAAATCAGCTTTGCACCAAGAGCCCAGTTTTGGTTCATTAAATCTCTCAGCCCCACCCCACCATTGGCCTTGGGCCTATAGATTGAGTCCCATGCAATCAAAGGATATTTTTTGTCTTCCGAGGTGCCTTGCCAAAAAAACACCTCATGCTTTGATTGATCTGAGAAACCTTGTTCGTGGGAAGGGCCAAGACAGACATAAGGTAAATGGGTAGGGCGGAAATTACTGCTTTTAACATCACTATCCTTCCAGCCCAAGACAGCCATTTACCACCCCAAGCAGAAAATTTGTTTTTGATCTTGTTGACCAACAGATCCCACAAGGGTCCCGACTGTAGCCCTTTAGCAAGTGGGAGACCAAGATATATTGTAGGGAGTTCATCGATTCTGAAGTTCAATATTCCAGCCACCTCTTGAGCTCTACTTCCATCCATGTTTAAGAAGAAAATTTCAGATTTGGCATCACTAATTTTTTGCCCAAAAGCTTCCCCATAGCAATTAAAAATGCTTCTTAAAATGTCAGCCTCACCTCTGCTTGGCATTGCAAAACACATTGTATCATCAGCAAACTGCTAATGTGTTAACGATGGCATCTGACTTGTAACTTGAACACCTTTAATCAGGTTGTTTGCTGCCGCCAACCCCAGAGCTCTACCCAACACTTCCACCATTAGAATGTATAAGAATGGAGACAAGGGGTCTCCTTGTCTTAGTCCTCGTGATGCTTCAAAGAAACCTTCTGGATCCTCATTCACTAACACCGAAAATCTAGGAGTAGAGATGCAGGCAAATATCCATGCCACCCAATGGTTGTCAAAGCCAAATTTCTCCAAAACTTTGCACAAAAATCACCAGTCCACCATGTCATATGCCTTTTTGATATCAAGTTTGATCAACATTCCTTGAGCTTTGCTAACATGGAGAGAATGGATGGCCTCTTGTGCGATAATTACCCCATCCAAGATAGAACGCCCAGGTACGAAACTGATTTGTTCTTCGAAGATCAACAATGGGATGATCGCTTCGGCCTGTTTGCTGTTGCTTTGGCAATATTTTGTACCATGTGTTACAAAGGGAAATTGGTCTAAATTCGTCCAGAGATTGGGGCTTCTCCATCTTTGGAATCAAGGCCAAAAAAGTGTTGTTGACTTCCCTAAGAAAGCAGCAGCCTAAGCTTCTTCCAACACCTCAGACACCTCAGTACCAATGAAGTCCCAGCACACCTGAAAGAGGCAAGTAGGAAAGCCATCTGAACCTGGTGCTTTATCGAGGTGTAGCTGGAATATAGCAATCTTGATCTCCTCCTTCATGAATGGTCGTAACAGCATTCTATTCTGCTTCTGTGACACCGACGATGGGATCCTAGCCAACAATTCCTGTTGAGCCTACAAATTCGAACCTACCCAATTATTTAAGATGTTAGTGAAATAATCAACTGTCTCAGCTGCAATTTCCTTTGGATCCACAATCGACTCCCCATCCGCATTTTTTAGGCAGTTTATTCTATTGACCTCCCTTCTGATTCTTGTCGAGTGATGGAAAAACTTTGAATTACGGTCACCAGCTTTAATCCATAGTGCTCTAGACTTCTGACGCCAGAAAATTTCCTCTCTTGCTAGAACCTCTTCCCAATCCTTCATCAGCGCTTTCTCCTTTAGGTACATATCTTCATTCATACCATTCTGTAGAACACACTTATTGACAGCTTCTAATTCCTCCTCCAAACTATTCTTCTTCTCAAAGATGTTACCAAATGTATCCTTATTCCAAGCTTTAATCTATTGCTTTAGTAATTTGAGTTTACTCACTACTTTGAACAAACGATTTCCCACAGGTTGGAACTTGTTCCACCAAATTTCTAGATTTTCAACAAAAGTAGTATCACGAAGCCACATTTTCTTGAAACAAAAGGGACACCTCTTTGCCTTCTTTTCTCCTTCCAACACTAAGCATATGGGGTAGTGATCTGAGCTAGAGAAGGGAATAATGCTACCTTCGAGTGAGAAAGGGAACCTGGTTAGATCCCCCATGAAGAGAAACCTATCCATCTTTTCAGCTATACTGCAAAAACCCGACCGCCGATTCGTCCATGTATATGTGCCATTAGCCAATTGGATGTCCATGAGCTTATTTTTGTTAACAAATTCTTCAAAATCCACTTGTGATTGTAATCTTCTGCTTACTCCCCCCCACTTATCCTCTTCACGCAAGATCGCATTGAAGTTCCCACCAAGAAGAAAATATTCATCCCTGTTGGCCTTCATGAACTCCTCAACTTCCTCCCATATTCTTCTTTTGAGTAGACAATTCATTGGCCCATATACATATTATATATATTATATATTATATATTATATTAATATTAATATTAATATATTTTAATATATATTATATATTGTATTATTATTAAAAATAATCTAGATAGAGAGATGGAGGTAGGGAGAGAGAGGGAGAGGTAAGGTGGGAGGAAGAGAGAGGGGGAAGGAGGGAGATGGGGAGAGGTAGGGTAGGAGGGATAGAGAGAGGAAGAGAGAAAGGGAAGGAGGGAGATAGGGAGTGGTATGGTGGGAAGGATAGAGGAAGGGAGAGAAAGAGAGGAGGGAGATAGAAAGAGGTGAGGTAGGAGAGATGGGTATAGAGAGAGCTAGGGAGAGAGGAAGGCATAGGTTGAGAGAGGGGGAAGAAGGGAGATAGGGAGTGGTAGGGTGGGATAGGGAAGGATGGAGATGAAGAGTGGTAGGGAGGGAGAGGTAGGTATAGAGAGAGTGAGAGAGAGAGGGAGGGAAGCAGGGAGGGAGAGTAGGTGGAGAGAGTTTGTGTGTGTGAGAGGGAGAGGGAAGGAGGGATATAGGTAGTGGTAGGGTGGGAGGGATAGAGGGAGAGAGAGAAAGAGGGAAGGAGGGATATAGAGAGAGGTGGGGTAGGATAGTTTGGTATAGAGAGAGTTAGGGAGCGAGGAACGGGTAGGTGGAGAGAGGTTGTGTGTGTGTGAGGGAGAGAGAGGGAAAGAGAGAGAAAAGAAGTGGTAGGGAGGGAGGGACAGAGGTAGGGAGGGGTAGTTGGAGAGAGGTTATGTGTGTGAGGGAGAGAGAGGTAAGGAGGGAGATATGGAGTGATAGGGTGGGAGTGATAGAGGTAGGGATAGAAACAAGGAAGGAGAGAGATAGAGAGAGGTGGGTATAAAGAGAGTTAGGGAGGGAGCTAGGGGTAGGTGGAGAGAGGTTGTGTATGTAAGGGATAGAGGGAAGGAGGGAGATAGGTAGTGGTAGGGTGGGAAGGATATAGGGGGGAGAGAAAAAGGGAAGGAGGGAGATAGAGAGAGGTAGGTATAGAGAGATATTTAGGGAGGGTGGGAGGGGTAGGTGGACATAGGTTGTGTGTGTGTGTGATGAAGAGAGAGAGGGGAGGAGGGAGATAGTGAGTGGTAGGGGGGAGTGATAAAGGGAGATAAAGAAATATGAAATGAGGGGGATAGGGAGAGGTATGGTGGAAGGGATAGAGGGTGGGAGAGGCATGTATAGATAGAGTGAGAGAGAGGAAAGGAGGGAGGGAGGGATAATGTGGTGAAGAAGCACCCTTGATACAATTTTAAGCTATATTTTGAAACTTTTGTTTTTGATTTTTTTGGATTTATTGATGTAAATAAGGTCATTTGAGACTATCCTAAGTGGTTTAGGACCATTTTTGTTCATTTGGTGAAATTTAGGAAAATATTGTAAAAATTGTAAAAGTTGTCAAGCAACTTGTCAAAAAGTGTCATTAAGGTGTTTTGTCAATAGAATAATCAAAAGGTGGTTGAAAATAGTTTTTTTGGTTGGAAATTTATAATGACACCCTCCAAAACTCGAATTGGGGGTTGGATACATTGGTTTTGAATTTTGGTAAATGGAAACCTCAATTTTGTGTGCATTTTTTGATTCTTACATTGTTTTTAGGTTGAAGTTGTGCATTGTACGGCCTGGTATGGCCTCATATCAAGGAGTATAATATATGTATGGAAATATATTTTTTTATAGTTTAAAACTCTTTTTGTCTCATTGAATTTCATTTAGTTGTGTGGGATTTATGATCATTTTGGTGAGACTTCCCTATTCCAACAATATTGTGCAGAAATTGCAGTCTGAAAAATGTGATGGTATAGATTGTACAGTCCATATTTTGATCTAAAACCAATTGGATTTTTTTTCCATGTGAATACAATTTCATTTTCTTCAAGTCTCGTCAAATTTAATTAAGATTTGAATAAGTTATGACCATTTTTGTGAGGGAAGGTCTGAATCCTACCTAGGGTTTGCAATTTTCAAAAAAATGCAATAACTTTCTTTTCCACCATTGGATCTTCATAAAAATTGGAGGAAAAGTATGTAACTATGTTATCTTCAATTTCATTGAAGATATTGGATTCATTATTTTTTTTTGAAATTTATTAATGACAGTTTGTTGCATTAAACTGTAGGTTGTCGTGGCAATGTTTCCAATGTGATCTAGAATGTACTTAATCATTGTTTGAGATGAATCAGTTTATGAAAGTTGTCAAGTGAATCAAGTTTCTTGCATTTTTTTCATTTTTTGGTGATGGGTCATTGTTTCACCTATGTAAATTTGTGCTAAGTGAAGGTTCCTCTGCATCAAATTGGTATCAGAGCCCAAAGATATGGGCAAGAAAGTCTTGGGAGTTTGTGTATTGTCTTTTTGTAGGTTGAAGGAAGAACCTGGATGCCAAAAGAATAGGTAGTGAGGAAAAGGAGAGGAAACCCAGGTGATATATCATGAAGAAAAGGAGAAGAAAGGTGAAATAAAATTTCTTGAGAAATAAAAATGGAGATGTTGAGAAGATTTGTTCATGGAGACTTGTAGAGTAAGGAGGCACCAAGCAAGAAAAAAGAGAAAAGTGAGATAAAGAAAAAGGATGGGAAGGTAAAGCAAATTGATATTGAGCAAGAGATAGTATATTTGAGGAAATCCTTGGAAGAAATGAACAAAATAATGAATCTTGAGATGCAACAATTACTTGAGAAAGCAAATGGTTGACATTTACCAATAAAAAAGAGGATAAAGTGGCCTATCAAGAAGATCATTTAGAGGAGAAGAAGGCAAAAAAGCACAATAGCAAGAATGGATGAGTTGAAAGATATGTTTAAGGGAAGGGTGCTAGAAGCATCTGAAGAGACAAGAAAATCTTGTGCTTTTGAAACTAAGCCTTTGTGTGAGTATGTGTTTACAGGGGCAGTAGATGAAAATGAAGACATAAAAGGGACGTATGAAGAAAAATAAGTGAATGTTGATTGTTATGCACAATATGGTGAAAAAGATGAGGTAATGGTTGCACTTTCTTATTTTATGGATGATGTATGTGTTGACATATTGTGTTTGAATGATGAAGATGAAGACATAGATGGTGGTACTGAGGCATATGAACGAGAACTCAAATTCTGGTACCTTGAAGTTGAGAAGATGCTCAATAAGAGATGGTACAAGAAGAAGAAAAAGGATCCATAGAAAGTTTTAGAGATGAAGGAAAAGTTGCCAAAGAATTGGAAGATCAGAAAGAGATAGAAAACCTACACTCAAGTGGACTTGAGTTTTACTTCCCATTGGGAGTATGGTGCAGGAGCACCCTTGATGCAATTTTAAGCTATATTGTGAAACTTTGGTTTTTGATTTGTTTTGGCTTTATTGATGTAAATAAGGTCATTTTAGACCATCCTAAGTGGTTTAGGGCCATTTTTGGTCATTTGGTGAAATTTAGGCAAATATTGTAAAAATTGTAAAAGTTGCTCAAAAAAGTTGCCAAGCAACTTGTCAAAAAGTGTCATTAAGGTGTTTTGTCCACAAACTAATCAAAAGGTGGTTGAAAATAGTTTTTTTTGGTTTGAAATGTATAATGACACCCTCCAAAACTTGAATTTGGGGTTGGATACATTGTGTGTCTATGTGAGAGAGGTTGTGTGTCTATGTGAGGGAGAGAGAGAGAGAGAGAGAGAGAGAGAGAGAGAGAAACTAAGGTCAGGAGAGAGAAAGAGGTAGAGAGAGAGAGAGGCAAGGTGGTAGGGAGAGAGAGGGAGGGAGAGATAGGGTGGGATGGATAGAGGTAAGGATAGCAAGAAGGATGGAGATAGGGAGAGGTATGTAGAGATAGGTTGTGTGTGGGGGCAGAGAGGGAAGGAGGGAGATAGGGAGTGGTATGGTAGGAGGGATAGAGTGAGGGAGAGAAAGAGGGAAGAAAGGAGATAGGGAGAGGTAGGGTAGGAGGTATAGAGGGTGGTAGAGTTAGGTATAGAGAGAGTAAGAGAGAGAGGATGAAGGGAGAGAGGGAGGGATAAAGTGAGGGGTAGGTGGAGATATTTTGTGTGTGTATAACAGAGAGAGAGGGAAGGAGGGAGATAGGGAGAGCTAGGGTGGGAGGGTTAGAGGGAGGGAGAGAAATAGAGGAGGAAGATAGGGAGAGGTAGGTAGAGAGAGGTATAGTGGGAGAGGTAGAGAGATTTTTTGTGAGAGAGAGAAAGAGAGGTAGAGTGGTAGAGGTAGAGATAGGTTATTTGTGTGAAAGAGGTAAGGTGGGAGAGGTAGAGAGAAGTTGTGTGTGTGAGAGAGAGTTAGGTTGGGAGAGGTAGAGGTGGTGAGAGAGATAGAGAGAGGAAAGGAGGGAGATAGGGAGAGGTAGGGTGGGAGGGAAGGATGGAGAAAGGTAAGGTACAAGGAATGGAGAGAGATATGTAGAGAGATAGAGAGAGGTGGGGTGGTAGAGGTTAGATGGGAGAGGTATAGAGAGGTAGAGTATGTCTATGTGTGAGAGAGAGGTAGAGAAATGTTGTGAGAGAGAGAGGGAAGGTGGGAGATAGGTAGTGGTAGGGTGGGAGGGAGAGAGGGAGGGAGAGAGAGGGAGGGAGAGAGAGGGAAGGAGATGTACGGCATAAGGAATAGAGAGGTATGTAGAGAGAGGTAGGGTGGTAGAGGTGGAATTGGGAGGTGAGAGAGAGAGGAGATGTTTTGTCTATATGTGTGTGGAGAGAGGGGGGGAAGGAGGGAGATATAGAGTGGTAGGGTGGGAGGGATAGAGGGAGGGAGAGAAAGAGGGAAGGAGGGAGATAGTGAGAGGTAGGTAGAGAGAGGTAAAGTGCAAGGAATAGAGAGAGGTAGGTAGAGAGAGGGAGAGGTAGAGAGAGAGGTGGTGTGTGTGTGTGTGTGAGAGAGAGAGAGAGAGGAGCGAAGGGAGAGGTAGAGAGGGGTAGGTAGAGTGAGGGAGATGTAGGGAGGGAAAGAGGGAGAGATAGATGGAAGGAGGGAGTGAGAAATAAAGGGAGGGGTAGGTGGAAAGAGAGAGGGAAAAGAGGGACAAGGGAGGGAGAGGAAGGTTATGAGGGATGGTGAGAGAGGATAGATAGAGAGAAGTATAGAGGGATGGGGGGAAGGAGAGGTCTAGTGAGGTAGCATGGGATGGATAGAGGGAGAGAGAGGAAATGAGGGAGACATGGAGAGGTATGTATCTAGAGGTAACATGGAAGGAATAGAGGGATAGGTAGATAGAGTGAGGGGAGATAAGGAGAAGTAGAGAGTGAAGGGGAGAGAGAAGTAGAGAGAGGAGGAATTTGGGAAGGAGGGAGAGGTAGGTAGAAAGAGAGGTGGGTGGGATGGATTGAGGGAAATGTAGTCAGAGAGGGAGAGGGTGAGTGGAGATAGAGAGGGGGGAGGGAGAGAGAGGGAATGATGGAGGGAAGGAGGGGTAGGTAGAGAGAGGTAAGGTGCAAGGAATAGAGAAAGAGGTAGGTAAAGAGATAGAGAGGTAGGGTGGGAGGTGCAAGAGGGTCTGGTGTGTATGAGGAGAGAGAGAGGGAGGGAGGTGGGGTAGAGAGAGGGATAGGTAAAGAGAGGGAGAGGTAGGGTGGGAGGGATTTAGGAAGGAAGAGAGGGAGGGAGGGAGGGATAAAGGGAGGGTTAAGTGGAGAGAGTGGTACAATTGAAGGGATGGAGGGAGAGAGGATATAGAGAGAAGTAGAAAGGGATGAAGGTAGGGAGGGGGTATAGAGAGAAGTAGAGGAAGGATCTAAGAGAGAGGTAGAGAGAGGGGGGAAGGTGGGAGGGAGGGAGAGGTAGGGTGAGACAAATTGAGAGAAATGTAGGTAGAGAGGGAGAGGGTGAGTGGAGATAGACAAAAGTATAGAGGAAAGGTGAGAGATAGAGATGTATATATTTCTCTCAGCTCCTTGTAGTTTTATTATAATAAATATGATATTTAAAACTCTCTTGTAGTAATACATCAAATATTTTTCTATAATATTATATTTATATTTATATTTATATTATAACATGTTATATATTTTAATCTATAGTGATATTTATATATATTAATATTTCTAATTAAAAGAAATAGGTATCTCTTCCATCAAACAAATTTTTATAATATTATATTATTATATATAATGTATATTATATTAATATTAATATTTCCTAGTATATATTAATTTATCATATATTATATTATACATAAATATTTTAAATATATAATATTATATTAATATTAATATTATAACATGTTACATTTTAATTTGTAGTGATATTTATATATATTAATATTTCTAATTAAAATAAATAGATATTCATTTCTTCAGTTAAAGAAACGGATATATGTTTCTTAAGTTAAAGAAATGGGTATCTCCTTCTTAACTTAAAGAAATCGATATCTATGTCTTAAAGATAGAAACATATATTTATTTCATAAAGGTAGAAATAGATATCCATTCTTTGCTTTAAAGATCAATATCCATTTTTTACTTTAAAAAATGGATATCTATTTTTATCGGATATCTATTAATAACGAATATCTATTTTTCTTTAGGATTGCTTTAGGGTTTGGCTTGGGAGCATTCAACCTGAAAATTCAACTGCCCCAACATGTTTACAGTGGTTGCAATGGTTTTTTGAACTTCACCCTTCATGTTGACAACTTTTTTCATCTAAATTTAATGAAATGAAAAGGGTTTATTCAACAAATTGTCAACATTCTACAAATATAATATATGCTTTATTTTAAATTTAATAGATAATTATTATTGATTTTCTACATGCATTATATGTAAATTCCTTATTGGTAGGTTGATTGAAAACACCTATAACTTTTAAACGGTTGTACATTTTTTGAATATGAAAGATGTTTCACACTCTATGCTTCATAAACTATAGTTAAAAAATATTGAATTTCATAAATTTTTGACCAAGTTAAGGTGGTTGGCCAAATGGTTTTTAATATTTTTTAAAATTCCTACTAGAAAATTTATAACTAATTATTTACTTGCAAAAAAATTACAAAAAAATGTGTCACATCTAAGCATGTGTCCTCTACTTATATTGAAATATTCAAAAAAATGTATTTATTTTTGCTCATACTTAGGGTGACTAGAAAAACACCTGTTTTTTATATTTTTCAAATTTTAAGTACTACTACATTGAAATTTTTAATTTTTAATAAATCAAATTACCTTTTTCCAAAAAGGCCTACTATCCTACAAACTACATTTAATTTTCTATAAATTATATTCCTACTTATTTTCCAAATTATGTTAATAACCTATTCAAATTCTTATGTGAAGTTGTTTAAGTCTATTTTTCTATATTTTTATTGTCACTTAAAGGCCTTGTTTGGCCCATCATGATCTTGCACTAACCCACAATATAAACCTAACTTTCTCTAATATCCATCCCCTTGCACACCATCCTTCTATCTCATGTATCCTTTATCACCATTCATCCTCAATGTGTAACACCCCGTCAAAGAAACCATGCGTGGACTGAATATAAAAGATGGAAAGGAAGAGATTATAGGGTTTATATTGTGATTTGAGGTGATAAGTATTATCTGCCACCATGGTGAGAAGTTGACACTTGCATTGGCTTTGCTAAACTTGTCCCTTGGAGCAACTATTTTAGAGTTGTTAAGAACCTTCAATTGTGTTATGATAGTCACACTACAAACTAAATCTATCTTCAAATAGAATTTTTTCTAAGAGATGCAAACCTATTTGATCTTTTAAACAGCGACAATGCTCTTGAGGATATTATTGGTGATGCTAAATGAAATAGTTTGAAAGATAGACCTGGGCAATAATATTATGTACTAGAGAGCATACAATTCAAGTGTCGATGAAACATCAATTAAATCACAAATCAAATCATCAAATGGCATAAACTGGAAACGTTGATATGCAATTGAATCATTTAATGAAGAATATGAGATGCAGGGAAAGAGTCAACTTCATGCAGAAAAAATATTCCCTTAAATTCTATTCAGATAAAACAACAATACCAAAAGGTGGAAGCTCTTACCTCAATCTTCATCTTGAATCGATGAAAGCACAATAATAAATGGGTTCAACAATATTAACGCATAAGAAAAATATCTAAAAGAAAATGATACAATTTTGTAATGCTAAAACATAGATACGAGATGGATTAACTAGACAACCAGGTGCAATTCCAAAATTCCATATCATCATAGCATTCTCTCAGCTCGCGCGATCCCCGGATAAGGAAAAATAAATGCATGACAAAATACCCCAAGAAAATGTGAACTAATAAGGGGTGATGAATGTTGAATCCACACAAAGTGAGTTTGTAAGAAAGAAAGACATTAGGGAAGCAACCAAACCAAAGACAAAGAAACGCCATAACACAAGACAAAAAGTGAGTTGTTTGATCAAATGCCTCAAGATGAATATCAAAAATACACTTTACTAAAGGAAATTGATAAATGAAACAACATTGAGTGATGAATGAATAGGTTTTCAAAGAATACGATAGGAATGCATGAAATAATAAATTGAAAGAATGCTGGTTCAAGTGACTCCTTCCATTCACACCATCGAGAATCCTATGACAAGGGTTTTCTATTCAATTTGAAGCAAATCAAGGAGAGATCACTCTATAAAGAAAGAGATATGAAAATGAGAAGGATCAGTGTGAACTCTATTTTACATGCATGCATAAATGTAGAAACATAATTTAGTCGCAAGATCCATAAAAGATGAGGGTATCATTTCATTTCATAAACTAAAGAGGTGCAAGATGATTTCAGAAAGTGATAAAGAGAAACGTTGTTCTATTTAAGGAGTGTTCTATAAGGCACCTTGTTCCATGTCTTTTTACCATAATTCGACCAAGATCGTTATGTGGAAGAGACTAGAAATCTGTAGTGAAATCTTCTCCCTAGCAAGTTAGACTTTTCTCCTCAAGAACTCGTTCATCTCTCAATTTGTGGCCAAAACTCCTTTTCTTTTCACCATACTGGAGTCGTTACTTTCAGCAACCGCATATGTTGGAATTTCCTCCTCGCTATCACAAACACAATGGTGTAGTACACAGTGGCCGAGCCGACCATCAGAACAGAGAGTTGCCTCCTCTTTTTACAGAGCTAGAGAACTCCTTGAACTAGTGCACCCCCACAAGATCAATAGAAATTATTATTTCCTTCAACCAAAACCCCATTTCCACACAAATTCCACAACATAGAAAGTTATCTTGCAGACCACATTTTTTTCCCTTCCCCCTCAAAAAACCAAATCCCTCTAAAAGATAATAATTCACAATAAGGAAGGCTGGTTTATTTCAAAATCCAAAAACCGGATGAAAAATCTCTAAAATCTCCAATAAAACATCAAATTCCTTTTTGAAAAAAAAATTAAGACTGTGCATGTGCTCCAAAGAAGATCTTTCTATCTTTTATAATATTTTAACTGTCTGATAATTACAACATTCCAAAATAATAATATTTTATTTTATATTATCATGTTTTCTCACACTTTTAATTTATTAAAATACCAACATTAGTAATAATATCTTTATATTTAATTATCAAATTACTTTATAACTTAATAATTTAATTTAATAAATTAATTAACCAAGAACAACTTTTAACAAACAACTTAAACTAAACAACCCAAAACAACATTTATCAAACATCATGAAAGGGTGAATCATGGACGGGCACTACATCCTCCCCCCTAAGATTTGACTTACTCCTATAAGTTGCAAGGTTAGAATAAAATATACACACATTAGCTCAAAAATTTGTTAAATAATTCTATGTTCACTTTTCCTTTAACATAAATATAAGGAACATCAAATAATCAAGCAAACCAAATATCAAACAATTACCTAAACCTTAATCAAGGTCGAGAAGCATGACCAACTAACAACATTGACGAGGTAATGGACTGGATACGCATCCTCCTCGAGGATGATGGATAGGGTAGGGGATCTTATGTTATCTCTGAACAACTATTTCATTAAGTTTGAGGCACGCTCAGACGTGCTAATTCAGGTGGAGTCGATGCCTGGTACCTGTAACCTACAGCAAACAAAATGGTCGAACATATGTATATATAATCATACAATCTGACACACCGTGAAAGGAAGTCGCAATGTAGTAGGATACTAACGAATGAGTAATGCGACACTGTCCCTTCCACCAAGACACATCAAAAGATAACACTTAGTAATCAATCAACTCGTAAACCATCTGCTATATATCAATCATCAAAGCTAATTCATTACATCTTAATGTTACACTTCCACAAAATGTGACATAATTATGTACACAAAGCACACATTTTTCATTAAATATTCATCATTTACATGCAATACATTCTACTTTATTCATTTTACAACACTAAATCGCATAACATATGTGACACAAGATCATGATTTTACACCTTTTCAAAAGAAAGACAACACAATTTATCATTTCATAAGTACAATATTCTAGATTTAACACACATTTTTCGCATACACACACCATTCACATCACCGAAAATCACATCACAAGGCTACACAAGGGTCCATAATGCATCCCCAATAGAAAGAATATTGGTGCATTGCACACTGCACCGAGGGTTCTATCATTTCCACCAGTTTTCTGCACCATTGGACAAACACAACCAAAAGAAAAATCTCGGGTTGCAAAGTGAGGTTAATAGAAGGGAGGAAACATATTCACAAGAGTACACGCAACTAGGACGACATAATGGGCTCATATGAAACCAGAGCGCCTAGTGTTAGAACTTGGGCTCTAATACCAAGCGTAATGTAGAGATTATAGGGTGTATACTATGGTTTGAGGCGATAAGTATTATCTACCACCATGGTGAGAAGTTGACACTTGCATTGGCTTTGCTAAACCCATCCCTTGAAGCAACTATTTTAGAGCTATTAAGAACCTTTGATTTTGTTATGATAGTCACACTACAAACTAAATCTATTTTCAAAAATATTTTTTTCTAAGAAATGTGAACCTATTTCATCTTTTTAAATAGAGACAACACTCTTGAGGAGATTATTGGTGATCCTAAATGAAACAGTCTAAAAGATAGACCTGCACAATAATATTATGTGCTAGAGAGTATGCAATTCAAGTGTTGATGAAACATCAGTTAAATCACAAATCAAATCATCAAATGGCATAAACTATAAATGATGATATGAAATTGAATCATTCAATGAAGAATATGAGATGCAGGGAAAGAGTCAACTTCATGTACAAAAACTATTCCCTTAAATTCTATTCAGATAAAACAACAATACCAAAAGGTGGAAACTCTTACCTTAATCTTCATCTTGAATCGATGAAAGCACAATAATAAGTGGGTTTGACAAGATTAATGCAGAAGAAAAATATTTAAAAGAAAACAGTACAAGTTTGTAATGATAAAACACAGATACAAGATGGATTAACTAGATAACTAGGTGCAATTCCAAAATTCCATATCATCACAACATTCTCTCAGCTCACACTATCCCCAAATAAGGAAAAATAAATGCATGAAAAAATACCCCAAGAAAATGTGAACTAATAAGGGGCGATGAATGTTGAATCCACACAAAGTGAATTTCTCAGAAAGAAAGACATTAGGGAAGCAACCAAACCAAAGACAGAGGAATGCCATCACACAAGACAAAAAGTGAGTTGCCTGATCAAAAGCCTCAAGATGCAATATCAAAAATATTCTTTACTAAAGAAAATTGATAAATGACACAACATTGAGTGATGAATGAATAGGTTTTTGTGAATTAATAAATTGAAAGAACATTGGTTCAAGTGAATCCTTCCATTCACACCATCGAGAATCCTATGAGAAGGGTTTTCTATTCTATTCAAAGAAATCAAGGAGAGATCGGTCTATAAAGCAAGAGGTATGAAAAGGAGAAGGATCGGTGTGAACTCTGTTTTACATACATGCATAAGTGCAAAAACATAATCTAGTCACAAGATCCATAAAAGATGAGGGTATCGTTCCATTTCATAAACTAAAGAGGTGCAAGATGATTTCAGAAAGCGATAAAGAAGAGAAATGTTGTTCTATTTAAGGAATTTTCTATAAGACACCTTGTTCCATACCTTTTTTCCATAAGCCGACAAAGATCGTTATGTGGAAAAAACTAGAAATCTGGAGTGAAATCTTCTCCCTAGCAAGTTAGACTTTTCTCCTCGAGAACGCGTTCATCTCACAGTTTGTGTCCAAAACTCCTCCTTGGATTTTCACCATACTAGAGTTGTTACTTTCAACAACCACATACGTTGATGTAATTTCCTCCTCACTATCAAAAACACAATGGTGTAGTATACAGTGGCCGAGCCGACCATCAGAATAGAGAGTTGCTTCCTCTTTTTATAGAGCTAGAGAACTCCTTGAACCAGTACACCCCCACAAAATCAATAGTAATTATTATTTCCTTCAGCCAAAACCTTATTTCCACACAAATTCCACATAATAGGAATTTATCTTGCATACCACATTTTTCTTCCCTTACCCAAAAAAAAAACCAAATCCCTCCAAAAGATAATAATTCACAAAAGGAAGGCCGGTTTATTTCGAAATCCAAAAATCGGATAAAAAATCTCTAAAATCTCCAATAAAACATCAAATTCCTTTTCGAAAAATAGTTCGAGACTATGCATGTGCTAGAAAGAAGATCTTTCTATCTTTTATAATATTTTAACTGTCTAATAATTACAACATTCCAAAATAATAATATTTTATTTTATATTATCATGTTTTCTCACACTTTTATTTATTAAAATCCCAACATTAGTAATAATATCTTTATATTTAATTATCAAAATAATTTATGACTTAATAATTTAATTTAATAAATTAATTAACCAAGAACAATTTTTAACAGACAACTTAAACTAAACAACCCAAAACAACATGTATCAAACATCATGAAAGGGTGAATCATGGAGTTGCACTACACAATGGCACTATATCTAGTTTGGGGCATCTCATTCCTTTGCAACATAGTTTTTGGAGATTTATTCACCTATCCTCCATCTAATATCCTTTTATCTCCTATCATCATCCATCCACTCAATCCCTCCATCATTTCATCCTTGTCCCTAGCCTTTGTTCTCCCTTGTCATTGGTTCCCATCAATTCCACTAGATCCTAACCATCATATCCACTATATTCCCTTCTCCCCAATCCAACATGCTATCTCATCCCATAAAATCCATTTATCCTCCCTCCACCCTTCAATCCAAATATCCCAAATTAGTCCATCCAAATGTAATTAATCATAATCCATTTGATTCACTTAAACAATCTAACATATGAAAATAATCATAATCCATTTGAATTCTATATAATTCTAATATAATGGTCAATATGAAAATAATGATTTAGAATTATCAAACTCAAATATAAAACATGAAAATAATAATTGATACTATTAAACTCAATTTTAAAATATGCAATTTCAATATTCTATGTAATTAGAAGAAGAAAAGGTGATATATTATTCAAACAATGATTAAAATTTCTCAAAACCATAAAAAGTGGGTTTGTATGTTAGAGAATATGTAATTTGTAGGGTAAAATAAAGCATCAGAGTCCAAAATCATGGGATGGATATACTTTTTATCATTTTTTATTTTTTACATACAAAGAAATATGTTTATGTTATAGCATAAGCACATTATAATGTACGAGTCACGTTTTAACATTATCCTTGGGCATCTGACCTAGAAAGGGTTGGCCTTGCATGTCAACACTCATTTAGATGTATTTTATGCAAAATATAAAAAATAACTAAATTTTGAGTGTACTCTCAATTATGTTTGTACTTTTTCTATGTAGATCTATAAAAATGCCATAATAATGTCAATATTTTTCTTACATTTCTAATGATGTAATTTCTTTCTATGTTTTGAATACATTAAAGTTTTGATCCTCAATTTCTTTTGATATTTTTTTCCTTTTTTTCCAATAACATTTTTATAATTTTTTTAATGTAATTTTTTATCCATTCATCCAAAATTAAAACAAATTACATATCTACATTCTAGACTCTATTTTATACCATTCAAAAAAATGAATTTTGATTAGTTTTCCAAAAAAATAAGGGAAGAATCCTTATTTTTTTATTTTTCATGATGTGTCAATTTTGAAAATTAGTAAAAAATCATATATTCATTAAAAAAGTAGTAAAAAAATTAGGCATAAAATAATCTTCCATCGAAGTGATTTGTGAAATACTTCAAAAATTCAACATTTAGGGTTATTACATTGGATGATAGGTATACTTTTCTAACAAAAAATAGTAGATCTTTGTATTCTCAGCCTATTTGAAACTCTTAATATTCACCATTTGAAAAAAATGGTGGTTTAGAAACTGGATTACAAGAACTATGAATCTTGTTCTTGTCACATTCAAATTTTGAGCATGGTTATCTTCAATTACTCATTCATGATCAATTTTCATTGATTTTTTAAAAAGTGGCCACTTTTGACCCATTTTGGTCCCCTATTTCCATGAGTATACCTAAAAGCTACATGTTTTTTATTCCCTTTCCCCTCTTTCTGAGTAAAATGTATAGCTATGGAATGGTTGGACACAAAAGAATAGATTAAAATGGTAATTTGTAATCTAGGTTAGTAAGTATAGACGATTCTATGAAATTTCCCCTTTGATTTATTTGAATGGTATATGAGCTTCAAAAGACAGATAATTTAGCTTCTTTCTTAGCTTGTCATTAAGTGGTCTCACAATCTCACAAAGTCTAACATAATCTTGTAAACAAAATTTATCTTTCTAAAAATTTACTTGAGATTTATTTTACTTCAAAGAAACTTGATATTTAAAATTTTATTTTCCCTTTTGAAATCAACAACCCCATTTATAAAATTATATGATCAAGAAAATTCCCCTCCATAGTACCAAATAAGTATTTCCTTGCATCAAGGGTGTAACATAGAAAAAGTATGTCCTAAACTTAAATGTGTAAAACCCTAAGATCAATTTGTCATTTTTCAAAGGTACATTAGAATTAAAATCAACAAGGTGAATAGATTGACTTTCAACCATGAAGGTGATTCAATTAGACCTATATCTGCATTCTTGAGGCCTTGAAAATGGAATGGAAATGATTTGGAATTATATGACCTAATATGACAAATGTAATATTCTTAAAACACATAGACTAAAACAGTAAATTGCAAGAAGATTTGAGAAGTACTGGAGATTATGCACCTCTCAAAAAAATGGATGTGGCATGCAAAGGAGGACTCAAATGCCTAGGGGCGTATGTGTCTCTAATAAGGGGTCCTAAAAATCATTTTGTAATCCTATGATGTTGGATTTGACCCTTTTTTTTCCTAGTTGTAGAGTTGTCAAAATGTTAGATAATTCTACAGGTGAGGTTTTGTGGCTTGACAAATTTTAGGGCTTTGAATTCAATAATGGAAAAAAAAAATTCAATATTCCTTCGATCCTCTTCAAACCTATAGCCTACACGTTCAAAAGGAAAGAAAATGTTGGGCCATTTAGGGGCTTGCCTCAGTCAAACCCCGTGTAAGTGTTTCCACTTCCATAATGGAAATGGCAATGATAAATGGATAATTGAAAAGGAAGGAATGATGAAATCACTAAGTGTTGCAACTCACCACCATTAAATAGCTTCCTTGAAGGACTAAAGTTATTCACATCAACTCAAGGATTTAAATCTTTCTTGCTTGATTTTCTTGAATACTTTAGAGACCTACAACAAGGGTTAGCCTTCACAAAACATGAACACACATACACTTTGGCATGATGTTGGATCTTTAAATGCTGCAATAAATCATTGAAATGCTACTCTTGACTTGATCTTGATAATAATGTTTTCTCATGAATGCTTATTCTAGTTTTTTTAGATTCCAAATGATAAAATAACTAGGTATTTATTCACTATTATTCTAATTTCCTAAAAAATAGATTCCAAAAGCTGACATTTGAAAATTGAATTTTGAATGTTAAAATACTAACACCGAAATGCCCAATATTGGGTCCTGGCTAAGAAGGGGGACCCATATGCCCATAGTTGTATGGTTCCTAGCCTTGATTTCTACGACATTAAGTGTCGGGGGAAAAATATGAGTTGGATGCATTTATTCAATGCTTGCAATTTATTGAAAAGTGGTACAAATGGGATATAGAATGCATAATTTAGGAAATTAGGGACTCAATTAGGCTCAATATTTTAGGGGGAGCAAAAACATAGTGTGAAATTGTCAAGGGTGAGAATTTATGATGCTACAAAGGGATACCCTATGTTTCCTTTATTATTTCAATATTTTCCTCAAGTCTTCTATGTGATCTCCATAATTCTCAGAGAAAGTTGTAAGATCATCTAAATATATGATTATGATTTTTTGATTTATCCTTTAGATATTATCTTTATGGATCCTTGGAATGTGACATCAACACTAATGAGGATGAAAGACATTCTATGCTAAGAAAACATTCCCTAGGTTGTGGTAAATGTAATTTTATACATATCTTGATGGTCCACCAAAATCTAATTATATCTTGAGTACCTATCCAAGAAGATAATATTTGTGAACCATAACAATGTCTAAAATATCATCCAAAAATGTTACTAGTTAGTTGTCCTTTTTTGAACCCAAATTTAAAGTTTAAATATCCACACAAAGCTTAACTTATCTATTTTCTTATAAACTAGGACTAAATTAGCCACTCATGTTGAATGTGAAATTGGAAAAATTATCAAGGAAACTAAAAACAATAGATTTTTAAAAAATTAAGGGCTCTAAAAGTGAAATTATATTTTTATTTTTATTTTATAAAAAATAACTAGTGTTAGGCTTGAGGTGAATGGGATAAAATTTCAAATCTATATCACACTACTATAAGGAAATGGCTAACATCAATCTAACATTTTAAGTTGAAACACTAGAAAGTGACATATATGTTTTGAATTTTGAAATTTTATAAATTGAAATTAAATATAATTTACTACTATATTTTATGTTTGTATTTTTTAGAAAAAATTTAAAAAAATTGAATGTATTTTTTTGTAAAGTTATCATCCCAAAGAATCCATCAACTTTAATCCCAAATCAACTAAGAATCTATTGATCCACTTTAATCCAATTATCATCATAGGGATGTATCATTCCCAGTCCTCATGTTGTTCTTATTTTAACAACATAATATTGGGATGTACATTTTTCTTATCATTAATATTTATATCCTCATCATCATCACTCCATAAATCAATCATTTAGTTTTTAGCTTTGACTAGGGGCACAATCCTGGTTTATTTTTGGCTCATTATACATACTTTTCCATTGCTTATGTTTGTTATCATTATTTGTATTTATTAGTGTATTTTCATGATATTACCATGGGGACTTCATGTTCTTCCATATCATGGTGTCATAAGGAATATGTTTGATGCAGGAGCATCCATGGCATATGAGCAATCTTGCATCAATTCATGTTGTTTTCTTTTCCAAATAAGGGTTGAATTGGCTTCAGTTAGCTTAGTATGGGGATCTACATGAGTTTGGGCTTAGGAGGAACAAACTTTGTCACTCAACATTCATTTAACAGAAATTTAGTGTTAACCGTGTTGGTGAACTGGCTTATTGATGTGACCTAAAGATCTCGAAGAGACCTTACTTCGTGTCCCTTTGACATAGTGATGGAAGAAGCGATAGAAATGGATGGTTATGAAGGATCTACATCCGATTAACAAATGAATGATAGCAAGACAACATAATGAGTCCCTTTGATACTCTAGCAAGGTGTTCACAAGGGTGGTATGCTCATATTGGAGAGACACATCATTTTGGTGGGATAGCAAAGTAAGTCTCATTGATATTTCAATAAACCTTTCATTGATGGGACAAACACATTTTGGTGGAACATCAAAGGGAGTCTCTTCGACATCCTGATAAGTATTTCATTGAAGAGGAAGTGGAATCTCGACAAGATAATTTCAAGAGTCTCTTCGACATGTCGATAAGGTGGGGCCGATAGAGTTTCGATAAAGGTGAATGATGACATCAGTAGGACACATGTGGCGACAAAGGATTGAGTGGGGAAAATGTGACAGTTCTTTATTGAGGAGACCTTCTTATATCAAAGTGAGTTATGCTTGAGTCTCTTCAATGACCTAGTGGGGACTTGATCGATGGAACTCCTAGATTTTGGGAAGAGATGCTTTCGTGTCCCTTTGACACAAAGAAGACATAGTGAAGTGTGATGGTGAATTTTTAATGCCAGTCATGGTGCGAATTGCTTGGGTCGACGGTTGCATGAAACGATGGTGCAGAAATGGTGTAACCATCCTGGTGACACTAATGTTGGAGGGAAGTGGATGATGGCACAAGGAAAGCATGGATGCCAGAATTTAATGCAGATTTTATTGATAGGAAGAGAGGAGAGAAAATGCATGGAAGGAGAAAAAAGAAAACCCTAGGTTGTGAAGGTTTAGGAAGGAAAATTTCATCAAACCTAGAGAGTGGGGATAGTAGGGAGGAAGGTCAAGAATATTTTGAGGAAAAGGCATAGAGTTGGAAGGAGAGTTAGCTCTGATTCAAAGATTGTAGACTGTTGAAGTCAAGTAGGCCTATATGATGGTGAATGTAGCAATGTAATGTCATTTTTTATTATAGTAATAAAAAAAGACTTAGTTCTCTCTCTGGAATTCTCATTTAGTGTTTCTTTGTTGTTGTGGTGAATTTTAGATCTATAAGGGTAGTCCCCTACATTAGAGGTATAAGAACAAGTTGATCTTGAGGGGGTAACATATTGTCGAAGAGAGGTAGTTGCACCGGGATTGTGTTGTGGGTGTTGAAAAGAAAAATGGATGGGATAGGAGGTCATTGTGGTAGAGGTAGAGGAAGAGGAGATAATTTCATAAGAGATGATGATTTTAGAGCCTTGATAAGGTAGGTTGAAACTTTACAAAATTAGATAAGGAGAGGATTTGCAAGAATGAGAGACCCGAGAAGTGATGATGAAGATGAAAGAATAGAGAATACTAGTTTATATACTGAGCAAAGAGAGGAAATTGAGCAGTTGCAAATGACCCACTGTTGAAAGCTTTAACAAAAATGGGAAAGATGCCAAAAATGAAGGTACCTACATTTTATGGAAGTCTAAATACAGAGGAATTGGTACATTGGCTTAATGAAATGGAAGAGTATTTTAAATTTGAAGAGATAGAGGACCCTAATAGAGTAATATTTTCCAAGACAAGATTGAAGGGTCCTACTTCAATTTGGTGGAGAGAGATTCAGTTGGAAAGAGGAAGAAAAGGAAAGGAGAAAATTACAAGATGGGATAAAATGGTAGATAAAATGAAAAGGCAATTCATTCCAGTAGATTATGAGTTGGAATTGCTTAAAAATATGCAAATATTGAAGCAACGAAGCAAGACAATAAAGAAGTACACAAAAGAGTTTCATAGAATAATAATTAGAATTGGACATTCATAGGAAACCAAGGAGAAGGTTGCAAGATACCTTAATTGTTTGATGTCAAGTAAACAAGAAGAGATGACATTGGTGCGAGTTGTGACTATGGAAGATGCTTATCAAATTGCCTTGAAGATTGAAGAAAGGATGATCAAGAGATTTGAAAACAAACAAAGAGCAAAAGGTCATGAAGATAAGGTTGAGAGAAGAGCATGTTGGTTTTGTTTTTTACACTATAACCAGGTTGGTCTTCTAATCTACCTATGGAATTTCCAATTCCAATCAAGGGCATATTGAAGGACCTAGACCAACTAATGAGGAATTTAAAAGCCCCCTACACTTCGGGCTCTGCAAGACCCGAGAGGGTGATCCCTTTATGCTTTTACAATCTTTGCACTATTATCATAAACAACATTAACAACAACAGATAATCTCATTTAATAGCTCAACATAATAGGATAATATTGAATAGAATTGGTTGTTCATCAGTAATATCAACTATTTGGAGCATGATATAACCACAACACTATAACACATAGCGATTTTAAATGATTTTGAATTTATAAAAATGTTTCTAAGATGCACTAAGCTACAAGATAAATCAATGCCTAATTCTGGGCCATGGAGTCAAACACATAAAAAGAACTCATCAGCAAATGACATTCAACCAGTGGATTTAAATTGTTAATGCCTTGCATCAACTATTAGTGTCTTACACCAACAATCCCACTCCTATTATCAATCAAACTCTCCTTACCAAATCCAACCTGCACACTTGAAATCATTGTTATCTACTCAAAGCATTTAACCATTTCCTTGAAATAGACCCATAAACAAATAACACAATCTCATGAAATTTGAGATGACAAACTCAAAGATACTTTGTATTATTGAATTCATATGATTAAACTATACAAGTATGGAGACAATTTGAAGATATTCATGAATGTGCACATATTTTCATGATTTATTTGCATAAACTGGTTGTATTTGCTTATGAAATAAAAAAATTATAGCTTACAGACTCAAATTATGACTCAAAACTTGGCATTTCTCTATCTACCCCAGCCTCATACAAAACCCCAGAACTAGAACTTAATCTCTGAACCAGAATAATAAGAAGAGAAGAGAAGAAAAAGAAGAAGAGAAGATTCAAAAGAAGCCCTAAAACTGGTAAGAAAATGCCATCTGGAATCTTCTTCACCATTGATCCATAATAGAAAAGCCTCTCTCCTCTCCTTGTAACTGAATTTTCCTCTTCATTTTCCTTTTTTCAAGTTGTCTTGCAACAAAAAATTATCCCATGTGATGGAATTCCATTCCATTTAGCAATTGCGTGAAAATGCCTCCTTATGCCCGTGAAAAGCTTCATTTCTGCCCTTATGCTACACTTTATATTTTTCCTTCTAACTTTATGCAAAGAAAAATATATTATTTTCATATATATAGTGAATATAAAATTCACTTTTACTTTTCTTTCCATTTACATCCAGCAATAAAATATTTGACTACACAGCGAATAAATTTGCTTTATCATAGTGAATTATGTTTTACCCTTGACAATGTTGTTGTATTTTACTTTCCAACAAATATAAAAGTTTTACACTTTTATATCTGCACCTTTTTCCTATGCATCTTATATTTTAAAAAATATTAACATGTGAAAGCCTATCATTTACCTCCAACATTAAGACACCTTTACCTTCATATATTTTATTCAAGGCCCCTTTTTAAGTTTGTCACATTTTATTTTACACCAATGTGTAAAATATTCACCATATATGCATGAGCCATTATTTTTAATATGGCCTTCGTCAAATTTCCCTCGGGCAACTTTTCCTTTCACTAGTTGGGCCCATCATTTGAATATTTTCACCACCGGTAATGTTTAACTTTCAAATTTTTTACTTCTCCCCTAACATTGTTTTAAATTTAAAATAATGGGAATTAAATAAAAAACAAGTGAAAGCCCTTTTAAATGTCTTCATGCCTTTATTTACATGAGGAAAGCTTTGCCCAGGCCCAACTCATTAAATATTTTCTCTTCAAATTTTCTTTTAAACTTTCATCAGGAAAATTATTGAAATATTTGCTTTGCTGCAAATAAAAACCTTGACTTTCTCGTCAGTTGCAAATGCCCCGGGTCCACCACGACCCATGTGTCACCAGCCTGCGATTTCTTGAGAATTAACCTCCATGCATCTTGGGATTGCGATTTTGCGGGAAGTGGTGGAGATGTCACTAGGTTTCACACCTTTTGATCTCCTCCGTAGATCTTCCAATTTGCTTCTTTTTCCACATTTCACCCTAATTTTCTCCTTTGTGCGTTCAAGCTCAATGCTCTACATTCACGAGACAGTAGTAGCCATTCTACATTTTATGTTGGCTGCCATTCATTTGGGATTTTTAGCAGCTATGCCTTCATTTTATTTTGTCAGGCGTGAGATTTTACTTCTGCAGATTGCATTTGCATTGAAGTCTTTTAAAGCATCTTCAACAATTTCATTGCATTTTTTTGGGATCTCTAAGACTTTTGACAACACTCCATTCTCATTATGTTGGCGCTATGGTAGGCATTCCACAAGATCACATTCACTTAAAACATTCCATTGCATTGACTCTTCCAGCATGGTTCTCCTTTGTTTCTTTGTTGTGCATTACCTGCCCCCTCCACTTGCTGTGCTAATTTGATCTATACATCTTCTGACTCTTCACTATCCATGGTATATGTGCCTGCAACAATGGCGCCCCTACTTATTTCGTTTGGATGTTTCAAAAATTGAATGCATTGTATGCATTCTTCCTCAGTGCTTCAATGGGTATCAATACCCCTGTTCCAAGCGCCCACTCCTCCATCTGATCACATTTATTGAGGCATCTTGTCAAAAGTTCATATTGTGTGTTATGTGTGCTTTGAATTCCCTGACCCAATGCATTTACTAGAAGCATTTGATTTCATCTCCCTTGGTGACCATCACACTTCAAGTTGACTAATAGGGTCATTTTCTATATATATTGTTGTGTGTGGAATTCATGTAGTTTTTTGTTTGCTCATTCATACGCCAGTAAGTCTCCAAAGACTCTTCCACATATCCACTCTGGGTGTGTGCCTTTGAGGATAGCATCCCTTATTACTGATGGCACCCCATTTTTCCAATGCATGGCTTCTTGATAAGCTTTGAGGGATTCTTCACTCACTTTAGCTTAAAATTTTCTAAAGCATTCTACATGTGTAGAAATCTCCTTTGATGTGTCACCCCACTCTAATGTCGTGTAGCATTACTATTTTCAAACATTTATTTGAAAGTATCTAAATCATTTTGATCATTTCTATTTTGTGTTGATGTGTGCCTCTTCAAAATTCATGGTGTTCTTTTCAATCTTTGAAATTTCATTTGCAACACAATTTGCCCCTATTGCCAATGGTGCCCTTCTTGCAGCTTGATGTGGTAGCTTCAATGAATCATTTGCTTCAAAGTCCCTAAAGTCCCTTTCAGCATTCCATTTTAATGTGTATCCCAATCCCATTGTTCAAGGCTTTTAGGGGATTGCAACAAAACTAATATGTGTATACACTTCTTTTGTTGCATTCACAAAATGCTTCCATTTTGATGGCTATCTATCCCCTTTTCATTTCTCTTGAAATCCAAGAAAACTCATTATGATCTTGTTGATGCCTTTAATATTTATGAATAATGCCTTTTTCATAATTTATGATAAACCATGCTCTTGCTATGACGGTGGATATTGAAACTTTTCCTTATACACCTCAATTCTCAAGTATTGAAGAGGACATAGTGCACTTGATGCTCATGAAATGCTTTGTTGATGATAGATGACAACCAGCTGATAGATCAATGCTATGAAATTTCTTCCTTTCATAGTCAAGGAATACCTCAACAAATTGCAATGCAACACTTATAACTAACAAAGCATGTCGGGTCCCTTGTGGGCTTGACTAAAAAAAAAATCATTTTGAAACAACATTACCCTTGAATTGATCAAACACAACCTCAAAATGCTTCAAATTTTGAAAAACAAACTGGGTTGCGATTAGCATCTGTTTCTGGCTCATTTGGACACTAAGCAAAACTGGCCAAGCTTTGGAATTGACATGGGAAAATAGTCAAATGACCTCTTGGAGCAACAAAAATTTGAAGGTGTGTAGAAAATTGTCCTCGCTACAAAAATACCAAATCAACTCCTAGCGAGTTGCCACTGGACATAGTAGATCATTTTGGTGCACTGAACACATGTGCAAGAGGAATTAGCTTGAATCATCATTGAGAAAAAGTTTTTAACACTCAAAGTTGGCCTCTTAGAAATGTTGCAGATGCAAAATTGGAGAAATTGTATTTGGTTTTGATTTGTTAAAAATAGCAAATCAAATCATGAAGCCATGAAAATTGAAATGTGAACTCATCTTGGTATGGAGAATGTAGTGCAACAATAATTTTGGCATAACAACCAACTGGTTGCAAAATGCAAGCTCAAACGGGAGGCTACTTTGCAAAACTGAACGTTTGCAAATAGCAGAAAAGGGACAACCCTCTAGCTTCAATTTTCTAAATCTTGACAAAACTCATCATGGGAAGCTAAAAATTGACATGCATGATCATGTAGGACACATGAGTGTGTCTACAAAGGTATTTTTCTTAGAAATCAATGGGCTTCAAAATATGACCCTCCAAAGTAGGTCATTCAGCCAAGTTCATCAGATGCACTTTTGAAAGTGCAGAGGCAAAATTTTTGATATGGGCATCTCAAATTTGCAAAATTTGAGAGTGCCAATAGTGGCTCTGACTGGGGATGTATGCCCCCTATGGGAATAGAAAGATTCCATATCTTTGGGGAGTAGATGAAGAACTAATTCCATTAGGTGTTCTGAAACTGCTCCTTTATTCACCCTTATTTTTCAACTTCATCTGGTGACACCAGGCCACCAAATGAAAATGTGAAATCAGTATTTTCCTTTTTCAAATACTTTGTTCTCTATTGTCTGCCCTAGGCCAAATCTGAAAACATTGTCATAGACTGCCCCCAAACTAGTTTGGTCATTGACATGTCCCACTATATCACTGTGCTTTCCAATGTCATCGACTGTTCTGTCAAACTGCAACATGCAATCAAACACTGACTGAAAATCATCATTATTGTGAAATTCTACCTTGGTCATCTTATCATCATGTTCCACCAAATGCTCACTCTCTTGGATTTATAAATAGAAGCATTCATATTCCATTTTATCTTCGACATCACAAACATTGGCATCAAAATCAGTTTGCACATCAAAATCAATTTGTAGATCAAATTGAAAGCTCTCATAAACAACTTCTTGTGTATCATGCAAATCATCTTTCTGTATGTCAAAGATAAAAGATGCATATTAAGGAGCATCCTTATACTGATCACTGCAACATAGGCACATCTTTTGACACTTCGATTCAGGTATATCAGAACATACCTTGGCATCATGGAGACAGGGATCAGATGCAACATTAACTTCTAAAAAATGAGTAAATGCACTCATCTCAGGTTTGAGAACACATTTTTTTGCATTCTTGTCATCATCATCCAACTCAAAACCAAATACCTCAAGTGAGGGCTCAAGCAAATCAACATCAACAGGGACAACAAAAGGACACCCAAGTGCACTGGAAACATCATATGCAATATCAATTGATATGTGTGCTGACTCAAAAGTGAAGGACTCATTGCTAATCGAAGACTCCACGTTAGCAATAGAACTAGAATCTTCATTTTCTTTCACATCAATGCTTTTCACATGTGGTGACAACATTTCCATGTTCACATTATGAAAATAAGGAACATCAAACAAGAAGCAGTTGTACTCAACTTCATAGTCACTAACATGAGATTCATCATTTGTTTCATTCCTTGGCTGCTCCACATATGGATCAAGAATCTCTGTAGTATCAACACAATCTACAACTTTATTGTCATATGAATCAGCAATCTTTTCAATATCATCAATGGGTAATGACATTGATTCAAGATCCATATACATGTCACAATGTGCCACCTGATTATTCCAAATTTCATCCCCTAGTTCATCATCATACTCTTCATGTACGACAAACCTTTCCATCTTTGCTTCATACAAACGATCATGAAGAGTGGGGGCATAAGCACACTTATCAACCTCTTCATAAATTTCAGCATTATGTCTTGAGACAACATACTGATCACACACATGTTTGTCTTCAAATTTTGCATCACTCTCACAATGAGCTTGCTCTACTGATAGTGAATCTGAATCACATTTTGTGTATTCACCATGAGCATTTATATCATTGTATTCTTCAAGTGAGGAATATACTTCCATATCATCCTCAAGAAAGAAATCACAATATTCAGAGGAGCAGTCAGAGATATCAACATCATCATGATTTTCATCACAAGACAAATTATCACTACTTGAACCATGTTCAAAATCTTCAAAATAAATGTATGAGGCTGCACTTTCAAAATCATAATCATTGCTTTGTAATGGTGTATCAGCAACACATACATTGTAATCACTAATCACATCATGACATGGGATAGCATTTTTTTTTCATTTACTTTTCCATCACCTAAGTTATCACAAGAGAAACATTCTTGCATATCTACTCTATCATCATCCCATGTGTCATCATTTTCCTCACTACTGCAAAAATTTGCACATATGTTGATAGTAAGTTGATTACACTATTCATCTTCATCCATATAACATGGAACTTCATTTTCTTCCATATCCTTTTCACTTATTTGCATTGTTGTCTTATTTTCCTCAAAAGGACAGCTATTGTCTTCATTTTGAGAATCTGCATTTTGTGCATAACCACATTTGGCTGATTCCACCATCCTTATCCAATCAAGTACTTGATCGAAGCTATGGGGTTTCAACTCCTCTGACAAAGTACTCAGTCCAGACTCACAGATTTGACAAAAAAATCCAATGCACACTGAATCTTCAAGTCTGAAGTTTGTGGGAATCTTCAAAAAAGCATTCAAAAACCTTGAAAATAAATCATGTAATGACTCTCCTTTGAGTCTTTTCATTTGAGACAATCCTTGAATAACATATGATTGATCAACATTGCTCAAATCTTGATGACATTTAGCATGAAGCTCATTATGATCTACATGTTGTGATGATGGAGAAATCAGAGTAGTAGAATTAGCATCTTGGCAAGCACTTCTATTATCTACTCCATGTGTTATATATGCATAAGATGTATTGGGATGACCAACACTCACAACCCTATGTCCTTTCATCATTGAGTATCTTAAATTGTTCTCAATATCCACAACAATTTGATATGCTTGGTACAAGGTTGTAGGCTCTTTGTCTCTCAATAAGAAACCCATCTTCTTATCAAATGCTCCCAAGTACATGACCAAACATTCAACATCATTTTTTCTTATGTCTTCAGGAATCTCTCTTATGATCTTTGAAAATATGAGGTTAAAAGACGGGACTTATTCATCTTTTCCTTTCTCCATGTTCATGAACCTTTTCCTTATCAAAACAAGGTCAATCCTTCCTCCAAATTGCTCCATGAACACTACCTTGAACTCTTCCCACGAATGAATGGAGGATGTTGGCAGATAGGAGAACCATTCCCTTGCATCTCCTCTTAAGGACTGAACAAATAGTCTCATGATCACATCCCCATAATCAACCTCATAATCTTCCATCACATTAGTGAACTCTTGGAGATGTCTATTTGCTGATTCATCCTTGTCCCTAGTGAATCACAGTAACTTATCTCTGACTATAGCTGGAATGTCATTTGGGTAACCAATAATTGCACTGAAATTGATGGCTCTGTACCTTCCATTACTGAAAATTCTTCGACCATCTGGCTGGGACTGATCACAAATCATAGTTCCATCCAGAACTATACTAGGATGCATATATTGAAGCATTTTAAAATGCCTCTTTCACAATTCACATATCAACTCTAAAGTTGATCATTCATTTTCCCTGTGTCTAGCTTTTATCGCGATCTTAGAATGTTACAATACATAATGCAAATGCATCTATGCCTAATATCTATTTAATAGGAAAACTAAAAAAATAGCATACTTTTCTAGCATAATACATAAGCTGCAAATTACAATTCAAAAGTATGCAAACTAAATATATTGTTCCTTTCCCTCTCTTAGTGCTAATCACTCAATAGGGAAGCAAGGTTTATTCTAAGATGTTCAAATATGGTTTTCATATACAATTTTCTTGAATACCTAGAAATATTGCAACTGCTGCAAATTGTCTTTTGATTGTAGATCTGGAACTGTATTCACCTCTCCATCAGGTTCTTGTAACATAGTCACCACATCTTTTTGTAGAGGATTGAACTTTGAATAGTAGGAAGTTCTTTCACATGTAATTATCTTTCTGAGTTCCTTTCACCAGCAGAGCACCATAGATTATAAAATAATCAAGTTCACTGCAACAATTATCTCTCCAGGCTTGAAATCCTTCATTATTTGAACTAAATTCAAAATGGAAAACAATAATATGACTCTATGCAAATGATATGACTCTATTTTTGGATTCTTAGGTGAGAATTTTCTCAAATTCTCCCCAGCAGAGTCACCATTTTCTTGGTTTTGTTTTTACACTGTAACCAAGTTGGTCTTCAAATCTACCTATGGAATTGCCAATTCCAATCAAGGGCAGCTCGAAGCACCTGGACCAACTGACAAGGACTTTAAAATCCTTCTACACTTCGGGCTCTGCAAGACCCAGGAGGGTGATCCCTTAATGCTTTTATAATCTTTGCAATATTATCATAAACAACATTAACAACAACAGATAATCTCATTTAATAGATCAACATAATAGGATAATACTGAATAGAATTGGTTGTTCATCAATAATATCAACTATTTGGAGCATGAGATAACCAAACCACTATAACACATAGGGATTTGAAATGATTTTGAATTTATAAAATGTTTATGAGATGCACTAATCTGCAAGATAAATCAGTGCCTAATCCTAGGCCATGGAGTCAAACACATAAAAATAACTCATCAACAAATGGCATTCAACCAGTGGATTTAAATTGTTAATGCCTTGCATCAATTGTTAGTGTCTTACACCAACAATCCCACTCCTATTATCAATCAAACTCTCCTTACCAAATTCAACCTACACACTTGAAATCATTGTTATATGCTCAAAGCATTTAACCATTTCCTTGAAATAGACCCATAAAAAAATAACACAATCTCATAAAATTTGAGATGACAAACTCAAAGATACTTTTTATTATTGACTTCATATTATTAAACTGTACAAGTATGGAGACAATTTGAAGATATTCATGAATGTGCAAACACTTTCATGATTTATTTGCATAAACTGGCTATATTTGCTTGCAAAATAAAAAAATTACAGCTTACAGACTCAAATTATGACTCAGAACTTGACATTTCTCTATCTACCCCGGCCTCATACAAAACCACAGAACTAGAACGTAATCTCCGAACCAGAATAATGAGAAGAGAAGAGAAGAAAAAGAAGAAGAGAAGAAAAAGAAGAAGCCCTAAAACTAATTGAAAAATTTCATCTAGAATCTTCTTCACCGTTGATCCATAACAAAAAATCCTCTCTCCTCTCTTTGTAACTAAAGTTGCCTCTTCATTTTCCTTTGTCCAACTTGTCTTGCAACAGAAAATTAGCCCATGTGATGGAATTCCATTCCATTTAGCAACTGCATGAAAATGCCTCCTTGTGCCCGTGAAAAGCTTCATTTCTTCCCTTATGCTGCACTTTATATTTTTCCTTCTAACTTTATGCAAAGAAAAATATATTATTTTCATATGTATAGTGAATATAAAATTCACTTTTACATGTCTTTCCATTTACATCCAGCAATAAAATATTTGATTGCACAACAAATAAATTCGCTTTATCATAGTGAATTTTGTTTTACCCTTGACAATGTTGTTGTATTTTACTTTCCAGCAAATATAAAAGTTTTACACTTTTATATCTATACCTTTTGCCTCTGCATCTTATATTTTAAAAAATATTAACATGTGAAAGCCTATCATTTACCTCCAACATTAAGACACCTTTACCTTCATATATTTTACTCAAGGCCCCTTTTTAAGTTTGCACATTTTATTTTACACCAATGTGTAAAATATTCACAATACATGCATGAGCCATTATGTTTAATATGGCCTTCATCAAATTTCCCTCGGGCAACTTTTCCTTTCACCAGTTGGGCCCATAATTTAAATATTTTCACCACCGGTAATGTTTAACTTTCAAATGTTTTACTTCCCCCCTAACATTGTTTTAAATTTAAAACAATGGGCATTAAATAAAAACAAGTGAAAGCCCTTTTCACCATCTTTGTGCCTTTATTTACTTGAGAAAAGCTTTTCCCGGGCCCAGCTCATTAAATATTTGCTCTTCAAATTTTCTTTTAAACTTTCATCGGGAAAATTATTGAAATATTTTCTTTGTTGAAAATAAAAACCTTGACTTTCCCATGAGTTACAAATGCCCCGGGTCCACCACGAGCCATGTGTCACTAGCCCGCGATTTCTTGAGAATTAACCTCCTTGCATCTTGGGATTGCGATTTGGCGGGCAGTGCTAGAGATTTCATTGGGTTTCATACCTTTTGATCTCCTCCGTAGATCTTCCAATTTGCTTCTTTTTCCACATTTCGCCCTAATTTTATCCTTTGTGTGTTCAAGCTCGATGCTTTTCATTCACGGGACAGTAGCGGCCATTCTACATTTTATGTTGGCTACCATTCATTTGGGGTTTTTAGCAATTGTTCCTTCATTTTATTTTTTCCATGTGTGAGCTTTTACTTCTGCAGATTGCATTTGCTTTGAATTCTTTTAAAGTGTCTTCAACAATTTCATTGCATTTGTTTGGGATCTCTAAAAAATTTGACAACACTCCATTCTCATTATGTTGGTGCTATGGCAGGCATTCCATAGGATCACATTCACTTAAAACATTCCATCACACTAATTCTTCTAGCATGGTCCTCCTCTATTTTTTTGTTACGCATTACCTGCCCCCTCCACTTGCTATGCTAATTTGATCTATACATCTTTTGACTCTTCACTATCCATGGTATATGCGCCCACAAAAATGGCACCCCTACTTATTTCATTTGGATGTTTCAAGAATCGAATGCATTGTATGCATTCTTCCTCACTGCTTCAATGGGTATCAATACCCCCGTTCCAGGCGTGCACTCCTTCATGTGATCACATTTATTGAGGAATCTTGTCAAACAGTTCATATTGTGCATTATGTGTGCTTTGAATTCCCTACCCAATGCATTTGCTTCAGAGTTTCTAAAAAATTTCCAGCAAATTCACTTGTTTTTCCATGCTAGAAGCATTTGATTTCATCTCCCCTGGTGACCATTGTACTTCAAGTTGACTAAAAGGGTCATTTTCTATATATATTGTTGTGTGTGGCATTCATGTAGTTTTTTTTTTGCTCATTCATATGCCAATAAGTCTCCAAAGACTCTTCCACAAATCCACTTTGGGTGTGCACCTTTGAGGATAGCATCCCTTATTACTGATGGCGCCCCATTTTTCCAATGCATGGCTTCTTGATAAGCTTCGAGGGATCCTTCACTCACTTCAGCTTAAAATTTTCTAAAGCATTCTGCATGTGTAGAAATCTCCTTTGATGTGTCACCCCACTCTGATGTCATGCAACATTACTATTGCCAAACATTTTTTTGCAAGTATCTAAATCCTTTTGAATAGGTTTGTTTTGTTTTGATGTGTGCCTCTTCAGAATTCATGTCATTCTTTTCAATCTTCAAAATTTCATTTGCAACACAATTTTCCCCTATTGCCAATGGTGCCCTTCTTGCAGCTTGATGTGGTAGCTTCAATGAATCATTTGCTTCAAATTCCCTAAAGTCCCTTTCAACATTCCATTTTAATGTGTATCCCAATCCCATTTTTCAAGGCTTTTAGGGGATTGCAACAAAACTAATATGTGTATACACTTCTTTTGTTGCATTCACAAAATGCTTCCATTTTGATGGCTATCTATCCCCTTTTCATTTCTCTTGCAATCGAAGCAGACTCATTATGATCTTGTTGATGCCTTTAAGATTTATGAATAATTCCTTTTTTCATAATTTATGATAAACCATGCTCTTGTTATGATGGTGAATATTGAAACTTTTCCTTATACACCCCAATTCTCAAGTATTGAAGAGGACTTAGTGCACTTGATACTCATGAAATGCTTTGCTGATGATAGATGAAAACCAGCTAACATATCAATGCTATGAAATTTCTTCCTTTCATAATCAAGGCGTACCTCAACAAATTGCAATGTGACACTTATAAATGGCAGAGCACGTCGAGTCCCTTGTGGGCCCGACCAATTTTTTTTTGTTGTTTTGAAACAACTTTACCCTTGAATTCATCAGACACAACCTCATAATGCCTCAAAAGTTGAAAAATGAACTAGGTTGCAATTAGAATCTATTTCTGGCTCATTTGGACATTGAGCAAAACTAGCCAAGTAAGCTCTGGAATTGACTTGGGAAACTAGTCAAATGACCTCTCAGAGCCACAAAAACTTGTAGGTGTGTAGAAAATTATCCTCACTACAAAAATACCAAATCAACTCCTAGCGAGCTACCACTGGACATAGTAGATCATTTTGGTGCACTGAACACGTGTGCAAGAGGAATTAGCTTGAATCATCATTGAGAAAAAAAATTTAACGCTCAAAGTTGGCCTCTCAGAAATGTTGCAGATGCAAAATAGGAGAAATTGCATTTGGTTTTGATTTGTTAAAAATGGCAAATCAAATCATGAAGCCCTTAAAATTGACATGTGAACTCATCTTGGTATGGAGAATGTAGTGCAACAATTTTTTTGGCATAACAACCAACTAGTTGCAAAATGCAAGCTCAAACGGGAGGCTACTTTGCAAAACTGAACATTTGCAAATAGCAGAAAAGTGACACAACCCTCTAGCTTCAATTTTCTAAACCTTGACAAAACTCATCATGGGAAGCTAAAAATTGACATGCACGTTCATATAGGACACATGAGCATGTCTACAAAGGTATTTTTCTTAGAAATCAATGGGCTTCAAAATATGACCCTCTAAAGTAGGTCATTCAAGCAAGTTCATCAAGTGCACTTCTGAAAGTGCAGAGGCAAATTTTTTGATATGGGCATCTCAAATTTGCAAAATTTGAGAGTGCCAACAGGGCATATGAAGAAGATAATGATAAAAAAAATGGAAGCCAAGGCAGTATTGAAACCCAAATATATGAAGAAGGATATGATCCTAGAGATCAAAATTTAAGAGGAAGAGGGAGATCGAGTAGAGGATAGGGAAGAGTAAATGTGGAGAAGGATGTAGATCTTATAATAGTCAAGAACATGAGAGGAAAAATAAGAGGACTGAAAATTATGCAAGGGAAGCAAACATGAATAAAGAGGACATAGGATCATCACATTTAGAAGAAGTTGAAGAAGGTAAAGCCTTGATGTCGAGAAGAGTTTTGATGAATGAAGATAGTGAACCTATTCAGAGGAGGAGATTGTTTCATACAAAATTTAAATTCAAAGGTAAAGTTTGTAATGTCATTATTGATATTGTTAGAACTGATAATATTGTTTCTACATAGATGGTTGAGAAGTTGCAATTGGAGAGAAAGAGGCACCTGCATCCATACAAGATATCATGGTTGCAGGATGGTCACAAAGTGTTGGTAAATGAAAAATGTGTGGTAAGATTTAATAGTGGAAGTTATTATGATGAAGTATTATGTGATGTTATTAAAATGGATGTTTTTCATTTTTTGTTGGGTAGACCGTGGCAGTTTGATAGGAAAGCAATGCATGATGGATGTGTGAACACTTATAGTTTGACGAAGGATGGAGTTCATCATAACTTGAAGCTATTGGATTAGAGAGGAGAAAAGGTATGTAGCAAGGTTTGAAATTTTTTGGTTAATGATTTGAAATAGTTAGAGAAAAAGGATGAAGGTGAGGAGGATGATTTGCTAATGCAATTGGAAGCAATCAAAAGAGAGTGGAATGAGAAAATTTCAGTTAACACAAAGGTTGCAGCCAAAGGTAATCAGGTAATTTCTGATTTTTATGCTTTTTATGATGAGAATAAGGATTTAGTTGGAGAAATAGATGTGTTGGAGATAGGTGAGAGTGATGACCAATATGTGAATGTGAAGTTGGAGTTTATTGATGATTCCTTGTTTGAGAATGATTAAGGTGAAGATTCCTTGATAGAAGAATTTGATTACTTTTTGTAGAAGGTAGATGATGAGTCACAGGATTATTATTATAACATTGTTTTAGGTGTAGAAAATCAGTTTGTAGTAGTAGAGTGTCTTTCTAAAGGCACCAATAGAGTGACAAGTTGTATTGAAGAAAAGGAAGAAGAAGAAGGTATAGCATAGTATCAAGAAAAGTAATACAAGACACGTGTTGAAGAAGAAGGTATGAATACCATTGATTTGTTTCATTTTGATAAAGCACATTGGTGGGAGGTAGAGTTTGATAATTTATATTTCATTGGGATGAGAAAAGTAGGAAAGATGAAAGCGAATACTAATGTGAAGATGCGGGATGAGAGGAATAGAAAATTTCTAGTGAACAAGGAGCAGAGTTGGATCCAAGATAGACACAGAGTATGCAATTTTTTATGAGTTTCACTCATGAAACATTTCTTTTCTACTACAGGTGTATGATGCAGGAGCATCTAGGGCATATGAGCAATCTTGCATCAATTCATGTTGTTTTCTTTTCCAAATAAGGGTTGAATTGGATTCAGTTAGTTGAGTATGGGTATCTACAAGAGTTCACGCTTAGGAGGAACAAACTTCATCATTTGGTGTTCATTCAATAGGAATTTAATGTTAATGGTGTTGGTGAACTAGATTATTGATGTGACTTGAAGATCTCAAAGAGACCTTACTTCATGTCCCTTCAACATAGCGATCACAAAAGCAATAGTAGTGGATGGTTACGAAGGCTCTACATCATATTGAAAAATGAATGTCGGTAGGACGGCATAATGAGTTCCTTCGATACTTTGACAAGGTGTTCACAAGGGTGGTATGCTCATATCGAAGAGACACATCATTTTAGTAGTACAAAAAAGCAATTCTCTCTAATAGTCTGATAAACCTTTCATTGATGGGACAAACACATTTTAGAAAAACATCAAAGGGAGTCTCTTCGACATCCCTATAAGCATTTCATTAGAAAGGAGGTTGAATATCAATGAGACAATTTCAAGAGTCTCTTCGACATGTCGATAAGGTGGGGCTGATAGAGTGTCAATAAAGGTGAATGATGACATTAGTAGGACATGTGGCGATGAAGGATTGAGCGAGGATGGCGTGGAGGTTCTTCATCAAGGAGACCTTCTTATATCGGAGTGATCTATGCTTGAGTCTCTTCAATGACCCAGTGGAGACTTGATTAGTGGAACTCCCATATTTTGGGGAGAGATTCTTTGGTGTCCCCTCGACACAACAAAGACATAGTGAAGTGTGACGGTGAAGTTTTAATGTCAGTCATGGTGTGAATCACCTGAATCAACATTTACATGAAACGATGGTGTAGAAATGGTGTAACCATCCCAATGACACTAATGCTGCAAGGAAGTGGATGGAAACACAAGGCAAGCATGGATGCCATACTTTAATGTAGATTCTATTAACATGAAGAAAGGGCAAAAAACACATCAAAGGAGAAAAAGGAGAACCCTAGGTCATGGAGGTTCAAGAAGGAAAATTTCATCAAACCTAGAGAGTGGGGATAGTAGTGATGAAGGTCAAGAAGATTCTAGGGAAAAGGCATGGAGTTGGAAGGAGAGTTAGCTCCAATTCAAAGATTGCAGACTGTAAAAGTAAAGGAGGCCCATATGATGGCGAATGTAGCAATGCAATGTCATTTTTTATTACAATAATAAAAAAATACCTAGTTCTCTCTTTGGCATTCTTGTTTAGTTTTTCTTTGTTGTTGTGGTGAATCTGAGATCTATAAGGGGATCCCCTTGCATTAATGTTTGTATTCAACCTTTTGATCACATACTTAGCACATTGTCACTCTAGTTCCTTGCATCTTGGTGTTTAACATCAAGTACCATATCAAATTAAGATTGCTTATTCCACTAAAATATTACTATCATCCATCTCTCCAATGATGTAGATTAGGGAGGAAACTTATTTTCAATCATAATTTGAACCAATTCAAACAATCTTTCAAACCTTACAATCCTATCTTGACATATCTCCACCAACTCACCTAGTCTTCCTTATAGGTATCCAAACACTAAAACCAAGGCATATCTCCACAAATCCTACTCAAACCCACAAAAAAATAGGTTTTTAGAGACCCTTTATCCTCCTATAAAACATATCTCAAAAACAACATAGGTCATTTTGGACCAACACCAACAAAACAGGACTTCTACGTTGTCCCTAAAGGCCAATTAGGCCACATTTACAAAGAAACCCCTATCCAGTCACCTTTCCAATTTCAAAACTATGCTCAAACCTTCTCCACAGGTTACAAACAGCCCAAATCAACAACTTCCCAAGTGTGAAACAACCATTAAGTCGCCAAAATCACAAACCCTCATTTTCACTAGTTTTTAGAAGGGTTTATAGAAATTCTATGTTCCAGGCTTTGTCTCACCCTACCACTACCTCCAAAACACCTAAATATACCTGTACATGCTTAAAATTCCATTACCCAACCTTTTTCAACTATTTTTCATCAAATCCCTACTCTAAACCTCCATTTTAGAGACAAAATCCTACTTAAACACCCTAGGGCAACATCTAATCTCAACTCAAATGACCTTCCCTGCTCCTAAAACCTTATCCTACATATAAACCTATCTAAATTGACCCATCCCACCGATTCATAGTAGTTATAGAGGGTGGAATGGTCAATTTTCACATCTTAAATGCTCTCAAACCCTCAAACAGGGTTAACACAGGCAGTTATAGAAAAATGGCACAAACTACCTCCAAATTCAATATGATACTCTCAAACCAAGTGAAAAGTAATGTCAACTCATGCCTTTAATGAATTCAAAGTTTTAGATCAATTTTCCTCTATACGGTACCGTACCAAGGCTGGAAATAATAATTTATCAGTTAAAATATAGAGAATTCAAGGAAAATCAAAGAGTTTTATTGTTCAAACTTCAAAATACAATTCTCCAACCTCTTGCCTCAAGGTCACCAACCTTTTTATACAATAAACCAATCCATTCAAATGGTTCTAACTACCTTTTGAGATCAAACGACCATTGGACTTCTCTTAGTTGCAATTTTTTTGCTCTTTTACAACTTTTGAACATGACAATATTGACAATTTTGCAAAACTATGACAATATAATCTTAATGACTCCAAATTACATTATAAATGGTCTATTGCGACCTTATTCTACAATACAAAGACTCAAACACCCTAAAACCCACTTATCAATGACCTTGTTTGACCACCCTTGAAGCATGAGCTTGGTGCCCCTACACCATACACTCAGCCAAAAGAAATTCCAAGCCCCTTTGAGGACTGTATGTCATCAAAACATGTTGCCCTTGATCATACCATGACCTCCAACCTGCATATCCACCTGGTGACTCCTTCAAACTTGCATCATCTCTTCATTTGAACTAATTCCTTTCTTGAACATATTTTCCTTCACTAAATGAATGTTGTCTCATCTTCACTCCTCATTGAAATGATGTCAGGTCTTCCTTCCTACCTGCAGACACCTCTCTTCCACTCTTGTCTTGGACTATCATCTTCTCAACCCCTTTTTCATACTCATACTTGCTCCTTTGTTCTTGCCTCTCACCTAGTTTCATTCCATCTTCTATCCTCATCATTGTCCTCAAGTCCTCTACCCTTAAGACCTATGTCTTATCAGACTTGTAAACCACTATTTTATCAAGTTTAGATCCTTCTATACTGACAAAATATGACTTCCCCTTCACCTCTTTTGTTCGTAATGGACATATCACTATCCCTATTAGAATTGCATCACACTTTTCTAACTCATCTTTCTTTTTTTCAACCAATTCAATATGGACCTTCTCTTGACCTATCCTTGACACCAACATATCACCTCTCCCTTCCAATCTTGAAGCATTCTTCCAATTTTTTTCCCTAACATTTTCAAACCATGAAGTGGCTACAACTTCTATCTTCCTTTCTTTCTCTTTGTTTACAAACTCCTTCTTTCCAAACATAATCACTTTTGTTGCCTTACCCTTTTCTTTTTCACCCTCCTGCAATGGTGTTAGTGTGAAGGTAATACCATCCTTTTCAATTTGATATGTATTATGTCTCCCATCATAAAGTGAGTGCCTATAAAATTTCCACGGCCTTCCATGTAGTAGATGACAACAACTCATTGAAAAAACATCAGAAAAAACCTTGTCTCTATATCCACCAATTTGAAACTCAACTAGAGCTTGTTCACTAACTAAAATAGACTGATCATCACTCACCCAAGATGTTTTTTATGCAGTTCCATGAGGAATTCTTTCTAACTTCAACTTATCAACCATTTCACTTGACACCATGTTATCTATAGAGCCTGAATCTATGACTACCTTACACACCTTGCCTTTGCATTTGGAGGCGGTTCTAAACAATTTCCATTTTTGATCGATCTCCTTCTCCTTGGATGCTTGAAGTATTTTTCTTCTCACCATTAATGACTCCCCAACTTCTGGAGTAGCAATGAGATTCAAAGAATTCACACTTTCACTGTCATCTTCATACACCAACTGGTTCCTTCTTTCACCTCCACTTGAAGTAGATCCTTTCTTTTCAGGACACTTATATGGTTGATGCCCAAACTAATTACAATTGTAACATATTCCTAAAAATATATTTGAACTCCTTCCTCCACCAAACCTTCCTCTAGTGCCTCTAAATCCACCCCTTTTATCAACAACTTGTTCATGCACCTTGCTTGAGTTTTCTTGATTTTCTTGTGGCTTCCTTGGAGTGGTAAATGTGCCTCTTCCTCTTGTATTGCTGCCTCTACTTCTTATTTTTTTATCTTTCCTTCTCCTAAGTTTCTCTTCAGCCCTTATTTCCATTTGGTAACACTCTTCAATTGTCCTTGGATTGTGCAAACTCAACTCATCCTAGATGTTAAACCTTAGCCCACTAAGATACTTAGCCACCTTTTCTACATCATCAACCATGTGACCTACTCTTATGCTTAACTTATAAAATTCATTAGTATAAGTCTTAACATCCATTTCCCTTTGTTTCAAATCTTGAATCCTTTTAGACATTTGAATTGCATAATCACTTGGAAAAAACTTACATTTCAATTTAGCTACCATTATGTCCCAAGAAACAACTTTGGACTTACCTTTCCTTCTTGTTTCGGCTTGTTCATAATCCAACCAAACTAGTGCATGCCCCTTCAATTTGGTTTTTGCTATCTTCACCTTCTCTTCATCAGGTACATCCTCACATTCAAAATAGTTATCCAAAGCTACAATCTAATCTAACAATTCTTCCTCATTAAGATTACCTCCATACATGAAAAAATCAATTTTTACCTTATTTTTACCTCTTTTAACTACCTTCAATAGCCTTGCCATTTTTTTTTCTTTAGGATCCAACTCTTCATCCACATCTTCATACTCTTCATCTTCTTCCTCTTCAATGTCACTTTCATCACCTAAAACCATGCCTCTCTTATAACTTGTTTCAACACTTTCCAATCTTGCAACCAGCCTGTTTTGCAGTTCCTTCAACTTTCTAATCTCCCTCTTAGTCTTCTCTTCCATCTCTTGCATCTTTCTAGGCATATTATTACCTTTGGGAGGCATCTTGACTCTTCAACTTCTCACCTTTCACCCTCAAATGATCTAATTCCTAAGCTCTGATACCAATTGATGCATATCAGGGAGGAAACTTGTTTTCAATCACAATTTGAACCAATTCAAACAATCTTTCAAACCTTACAATCCTATCTTGACATATCTCCACCAACTCACCTAGTCTTCCTTGCAGGTATCCAAACACTAAAACCAAAGCATATCTCCAAAAATCCTGCTCAAACCCACAAAAAAATTAGGTTTTCAGAGACCCTTTATCCTCCTATAAAATATATCTCAAAAACAACATAGGTCACTTTGTACCAACACCAAAAAAATAGGGCTTCTATGTTGTCCCTAAAGGCCAATTAGGCCACATTTACAAAGAAATCCCTATCCAGTCACCTTTCCAAATTCAAAAATCTACTCAAATCTTCTCCATATGTCACAAATAGCCCAAATCAACAACTTTCCAAGTGTGAAACAACCATTAAGTCACCAAAATTACAAACCCTCATTTTCACTAGTTTTTGGAAGGGTTTATAGAAATTCTATGTTTCAGGCTTTGTTTCACCCTGCCACTGCCTCCAACACACCTAAATATACCTGCACATGCTTAAAAGTACATTACCCAACCTTTTTCAACTGTGTTTCATCAAATCCGCACTCTAAACTTCCATTTTCAAGATAAAATCCTACTTAAACACCCTAGGGAAACATCTAATCTTAGCCCAAATCACCTTCCCTACTCCTAAAACCTTATCCTACATCTAAACCTATATAAATGGATCCATCCCACCAAGTCACAGTAGTTACAAAGGGTGGAATGGTCCATTTTCACATCTTAAATACTCTTAAACCCTCAAACTAGGTTAACACAGGTAGTTACAAAAAAATGGCACAAACTACCTCCAAATTCAATATGAGACTCTCAAACCAAGAGAAAAGAAATTTCAACTCATGCCTTTAATAAATTCAAATATTTTTAGATCAATTTTCCTCTATACAATACCATACCATGGCTAGAAACAACAATTTACCAATTAAAATACAAAGAATTCAAGGAAAATCAAAGAGTTTTATTGTTCAAACTTCAAAATACAATTCTCCAACCTCTTTCCTCGAGGTCGCCAACCTTTTTAAACATTAACCAATCCATTCAATTTTTTCTAACTTCCTTTTGAGATCAAATGACCGTTGGACTTCTCTTAGTTGCAATTTTTTTGCACTTTCACGACTTTTGAACATGACAATATTGAAAATTTTGTAAAACTATGACAATATAACCTCAATGACTCCAAATTATATTATAAATGGTCTATTGTGACCTTATTCTACAATAAAAAGACTCAAACACCCTAAAACCCACATATCAATTACCTTGTTTGACGACCCTTGAAGCATGATCTTGGTGCCCTACACCACATCATCCCTAGCTCCTTCTACCCATCTTCTCTATCATTTTATAATTAATCCTCTAAGCCTCCTATCATTTTGAGAGAACACTTATGTTTTGTGAACCCACTTATCCTATTAAGGGCATACTAAACTCCCCCTTTATTCATCCCTCATCATCCTTCTATTTAGAGGAGCATCATGCTACCCACTTTGTTTTATTATTCTTTGATACAACTCCACTTCTTATAAGTTTGATGCCATATTAAAGTGGGGAAAATATAGATAACTAAATTTATCCATACCCAACCACATTTTTCTTTATCCTATCGTAACCATTAATTGAATTAATAATCATTATTAATTTAATTATTTAATTATTCCTACCTTTATCTTTCACCCTTAATTTTAAATAAATTTATATTTAATTAATTAAGCTTAAATTTATCCATAAAATCCTCCAAATAAATAAATTAGTTTTGATTATATGGGAAAAATAGGTTTTAAAGGGACTCGAAACCCTTTACAATTGTAGATACAAAATGTTGCTCTAAGGATAAAACAATAAACTATTAGTAGAAGCCATCAACAAAAAAGTAGCAAAATAATAGGAAAAAAATTGAAACCCAGTAGCAAAGAAACAAACAAAGAAAAACACTAACTAAATTAATTAGTTAATTAATTTAGGCTAATTAATTTTATTAACATTTCCTCCAATATTTAATTCCATGATATCCCCAATCCACTAACTTGTAAGCGTATCCATTAAATCTATCTACATGGCCCTTAAGATCTACTTTTCATCACCTACCATGTGTCCCTCTCCTCCCATGCTCCCATATGTGTGAGAATTCCACCTCATCCCATGGTAGATGCATGGAAATGGGGGACCAAAATGGGGCCTTAAGCGACCATTTTTTTTAAATCAATGCAAATTGATCTTGGATGAGAAATCAAAGATAGTTACATTCAAGATTTGAAGATGCAAGATGAACAAGATTCATAGTACTCTAATTCTACTTTCTAAAACAATATTTTATAAAAATGGGTGAGATTAGGGAGTTCAAGTAGGGGTACCACACAAATTTTTCCTATTTTTGTCAGAAAAATATGACATAGCATCTTGTGTGCTCCACCTACGATGTTATTTTTTTAGTATTTTAAAAATTATTTTTATAATAAATTAGCTAACACCATGTAGTTTAAGCTTGATTTTTCTACTATTTTTTAATGAACATACTATTTTTTACTAACTTTCAAAGTGGACACATCCTTAAAAATAAAAAATTGATCTAGCTCCTACCTATTTTTTTGTAAACTAATTGAAATCTATTTTTTAAAGTAATTTGTTTCAAATTTGGATAAATGGATAAAAATGAAACCAAAAGTATTATATATAGGCTTTTCGAAAACCTTAACATCAATTAAAGACACTAGTGAAATAAATTAAAGATCAAAACCTTAACATATTCACAATGTAAAAAAATACATGGTTAGAAAGGTAAGAGTGCTTGACATTATTGTGGTATTATTTCATCTCAACATTAAAAGACACGTAAACCTTGTGGAGAGCATGCTCAAGAATTAGTCATATTTTACAATTTAAAAATATACCTTTAGGAATTGACATGTAATTATAACCCTAAGGGTTGGAAATACCCAAGGTAGGTACAAATATGAGGATATTATAGAATACTTGAGTTATAATAGGCTCATATTTTTGGAGAATAAAAAATAAAATCAAGAGGGAGGGAGAGATAGAGAGGAATATTTTAAAAGGAAGAGTTAGACATAGATATATAAAGAGATGGAGAGAACAAGAGATCAAGATAGAGGGATATATCTCCCTATATCTCTCTCTCCATATATATATCCCTCTTTATCTCCCCTCTTTATCTCTCTCTTTCTCCCTCTCTCTATTACTTGTCTCTATCACCTCCTTTCTCTTTCAATATTTCCCCCTCTATCTCTATCTCCATATCTCTCCCTCTCCCTCTCTTTCTATATCTCATTATCTCTACTCTATCTTATTCAATCCATCTCTCTTTCTCTATGTGTGTGTGACTCTTTCTCTCTATCTCTCTCTCTCTCACACACACACACACAATACCCATGGTGGCACAAGCACAAACATTCTATAGCATGTTGAATTCAAGAGAAGAAAAATTCTAAGAGAAACAAAAAAGCATGTATATCCCATGAATTTGGACCCACATTCTCTATTTTAGCCTACATATTATGCATTCTCTCACATAAAAACACACTTATCATGAGTTTTTTTGGATTAAATATTGTTTATATATTTAAAAATAAAATATTTGTTACATATTTATCACTACCTTTATACCGTTAGATATATATTAGGATCACTAAATTTCTTAAGACATTATATTGGTAGTACCAATGACTATTTAAAACATTATTTACATAGTAGGTTCTTGGATTAGTGCATTACAAAAAATTTCATGTAAGAAAGCTCTTATTCTATCAGTCTTGTTTGATTTTCTTGTTATAGAACTACTGGAAGGCCTTAGACTCATTTTTGAAGGCTTGGTTTCTTTTTGGGAAATCTTCTAGTCTAGGCTGTTAGGATATTGCATACTTCATTTTATCCTCTTTTATCTCTTACTTTTCTCCTTTTTCCATCTTTTTGAACTTATCCTTGAAGACCTCCAAAGTCAAAGTGACATGCACAAATAGATTGTAAAGCATGATTCTTCTATAAGACTTGGTAAGCACCCTCACCTTTCCTTGAAACTTTTCTTCATTCCTAGCTTTCCAGATTAAGAAAAGAATTTCTATAGAAAGAATAAGCCCAAATAAATTAGCATTATTATTTAGTCCATTAATTTTTCTAGTAATAATTTCATGGTTTTTTATTCTTCCTATGTTTCTCCAACCTGAAAGATTAGAACAAACCATTAGCCAAATCTCCTTAGAAAACAAGCAATCAAATAAAATATGATCAATATTATCTAATTTTCTACAAAGACTACATATATCATTACTTACATTATTTGTAGACCAATATAACTTTTTAATAGAAAAAGCCACCTGAAACAAGCCTTTTTGGGCTCTAATATTGGGTTCCAATTCCAAGTAAATATTTTATTCCAATTTTCATTAATTTTCCAGCACTTGTTTTCATGTTCTACAATCAAATTAGAGATGCACAACAAGATATAAAAAAATTTGGGTTCATTTTGAGAAATTTACTACCATCTTTCCACTTCAAACTGCTAATATCTGCATAGTAGCTATATTTATAGCAGTTAGAAACATTATTTATAAACTTTATGTTTTTGTAGGCTTCTCTCATAATGGAGAAGGTTCTCCATTGGGTTTTAGGGAGGGAAAATTCATCTTTTATTGAGTCCCAAGGTTTTATAGCAACATCTTGGATAATATCCTTAAAGGTACATATATCTTTCTTTTCCCATGACTTGGCAGAGCAGCCTTGGATTAAGGCTAGACATTTGTTTTTGTGAGATAAATTCCACCAAACCAATTTATTCAAATAAAATTTATTGATATCAATCAAAATAAATGTCATTTCTTGTTCCCAAGCCTTCCAAATAGTCCTAAATATTACAGATCCATTTAGTTGGCATAGGAAAGGACCTACCAAGGAGCTACTAACTAGTAAATTCTTCCATTTTTTTCTTTTTTTGGGACATCTTTTACAATATTATACCTGATAAGGATTTTCCAAGTTTCATCCCCTTGCATTTACTTTATGACTCACTTCACAACTAATGCAATTCCTCTTTTTTTTAGGTCCTTCAACCCAAGGTTTCCCACTTCTTTACTTCTTTTGCACCAATCCCAATTGACAAAATGTTGTTTTCCTACTCCCTTACCATCATACCAGAGATAGTTCCTAATTTTATTTTTGATTTCCTCAATTTGGTAACTATTGAAGAGCCACACGGAGTAGTATATTATATATGAGGAAAAAAATTTTGACAGACTTGGACCCTCCCTGCTAGGGAAAGGAAAAGCTTATTCCATTTATCAATCTTCTTTTTAATTTTATCTTTAAATCAGTTCCACATTTCTTTTAGGTTAGGGTTGATTGAAAATGGGATACCCAAGTACCTTACTTGATAATCAAGACCCCCCCACTATATCTCATATTGGCTAAACCACTTAGGTGGGGCCTCATTCCAGGTTAGCATAATTGATTTAATTTTAAAAAAATTGGCCCCTAAGGCCTCACAGAAGATAATTAATTTTTGCATTAGGTAGTTCATATTTTCTTTTTTTGAATCTATAAGAAAAGTAGTATCATCTGCAAAGTGTATTGTTAGTAGTTCTTTACTATCGATTAGAGTAATACCTTTTGATTTTGGTCCTTCAGAATTGTTTCTAAGAAAGTAAAAAATTGCTTCAAATTCAATCACAAATAATACTAGGGCAAGGGAGCATCCTTATCTTATAGACCTTTGGAGAGCAATGGGTTGGGATAATGTCCTATTTACATCAATCTAGACATTTGCGTCTATTAGAAGTGTGTTTACCATTTTGTAGAGTTATTTTAGGAAACCAAATGCCTCAAGAACCTCTTACATAAAGGGTCATTCAATTTTGTTGTATTATTTCTCAAAATCTAGCAAAAGCATACAAACATTTTTATTTGAGGATCTAGCCCAATCCATTGCTTCCCAACCTATTATAAACTTTTCCAGGATGTATCTCCCCTTGATGAAGCCTATTTGTGAATATTAAATGATTAAAGTGAGAAATTTTCTCAACCTTAAGGCTAGAATTTTTGCTAGGATCTTATAGGAAACATTTAGGATCATTATAGGCCTCCAATTTTTTACTAAGGAATTATTGTCATCTTTTGGGATTAATTTTATTATGCCTTTATTAAGTTTTTCTCCTAGTGAACCTTTGGTAATTGCTTCATTATAAACTAGTAATAGATCCTTAACAATCCAATTTAAGTTCTTATAGAATTCAATAGGAAGGCCATCTGGCTCGGGGGACTTATCACGACTGAATGTTTGGATTGTACATTCAATTTACTTTTTTAATTCATTTTTAAGTTGAAGGCTATTTCATTAGAAATTAATTTGGGGACAAAGAATTACAAAACCTTCTAGCATTAAGAGATTACTCATTTTGGCCTTCTGAGGTAAAGAGGTTTTTGTAAAAGAGGCTAAACTTCCCTAAAATTTTCTTCATTAGAAGTTAGGTTTTCACCATCCCATAAATATTCGATCTTTTCCTTAAAACCTTTTTCTTTAATGTAGTTCAAGAAAAATTTAGAACATTTATCACCATTATTAATCCAAATGATTTTATCACTTTTCCTTAAGCCTTGAACTTTCTTAGTTTGTAATTTTTCTCAAAGATTCTTTACATATAATTAGTTCCTCATTTAAGCATGTATCTTTGGGATTCAATTGAAGCCTATTTTCCAAGGTAGCAAGCTTTTCCTAAAGATTTTTTTCTTTTTTTCTTTGGTCCATAGCTTTTTTCTTCCCAATTGTTTGGTAGAATATGGACCATGTTTTTACATTGTTGTTCTACCTTTCAATTGAAGTTTCATTTTTTCAGAGCCATTTATTAATCTATCTAAGGGAAAAAAAATTATTATTGAACTCCTCATCCTTTAAGAGATTGGTATTTATTATATATTTCACACCTCTTTTGGGCTCTTGAGAGACTTGGTTTGCTAACAATATTTTGGAGTTAATTGGATGATGGTTTGAGAGAGATCAAGGATGAAACATAACTTTTTTCTCGCCCTCCATTTTTTCAAAGAAAAAGTACTCTTTATTTTCATAGAATCTTTCCAAGAGATAGTATATTCTCTTGTTACCTTTTTGTAAATTACACCAAGTATACCATATTGATTGATTGGTTTATTTCCCCTTTTAAAGGATCAGAAAAAATTTACTTTTATTTCAATTTATCCCAAAAAAACTATCATTTTACCTTTCCAATCAAACTCTAGTCCACTTTTATCTTGAATTGTCTCAACCATTTTAAAATCACCACCAATAATATAGGGGAGGTCAAGAATCTCATGGGTCCATTTCCAAAGGGAAATTATTTCTTTGTAGTCATTTTTAGCATAAACTAAGTAGATACCAAATTTAAAATTATCTTTCTCTATGACTATCCACACTGCCCTATTGTAGGGGGGGGTACCATATGCTGAGACATAATTGATCCACCTATTAGCTAGGAGGATAGCTACACAACCTTTTCCTCTATCATGCTTAGAGTAAAATTGAGTGGCATCTTTCTACTAGAATTGGAGATTGCAATCCAAGGTGAAGTTGAAAACTTTTATTTCTTAAAGGAGGACAATGTCTTTATTTTTTCCATAGTTAGATATCTTGTAATTATATATTTTATATCAAGGGACTCAAGCCCCTGATATTCCAGCTAATTCAATTAAGATGCACCATCATCCATAATCTAAGTTTCATCTAAACCATTTTTAAATTTTTTGAAACATTTAGGGGGGTCCTCTTCTTTGAGTTTATTATTTAATTTAGTATAAGGACCTCTCTCATGCTTTCTATATTTTCTTTTTCTTCTCACTGGTTTAATTGGTTTATCTGTAGGTTCTGGCAGTTTGTCTAGACTTTTATGCTCCCCTTTAGGATGAGGACATTTACTTCTTAAAATATTTTCTAGTTGTTTAGATATTCTATCAAATGGAATTGTCAGGAACTTTTCCTTCATTCCATTCAACTTCCTTATTAGGGCTTTGATTACTCAACCTATTTCTTATCTCAAGTACCTGAGGATCAGCTTTGTCCTACTTAATCTTGTTTGTAGTTTTGATGAAGCAAGGACTATTGGTAGCCACATCAACCATAGCATCTACTAAATACAACACATTTTGGTTACTTTCCACAAGATTTTTTTTCTCTTTTATTGGATCTTTCTTAATTAATTTTATATGGCAATCTAAAAGTTGAAATGGAGTAATCTAAAATTAGGGTTGATGGGGAACTTTTAAACTTGAGACAAATTCCATAAGGACATCACTAACCCTTTCCTCTCCATAGGTGATTCCATTATTATTAATTTTACCAAATCCTTGGTTCCCGAAAGGAATATTTCCCCCATCGAGTTTTCCCGACTGAAGGGAATGTTTGTGATTCTTTATTTTTCTTTCTAAAATCCTTTGCCTGATTTTATCAAGCACCAACTCTTGAGAATTCTTTTTATGGTTCAATCTCTCAACAGGCTCCTGAGCAAACCTTGGAGAGTAGTGTTTAAAGTGGTACTAGGGATAAAAAAATTAGTGATAACTTCTGAGTTTGATCCCACTCTAATATTCGTTTGAGATTGCTCAATTTTTGCTATAGGATCCCTTGTATCCTTATTATTAGATGTAATAAACTCTATGATAGCATTTTCACCTCTTATACTTTCCCCAACCATTGATTCTTGGCCAATGACAATGTTTGAGTTTTTCAATGATTTATGAGCAATATAGGGAACTTTCCTCTTTATGATGGGGAAATTACACCTAAGATGTTCCTCTCTTTTATAGAGAAAACAAGAATTGATCCCACCCAAAATATCAATTTTAATGGTAGTCATATCTCTCTCAAATCCAAACACAATTTCTTTTGGGACATCAACTCCTGGATTTAGGGCAACAAGTATTTGAGTGTCCATACTCAAAAGAGTTACATTAGTTTCCTTTGTCCTTAATACTTTTCCAATTTATGAGATTAATTCAGGGAGAAAGGCCCATAATTATGGAGGGACATTCCTAACTGTCAACCAACTTAGAAAATATAATGCAATTACTTCATCACTTAGCATTTTTAGAGACCATGTGAGCACTCTGAAGATAGAGCTACCCATACTTTAGAACTATTTTCCTAAAATTTTGTTCTTAATTTTATTATCCTTGAAAAAAATGATAAATAGACCTTTTTGTAACATTCTACAAAAGGTTTCCTAAGAGCCAAATTTCTTGTGTTATACATTATTAATCCATTCATCAAAAAACTTCCTAGCTATAATTTTATTTCTAAGGATGCAAAGAAAATGGTCACTTTACAAAGCCTACATTCTTCTTTCTTAATGGCTTCTTTCATATCAAAGTTAGGAATGAGAAATAATTTTCAATATCAAGGAAAGGGGGACTTACCACTTCCACTTTCAAGCTCTTGGATTCCTAAGCTATTTCCATCTTGCAATTGGATGGATTTTTTAGATTTTGTAATGGGGGTTCTCTTAGTACCCACCACAATCTCCTTAAAAGTTTGCATATCCCCACCATCATGATTGTGTAATGCATTTGAAACTCCCTAGTTCAAGCTAGGGTTATCTAGAGGTTCATCATTTTTCCTCACATAATATCCCATTATGAAATGGTTTCCTTCCCCTCTAAAGGACGGTGAGAGGGAGAGACACACTAAACAATGATAACTTACCAAAGATCAAACAATCAAGAGAATACATTCACATAAATAAAAATTAAAGTAGACAATCATCAAAGTGGAAAGCATCACATGGGAGAAAGGAAACAAGGCAAGGGTGAGTGTAAAAAAGGATAGAGAAAACCCCTAATGGCCCTTGGCCATGCTGTAAACATGTGTGCCCTCGCACGAACACTCGAAACCCTCACCACCTCCTCTTATCATGAGTTTGACAAAATTTTAATAATTATTTAACAACTATACCACCTTTTCTTGTTTTTTTTATGTAGAATAGTCAAATTGCATGTTTTTAAATTTAATTTGACATTATCAACTAGTGTTTCATGTTATGAAGATTTGGAATGATAATTTTCATATTTTATGTTTGAATTTTATAGCATGTAATTATTGTTTTCATATTTTGTATTGATTCTATTAGTATACAATCAAAAAAATGGTATGATGATGAAATCTATCTTTGAATAATTTTAATTATAATCCCAACCATAAATATCTAATAGTATGTCTTACATACTTATACACTATATTCTCTCAAAAATAAACATAAATTAATATAGCTATATTTTTCAATCACTAATTCACATTTTTCTCTTTTCCATCATTTAGAGTGTATGTGATTGACTTATATTTTCTAAAACTAGAATGCTTCTATATTAACTTATTTATCATGAGATTTTTACTAAACATCAAGAGAATATATATATATATACACACTACATTTTAACTCCTAAACTATAGCATTATGGGCAATATGCATCGATGTTAATAAATTCTATTACATAAATTCATTAATACAATTTTAATTACATTAAATAAAGTATTTTATCTCAAATAAATCATCACTACATACAAATCATATTTCTTTATTACCTTTTTCAAAATAAGTAGTTGAAATGTAATTATTTACTACTTTGTATAGGAAGGGAGATGTCTTTCTCCAGAATTCATATTCTTGTAGTGACTTAAGCCTGTGACAATTATAGAGCCACTACGGAAGCTCTAGAGCTTCTAAAGATGTAACATTTTGTAGCTTTCAAAGATGTAGCATTTTGGATATTTTAGAGAATCCCTCTTTCTTAAACATTACCTATTTTCATTTTTTCCTAAAAACATGGCTTCTTATTGTAGACACCTAAAATTGGCCACTTGTATTTGGTCAATTTTATCTTGTTGTTTCATTTCATCCTCTTTTATCCATGTTAATTAAATAATATTTCAATTATTTAATTAATATCATCAATTTACCCCTAATTTTTCTAAGGTTATAAAGTAATTAATTGATTTAATTACTTTCATTACCTATGTCCCCTTTTCCTCTCTAAATTAAATAAATACCCATATTTATTTAATTTAGTCACTTTATTCTCCCACATGAATTAAATAAAATTTATTTAATTCCTCCATTTTCTCTCACCTCGTGTCACATCCTCCATCATTTTATATTATCTTCTAATTCTAATCCTAATCCATATTCTAATCATGTGCACACACTTAATCATGGATTAAGAGGTGTGATATCCTCCAACTTTTCCCACTTGTCATTTTATCATTCACCCTTAATTCTAATTCACCTAACCCACCCACTAATCACTTGCATATTCCTAATCCCATGATTAGGAAGGGGATAATCCCTTTCCATTTATTTCCTATCCCCTCACACACCCTCATTAAATTTTCCCCTTTTGGGAAAGACTGTATTTTAGGCACATGGATCTTTCTTCCAAAAGTATCCAAACAGAATTTTAAATTCCTTTATTCCTCTCCTTTTCCTACATTGGGGATGTAAGACAAGCAAGTATTTTATGACCTTGATCCTCCCCACATCCACACAATATCTTTTGAGGTACAATCTCCCTCTTAATCCTCCACGTAGTTACACTTGTCACCATCCTAGGGCTTGAGAGATCACCTACCCCACATCACTTCTCATTATACCACTTGGAATCATCTCATGATTTGATATGTCTCATACATCCCTATCCCATGATCTACACACACTCAATCTTTGACCTACATCAATCTCTCCTCTCCTCATACGTAAAAAAACTTAGCCATTTTTAAGAATTCATCATCTTTGAGAAATTTGGTAATGTTATGCTACCAAAATTTCATTGAGCACACATTAGATCTGATCAAACTAGGGAAATCTACACATCAAGAGCTTTAACATTCTGGGTCTTCATCAAATTCCTTGTCAGTTTGAGTTCGTTTATGCCCTTAGCTTGATTGTTGGTTGGTTCTTTGTTGGGTTTTTATTACAATTTCCCTTCATTTTAGGCACAAAATTCCTTGCACATATTTTGGCACACTCAATGGGACCAATGTAATGGGTTTGCTAGCATCATTTTATAACTTTCTTGTAGTTTCATCTATAGTTTTTCTTCTACATGGGAAATTTCAATCCAAACGAGGAGATATACTCTATAAATGGGTGATTTTTTCTCTATAGAGGTGACTTCACTTCAACTCTTTAGCATCCAAACCCCCTTCCATAGAATAGGCGAATCTACATATATAGAGGTTGCTACACTCTAGAAAGGAAGATATGCTTTAATAGTGGTGATTGTGCACCTAACCATATATGCTCTAGAGGGGCGGATATGCCAACACAGGGGAGAATTTTCTCATACATGGACTTGATATAGATAGGCAGACCTACATAGGATAGGTGACCCTACTTGCATAGAGGCAGCTCTACTCATAAATGACTTCATCTTAAAATATGTGGACCTACTCTACAAGGGTGATTGTTCCCTATACTTGGGTGGACTTGTAGGTAACCTGAATACATTTAATTTTATACATCAATATTTTCACTTTTATGTATTCGATAATAATCCGCTAACTCATCATTGTTATTTTTATTATGCTAATTTTTGTTTATAGCCTCATATAGTCCAAGGCTAGCATACAAAACTACTAACACATTTCTTACAAGACGTCATCGAAGACCTTATGTTTTTTCCACTAATCTAGGCATATTTTGATTTCATTAAAGGGTCAATTAATCTTGTGTGTTGTGTGTTGGGTCCCTTGTAAATGTATGCTCTCCCCTTGCACTGTTTGGTGAGCTTGGGGATCCAAAATCACAAGCCCGCCTAAGTTTTTTTGTGTTTATCCAAGGGTGATAGTTTGTGTGCATTATCTCTCCTTGTGCAACATGTGAGCCTAGAGATTAGAAACTCCTAGCATTTCCTTCCCTTTAGGAGGCTTTCTTAGGGATTTCATCCTCCCAAGGGATGACCTCAACCACATGAACCAAAGGGGTATATAAATTGGGGAGTTTAAGAGTTAATGGTGACTTCCCAACACCCCCAGGAATAGTTTCTAGACCAAAATATCTTCCACAAGAGAGAGAATGTTAAGAAAGCTTGCTTCAACAATGCATTATTGAATGATGTTTGAATATGTAAATGTACATGATATGCCTTTCTTATAAAGGCAAGGTGGAAAGATAGGATTAGACAAGATTATGGCAAGTGTATTAATCTTATAATATGAGACAACTAACAAACTAACTACCTATGAATCAAGCAATACAAGCTAGATAAGATAAGTTCTAGCAAAGCCAAATAAGACTTATAGAAAGAATCTTTTATCCTAAGTAAAATTAACATGTAAATATGTCCCCTAATTCCATAATGAGTGAATTATCCAAGTACAAGACCTTTATTCACACCAATAGGGAGAATGAAAGGTGTACCCTAATATTGTTGTCTTGTTTAGCAAAGCTTTGATACTTGAGTGATACCTAGCTAGGAGTACAAGGTTGGTCTAAATGGCTTAGTTGATGTTCCCAACCCATGATTTTGATGGACTAATATTCATGGATGTGCCTCATGTACCCTCCTAGTATTTATAAGACATGCTAGATAGCCTATTTTAGCCTAGCTTAAGACCTTTGGTCGTTTCCTTTCATAGTGCAAGGTACAATATCATGTTGAAGATACTCACCATGTATCTCCCTAAGTACAGATAAGAGATCTTTGGGAAAGGTATCATGACCTAAAAAGAAAGGGAAAATGTGATCCCTTGTGCCATTGGATCCCTATATATTGGCTCTTGATCGATAGGTGTCACACTTAGATCTTGAGACATTAACCTCTGAGCTGGTGGGCCTATAGTAGGTTGATACTCCTACTTGAATAATATATGTTTTTATAATTTTCTGTGTCTTCTCATGATTACTAATGGGTGTCTTTTAGTCCATCTATTCATGCCTAACTATTTTTGGTCATTTTCCTTTGTTGTTTGGTTTTCATCCCTTGTTAGGCGATCCTAATATGTTCTTAGGTGGATACATTCCCACATGGGTAGATATACTCTATGCATAGGTGATTCTACTCTCCAATTCAGTCTATCATCCTTGGTAAACTCTGCTTTATGCTTAGGTGGCTCAATTTTATTTGGGAAAACTCGTTGGTCATTTGTGTATTCCCTTTCAGGTGGATGCACTTTGTCCTTGGGTGATCTTGTATCCCACAAGTGGATATTTTCTTACACAAGTGATACCATCAATAGAAAACCTTTTTCTAGATATGTGATTCTTCTTCGTCAATGTGTGATTCTATTTTCCTTAGGAAAATCCATTTTTCATTGGTGATTCCACTAACATGCAATCATGCATTTATTTGGTGACTACACTCTATCAATGGGTGATTCTATTTAGTCAAACCATTGAATCAAACCTTCCTTCTTAGGAATATATGTCATATTCTTGGGTATATTTTTTTTCCTATATAGATCCTTCTTGGGTGGATGTGCTCTATCCTTGGGTGATCCTGTAAATAGGAAATTCTATTGTTGAGTGATTTTTTTCTGTGGATGGGAAATTCTATTCTTGGGCAGATACATTTCTAAAGGTTGAATCCACACTATTCTTGGGTGGACACATTCCCCATGCAAAATCTAGAGAGAAAACACTTTTAATCAGATATAGTCCTAGTTATTCCTAAGCCACTCCTATAATTAAAACATTTTTTTCATCCTTCAATCACTTGTACCTGACATTTTCATCATGCTACCCCTTTCAAAATTCAAAATCATCACTTTATTAATACGAGGGCATCCCTAAATGTACACCATTGATATCCTCATCATCCTACATGGAAATCTATCCTCCTAACACTTTTTTGAGAATTTTTAAATCCTAATCCAATCATCATCATCATCATCATCATGCTTTCTTAGGAACATTTCCTATCCTAATTTATTAATGATCCCCATCGACTAAATCAAATTATCTTGAGTGAGAGGTTTAGTTCATGTTGAAATCAACTGTTCTTGAGAAATTTTCCTATCTCAAGTACAATATTACTATCATCATCCCTCATGCTTGAGAATTTATACTATCTCAAGTATCAATTAATCTCATAATCATCAACTTAAGTTCTCAAGTCAAATTGGAGTTCTACATCAATCATCAAATCAAGCATCTAATCACTCTTATTTATTCCTATCTATGGGATTAGATTAGTCATTATCCTTTGATTCAATAATCTTCACATCTTGCATTCCCTTCACCACATGGTTAAATATCAAGAAGCTCATGAAACAATAATAACAACAATTCTATCAATTGCCTTATTATGTCAATTTTCCTAATAGCAAATGATCTCAACAAATTAACATGCAAGGTGAATCATTGAATCCAAATTATCCCCATGACCTTATATCCATCAAAGAATAAATGGTTTCTCAATCAAAACAAACTCCTAGCCTTCAAGAACATTATAACAATCCAAATAATGTGTGCATGACCTATCACCCCATAAATTCACATTTTGAAGGTATCCTCACTAAGCTACTCATGCAGGTCACTAAGCTTCTACCAAGGTTTTATGTGACATAATATCTAAGCACAATTCGACCATCAACCCCTTAGGCTCCTCCTCAAAAATCTTGGAACATACCAAAGTTTGGGATTGATGTAGTTTTATAGGTTCCCCCTCTCCCCTTCACATTTCTATAATAAGATCTAGATTGGGCCTTAGTCCTATTTGTAGGCCTGATCATGCATCATCCACACAATCATGTATCATCTGCACAATTATAGGGTCCTATCCCTCACAACATCCAAAATCCGTATCAAAATTATCAATTCATCCCCCTTCTCGAGGGAATATGATAGCCCCAAGACTAATCCATCCACATCCACCCCCTATCATGTTCCTCTTGTATTGGTTCAACTATTATATCATACCTCTTATGCTACCAGTCCATCTTCATCGCATGTTCAACCTCCTACAAATCATCCACCTCAATCCTATCCTACTCCACCTCAATCCTATCATAATCCTCCACCATAATCCTATCTTAACCCTTCGCTTACATATTTTTCTATGTGGTACCTATTGTCAAATAAAGTTTGCACCCTTGCTAAGCTATGAACTGTAGCAACCTATTGACACATGGGAACACTTCAAGATTGTGGGTGACTTGGGAATGAAGTGGGCCTTCAAATTATGGGTTGGTTCCCCTTAAGAAAACTTGAGAAAAGTAAAGAATGACAAGGAAAAGAGTAAGAAGGATATACTTGAAATTTAAAACCTATCACTAACGGGTGATACACCAAAGATAAAAGTAGGACAATACTGTAGAAACTCGCATAAAATCTCAATAAAGTTGAACAATCTCACAACACAGAGATTTATGTTTATGAAAGCGAGTTTATGTAAGGTTCCAACTGTTCTAATGCTTAACATAAGGAAAACAAAGTTATTTTCATAGATATAAACGCAATAGAAAGAGATCACTAACATAAACCTGCACTATGACATAATATTCTTTGCATCTAGTACTGAAGGAATCTGATAAAATAAAGGATTACATAAAATTTTATAATGCAACTCACAACTAACACTGAAACAACAAAGAAAATCGGTGAAGGAAATTACTTTTATTTGAGAAAATAAGGAGTCTTTGTGTTACAGATCTATAGTATTCATGAAAATGAGTTACAAATTTTGAATAATGCTCTTTCAACAATCTCCTAACTAAGAACTCCTTTACAAAGAGGCGAAAATGCCATATATAACCCAAGCCCTAAAAGTGTTGGTCCCTGCTTAGGGCTTTCAGAAAAAAGAAAAAAAAAATCAGTTCCTGAACACGTCGGCCCTACAAGCATTTTGGAGCAAAGTCAATGCAGCATTAAATGTGCCTAATCTATTCATGTCAGTGAAAGCTCGCTCCTAGGCATGGTCTTCAGATTTTTTACAACAACTGCATTAACTCGCAACCCTCGTGTCCAACCTTGGGACTTCGTCGGAGTCACTTTGAATGCTCTGTGCCATGGTCATTAATGTCGACCCACTTTTTCCCACCGACCTCCCAACTGTTATTGCGACTCGCGGCCTCCTTCCCTTTGGCTTCCACTTTCTCTAGATATTTTCTACAAGTTGACCCCCTTCAAGAAGCATCATTAGATTTTCCTAGTTAGATTCGAATGCCATTGCTTCCTCAAGCTAATCCACACTGTGCACATTCTGCCGATCATTCTTTATAGGGGGAGTCAATTAGTCAAACTACCCATGATTTTCCCTAGCGCCTTCTGATTGATTGAATTTTTGTCGCGTAGACTCCCAGACGGTCAAAAGGTCACTTCATCAGAATTGCATGTCGGTGAGACACTAGCCATGTCTCCCCGATGTGATTATGTCCTTCAACATTTATTGGCATAGCAATTGCTATTGGCCAGAGGTTATGACGAGCTTCTGTTGGTCACACCGATATTCCCTTCTATTGACAAATCTATCGCTATTGGCAAGACTTCATGCCGAAGGAAAACTCTATCAGCAAGACCACCTAGGTTGCTTTCTAAGCTCGAACCCTTCAGCAAAGTTGAAGTCAGGATGGGAACCGAATAGGGACCGGAGTCAGAATGGGGGCAAAACCAAAGAGTCAGCAGAACTGGAACTGGAACCGAATCCGGACATAAAAAATTTCCCAAAGTTTCAAGTTCGGATTTTGTTTCGATCCCGACCCCAGCAAAAAACAAGGCACGAAGGAAGAAAGAAAAATACAAGGAAGATCTAAGGGGAGGAGACATCCCTCGATCACCAGCCATGAAAAAGCAAAGAAAAGAAGAATGAGCGGAACCAGGGCCGGGTCCAGAACAGAAATAGGAATTGGAACTTCAGAAAAGTTCCATCACTCGGTTTTGGTCCATGCCCGGGTCCGTCAAAACAAAGGAAACGCCTAAACAAAAAAGGAAAGAAAGGCGGGATCGGAATCAAAATCGATCCTGAGCAAAACACAGCGGGGGTGGGGGTGAAAACAAATCCAACACTAAAACTTTCATCAAGTTTCAAGTTTGGATTCTATCCCGAACCCGCCTTTGACAAAATACAAAGATGACGAAAAAGGGACGAAAGAGGAAGAAAGAGAAGGGGAGAAAACCCCCCATGACCAAAGAATAAAGAACAAAGGCAAGACAAACAAACAAGCCCGGTGGAACTGGAACTGGGACGAGACCGAAACCTGGAACTTCAAAGAAGTTCTAGAGTTCAAGTTCGGTTTTGGTTTCGCCCCCAACCAAACAAAAAGAAAAAGGGGGAAAAAGGCAAGGACATAAGATGAAGACCCCCAATAAAAACCGAACACTTGCACATTGGGCTCAACCCTGATGGGAGCCTCATTGAATCCATGTGCCGAATTAAGAAACATAACTTTCCTCTGCAGTTGTAAGAAGCAAACAAATTAGAAAATATGTAACCTTGATGCAAAAGAGATGCTCCTCCGTCTGGCCTTTTTGGACACTTGAAAGCATGGATAGCTCTACCTAATCAAGCCCGTAGGTGAAAATCAGGTAACAGTACCATCAATACCCTACAACAATGCCTCATATGGATCTGGAAGGAAAACTGCAACCATCTAATGACAATTTCCACATAACCCAAATAGAGAAATCCATGCAAAAAAGTATTAAGAATCCATATACAAAATAATAGACAACATACCATAAAGGATGGCACAATATATACCCTAGGAAAACCCTCAAGAGAGAAAAACACAACCTCCAAAAGCATCCATCACTTATCTATTATTCAACAATAAAGATTACAATACATCTTCAAATTTCTCCATGAACACCATTGAAACATCAGGCCCTCTACAAGCACTCCATGTGAACAATCATATAACCACACATCGCATACCATACCTCAATATTCATAAATTCTAACAAGAGATTCTCTCAACCCCTTAGCCAAATAGTCAAGCCAACTATCCAAACTTAGATAACTACCCATATATTTTTTTTATAGAAGCAAGCTCACATAAAACCACAAAGTGGTATTACATAAAACCATGTGACTAATACCATGAGCTTACAAAACTATTAACCCCTCATTTACTATTGGCACTAAGTTTTCCCAATATTAAATATTATTGCATGTGCAACCCCACATTAAATATTTACCAATGTTATATAAAACATATAAAGGTGTGACATAGTTGGAGTTTGTTTCTGGTACATTTAGTGGTGATCATGGTGTCATGGATGTTCCTTGTGCTTTAGGGACTTTTTCATGACATGATTTTCTATATAGGTTATTTTTTAGTGGTGTTGGATTGGTTATGGTTTGGTTTTTGGTGGTGTGTCTTCTTGGATTGAGGATCATGGTTTTGGTTGATCTTCATTGAGGAGATTGTTATTATGATGTTATGGATAGCTTGGTTACATGAATCAATGGGATCTCAGTGTTGAGTTATTTGATTGAGTTTGGGTCATGGAGGATCTTCATTTAGAGGATGGTTATCATGTTTCCATGGAGATATCGGTATCATGGTTTAGTGGAATCTTATGGCAATGATTTGGATTCATCACTTGGTGGTGGATGATCTTTTGCAATGTTTTTTGGTGTCATGGATAGACTCTTGGATCCTATTTCATCTAAAATGAAGGTTCATTGGAATCTTGGGTTTCATTTACATGATATGGTTATCTTCATGTGGCTTGGATATTTTGACATCTTGGTTATCCATGAGATTGTTATCTTCATGTGGTTTGGAAATGTTGACATCTTGGTTATCTATGGAGGACTCTTTAGTCTTTGGTTGAGGTGTCATGATTTGTCATTTGACATGTAATCCTTGTTTTGATAAGATGGTTATGTATTATGTCATGATGTACTCTTGATTGAAAATTAGATTTTTGGCATGATACAAGTACATGATATGTTCATTGGAGTATGTGATCTTCTTTTGAGATATGAGATCATTATGTCATGATGGGTTCTTGATTTTATAGATGTGTATTTGGGACTTTGACTTTGATCTTGGTTGGTTATCTTGGTATTGAGTACATTGACCATTTTCTTGGGAGCTTAATGGTTGTGATATGTTGCATTTGGAGTTTAGCATGGATTGATCAATTACAAGTACTCATAGATACTTGGATACATAGGTGAGACTAGGAGATCTCTTGTGATTAGAGACATGTGTTGAGATGGTTACTCATTGATGAGGTTTCATCTAGAAGTATAAGGATCCTATGCCTTGGTTCAACATGAGTTCAACATGTACCTATAAGGATATTGTTCTTAAATGATCCATGCTGACTTGGATACCTTGGATGAGCATTCTCATTCCCCACTCTTGGTCTACTCTATAGTTAATCATCTAAGGTATTTCCCATTATTATTATTAGATGCATTATGTTTGATGTTTTTCTTCTCATGCATATGGATCTTGAGCTATGGATAGTTATTTCTAGAGGGTTCATTTGAGAGATTTTGGCATGTTTATCTCCTTATACATTGTGAGATTATTCATTGATGTTGAGTTTAGGAGATGATATTGGGCTTATTCCCTTGGTTTTGGGATGGAATTAGTTTGGTCTTCCTTTTTTTTTAGATTCATACATCTTGGTTATGGATAGATGTGGATAGTGTTATTATCTTTTTTCCTTTATGGAGGAGATCATTATTCTCATAGATTAGCTTTTAGAGGTGTGTGTATAAGGACATGCTATAGGTTTTGATTTTCACATTCTCCCTTTGTTCTTGTTCTTCTTCCTGTATGTTTGTATTCACATGACATTGGATTTGATATTTTTTGTGGAGATATGGTGATCAATAGGCTTGTGGTGATTTGTTGTTCATTGTTCTTTCATGATGACATGGAGGTTTCTTTAAAATATTTTTTTTTGTTGAGTGTGAAGAACTTGGGAGAGATATGGAGACTTGTGGTGAGAGATGTATTGCAGCATATTAGTTTACAATATTTTCATACCATTGTGTATGTTCCTTGGTACTACATGATATTGGTTACTCTTCTATGTGATATTATTGGTGGATCTTTGGATGCCTTGATCATTTTAGATTTGACATTACCTATGTAGTGGGAGTTCCTAGATGTGTGTGTTCATTATATGATAGGTTTGGCACTTGAAGCTTGTGATTGCATGTTATGAATTGTATATGTTGAAGGAATAAGGTTCGCTTCTTATGATTTATATACCTTTGAGGTATAGATATTTGGATGTGTTAGCATTTGTTCTGTGTGATATTTTTAGCTATGGTAATTATATCTTGATAACTATTGATAAATACTTGTTACCTTTGGATTAAGTGTTTATGTATTGAAATATCAGTTGGATGTATGACTTATGCTTCTTTATGATAGATAGTGTGGTATCTCTTTGGATGGTTTATTATATTTATGTGTTGGCATGATGGATTATGAGATCATTCATGCTTGAGATGGTGGTTACCTTGATTCTTGTTGTAGGTATCTTTATGGAGAACATGTAGCACTTTGATTCCTTGATGGTATATGTGGCTAGAGGGATTATTCCCTTGTTCATGTTTGAGTTTACTTTTTTACCCCTTATGTAATGTATACAACAAGTGGGATAATGTTAGGAAAATGTGTGCTTTCCACCTTGCATAATGTTATTAATGTATTATTTATTTATTATGTGGTGCACCTAGGGAATCTAGGGATGTGTGCATCACATGGGTCTAGCATTTTGCATAATATAGTCAACTACATAGGTCCCACATCATTAATATACCTAGTAATACCATCTCTCCTCCTCAACATGACAACCAAACCAAAAAAATAAGTGACTAAACTAAGCCACCAACCTAAATCTATAACAACACTAAGACATATATGGGCATAGAATACCCATATCCAAGTCATAAATGAAACTTGTAAGCATCTAGATAACCTAAAACATTGTATAACTCATAAATACAACAATGTGACATACAAACTCAACAATTTATTGATAACCATATCAAATGAGAGTAATCAAAGATATGCATGTGAGTATACAATGACTCCAACATCAAATCACCAAGATCCAAATAGCCATAAGCTCACAAAATCACTATAGTTAAAGTAACCCATAAACATCTTAGATGAAAATAATATCAAATAAATCATGCCAAAACATCTTCAAACTTTATCCACTATGTAGTTCTTTCAATAAGCTTTATGTTGACTATAAGAAGTCTGAAATCTGACTTCATATGCACAAGTTATGACCTCTCTAAGATTGAAGGGAACATCCAACTTCCAATAAGAAAAATACTATCAAAATAGCAAAATCTGAAAAAACCTATCAATACCATAGTGAATTATATGGAACTACCTTTCCAACAAGTATAAGAAATTGAAAAACAGACACCCTAGGTGAAAGTTATGCCCCCTAGAAAAAAGTTGCACAATTATGCTATGTAAACCAATATGAGGTGGCCCCCTGACAGCTAGCTGGTGGTGACGGCCCCACCTAGGTAGCACCATTTAAACCCGACCAAGAAATAAATTTGGGTTTTATTTTTTGTATTTAAAAATTGTGGCGAATTTCATTTTTTTCTTAAAAAGGAAAAAAAATTGAATTTTAATGTTGGCAACTAAAACTAATAAGTAGCCCAGTCCTACTAGACTAGCGGCCAGAAGCTGGGGGACCTAAGGCCCCTCTAGCCCAGCCCCACTAGCTGACAACCAATCAACAAAGGTGTTGTAGATGGTACCTGGTCATACCATTGTCAGTGGTACCGTCAAGTACCCTGCAACACAAGACATAGGGGGATTTGTGGACCCCCCTAATATAATATTTTTTATTATTTTTATTTTTAATAAAATGGTTGGGTTTCTAATATTTTTTGTGTCATAGAAAAAATAATAATTTTTTTCCTTACAGACTAAAATAAATGATCGTACAATAGGACAAAGGGAAAAAAAAATTGCATTTCTTTCTATAACCTAAATAGGCTAAATTTTATGTCAATCTTCATCTCTCGAGCCTTCTAGATCCAATGGTGAGCTTATTTTTGTCCAAAGGGTTCATTTGTAACACTTCCCCTACAAAACCCTTATGATGAATGTGACTATAATCATAACTTAAGCTAAATACACCAGATCCAATAGATTCCAAGCAATACTTAACTAGTTAAGCTATGATCCCAATGAAATGTTTAAAAACATAGAATGAAGAAGCCATTTAAAAAATATATATTAATAAATGCATAAAGGAACCTACTTAAATGATTCAAACCTCATCCCATTGGGGGATTGGTGTTGTATTCATATGGAATGACAACCCTTTCCCAATCCCTTTGATAAAACGAGCATCTAAATAAACTACATTGATGAAAATGAGCTAATATTAATGGAAAATAAGCTAAAGATGGATGAAAAGATAAAATGGATGCAAGATGGATGAAGATGAGTGTGCAAATGTGCAGCATAACTTTGCTAAAATGGAAGTGGGTCCTTTTTCTCATAGAAATGAGGTGTATTTATAGTAAAAATGGTGAATCAAGGGTTAAGATTGATTTGATCAATCAAGGGATGAGAAGCCATGGGAGGTGAAGACATGGATCAAGGATTCTCATCAATGGTTGAGAATGAAAATTCACATGGATCAAAGAGTTAATCAATGGCTCACAATGATTCAAAGAAGCACACTTTCATAGTTGTTAGAAATTTTGTTAGGAAATTGTTAAAAAATAATATTCCATTTTTGAGTTCAAATGAAAGAATATTCCTAGGGAATATTCCCATGCAAGTGGGATAGTGAGGGAAAATAGGAATTAGATAATTAAAAAAAAAAAAAATTGTAAAAGTTGAGTGAAATTAGGATGCTCATTAAATAATTTATTTATTTAATGAAAGGGGATCAAATGATATTTAATTCAATAATTTAAGATTATTTAATTAAATGAGAGGACATAAACAATTTAATTAGATAATTTGCATTACCTAATTAAAAAAGGTGGAAATTAGCATGAAAGGGGATGAATTAACCTAATAAAATTTATTATCAGATTAATAGATGAAAATGAAGCATTTAATTAAACAATGAAGATTATTCAATTAAATGGTCGAAAAGAGGTGAATCTAGGATGAAATAGTGTTAGTAATTAGATTCAAGTGTGCAATATTAGTCAAGACAATTTTAAGTTTCTACATTTTAACCCTCTTTGAAGTGAGGTACATGTTACATTGGTTCAAAGACTGAAACTTTTTAGATTAATGTTATTGCTCTGATCAAAATAAAAAATAAAAATAAATGTATTTTAGATACCCCGTTGTTACCCCAACGGAAGGGATTAAGCTGGTATCCTGCCCCCTCGAGAGATCGGATGAAAATTTTAATTTTTCAAGTCAAGATCGTGACAAAGGATGCAAGATCAATTCAAATCAAAGAGGACTAGAAAGTTCATATGTCTAATGTAGATAGATTTGATGATGTATAGACAGTCATCACCCATGGGTAGCCTCATGTATATTTTTATTTATCACACATATTCGACACTTGGATAGAACTATTAGTAAAGATAGAAGAATACTAAGAATAAGATGGATAGAAGTAGAAGAATGAGATAGACATTGATTAACCACTATTTTGAGATTGATAAAAAAGAGTCCCTTCCCTATTTTCTTTATTGCCTCAATCAAAAACCAGATGTGGTAAGTAACTTCTAGGAGTGGTGTGCCTCCTATGCACTAATTCAAAGTACATTTTAGAAAACAAGGATTGGTTTCTAATACAAGGTGTTTATTGAAATCTGTGAACACCATAGGTATACTTCATATGGGAGACACTAAAGTCTCTAGCTTCCCCTAAGCGACCCATTCATTCACATGAGAGTAGGCCCACAAGGTATAATTCCCACAGATTTATGCTACTTGCTTTAGTTTTCACACACTTTATATAGCCCGTTGGTAAATGTGCTTGAAGGTCACCATGAGTTCTCCATTGCAAGATGTATCTCAATGGTAGGTGTTCTCTAAAAAAGACAATAAATATGTTATTTCTCTTCACCCAATATTACACGAAGCATAAAGGGAGAGGATAAGTAGAAATTTCTTGGGGTGACCAAAAAATTTTGTGAACTTGGAGTGTTTCCCTTCACCCAAGATCACATGAAGCACAAGGGGAGTGGATATGCACTAGAATTTCACACAAGCATGGAAAGCATGGCATACACTCATTATTTTTAAATACTCAAAGGCAATGATGAATTCATTTTAAATTTTCCAAAAGTAAGTATGAATTTGTATTTGTTCAATTTTAAACCAACATTCCAATGGTGGGGATGTTTGGGTTCATTTTTAACCAACTTTGAAAGATTATAGCATTGTAAATTTTAAACCCAATTGAAAGTTAGTTGTCCTAAAACATAAAATAAAATATCATATGATGGGTTATATCATCCCATAAGTGTTTGAACACTTTTACAATATAGATCAAGTGATAATATGCTTCTTTACTTCAAGATTTTGCTCCTTTTCAAATCTACAAAATCAGTTAGCCTCACAAAAATAACCAAAAGTCAGTCAATGATTGGAGAGTGGATTAAATTGGAAAATCAAAGAAAACATTAAAATATAGCTCTCTATTTTACCTTGCAAAAGCATTGTTGGGCCACAAAAGCGCCTTTCTATTAGATAGCAAAAGTTTATATATTCCATAAAGGTGCCACTGTAATGCAAAAGTGTCACTCTAGTGAAATTCAAAAAGCACATCTCTACAAAAAACCAGAGAGGTCAAAAGCATCACAATATCAAAATTTCCTCTCTATCAGATAGCAAAAGCGGAGCTATTTTGCAAAAGTGGGGCTATTTCGCAAAAGTGGGGCTATTTCACAAAAATGGGGCTATTTCACAAAAGTGGGGCTATTTCACAAAAGCGGGGATATTTTGCAAAAGAAAGGATATTTTGATTTAGCAAAAGAAAGGTTATTTCACAAAAGTGTGGCTATTTAGCAAAAGAGAGGCTATTTTGATTTAGAGTTATTTTTGCAAAAGTGCCTCTGAATTGAAAAAGTGTTGCTTTGGTAAAAAGAAAAAGCAGCTCCCTACCTATAACCTTCAAAACATGGGAAACTCAAGCATTTTTTTTCAAATCTAGCTAGTTATGTCCTCCCTCTAGTGCCAAAATTTGACTATAATCATAACATAAGCTAAATACACTAGATCTAATATATTCCAAGCAATACTTAACTAGTTAAGCTATAATCCCAATGAAATGTTCAAAAACATAGAACGAAGAAGCCATTTAAAAAAAATCTATTAATAAATGCATAAAGGAACCTAGTTAAATGATTTAAACCTCATCCCATTAGGGGATTTGTGTTGTATTGACATGGAATGGCATCCCTTTCCTAATCCCTTTGATATAATGAGCATCTAATCAAACTCCATTGATGAAAATGAGCTAATATTGATGAAAACTAAGCTAAAGATGGATGTGCAGCATAACTTTGATAAAATGGAAGTGGATCCTTTTCTCATAGAAATGAGGTGTATTTATAAGATAAAATGGTGAATCAAGGGTCAATATTGATTTGATCAATTAAGGGATGAGAAGCCATGAGAGGTGAAGGAATGGATCAAGAATTCTCATCAATGGATGAGAATGCAAGTTCACATTGATCAAAGAGTTAATCAAATGGATCACAATGATTCAAAGAAGCACACTTTCAAAGTTGTTAGAAATTTTGTTAGGAAGTTGTTACAAAATAATATTCCATTTTTTAGTTCAAATAGAAGAATATTCCAAGGGAATATTCCCATGCAAGTAGGAGGGCGAGGGAAGATAGGAATTAGACAATTAAAACAAAGTTTTAATTGTGCAAGCTGAGTGAAATTAAGATGCTCATTAAAATGTAATTTATTTAATGAAAGGGGGTTAAATGACATTTGATTCAATAATTTAATATTATTTAATTAAATGAGAGGACATAAGAAATTTAATTAGATAATTTGCATTACCTAATTAAATAAGATGGAAATTCACGTGAAAGGGGGCAAATTAACCTAATAAAATTGATTATCAAACTAATAGATGAAAGTGAAGCATTTAATTAAATAATGAATATTATTATTTAAATGGTCGAAAAGAGGTGAATTCAGGATGAAACAGTGTTAGTAATCAGATTAAAGTGTGCAATATCATTCAATACAATTTTAAGTGTACAATAAACATCCATAAAAACCCCTTTTTTTAACAAAGATTCATAAACCTAGACCTGTAAAAAACAACCACAAATTTGTGACCCAAAATCTACAAAAAACACCTGCATTAAACCCTCATATCTTGCAATGTCTTTATTCTTTTCATGTAAGCCCTAGATTCAAATATGCACTAGATCTACTCCAACAAGGGTTATACAAAACTACAACCATAGATATGATACCAAATAAAAGGAAATATGCATCCACCCAAGATAATTTCAACCTAACCCAAATAGAGAAATCTACATAAACAAGTATTCAAAATCCATATGCAAAAGAATAGATAGCATACCATCAAATATGACACAAGATATACCTTGGAAAAACCCTTAAGAGGGAAAAACCTATCCTCCAAAAGCATCCATCACTCATGTATTATTCAATAATAAATATTATAATAAATCTTCAAAGTTCTCCATGAACACCTTTGAAACATCAAACCCTCTACAAGAACTCCATGTGAACAAGCATGTAACCACACATCCCATGTCATGCTTCAACCTTCACAAATGCTAACAAGATATTCTCTCAAGCCTTAGCCAAATATCCAAGACAACTATCCAACCTTAGACAACTACCCATGTGTTTTCTTTTATAGAAACAAGCCCACACAAAACCACCAAGTGGTATTACATAAAACCATGTGACTAATAGCATGAGCTTACAAAACCATTAACTCCTTATTTAATATTGGTACTAATTTTTCCCACTACTAAATATTATTCCTATGTGCAACCCCACATTAAATATTTACCAATGTTACATACAACACATAAAGTGGCCACAAGAATGCTAGACCCATGTGATGCATGCATCCCTAGATTCCCTAGGTGCGCCATATAATAAATAAATAATACATTAATAAGATTATGCAAGGTGGATTACAGACCTTTTTGTAACAAGATCTATTGAACCCTAAATCCTAATACCTGCAATAACATAACAAATGAACACATTAATAAGATCAAATGCAAGTTAGAATAAAGTTTCCCCATAAAATCCATTTAACCATATTCAAAATAGAAATAAAACAAGAACACAATGAAAGAAGACGAAAATAAGGTAAATCCTATTGAGAATATGCAAACTCTTGATCTTATGGGGGATTTGGTGCCAATTTGATTGGAAATTGGCCCTTTCCCAACTCCTTTGCAAGCTTTTATGATGAATGGTGATGGTGATCCACTTTGTTGAATATTCAAGTGTGCTCCATGATGAAAAAAACCTTCATAACCTAGCTATGGATTCAAAAGTATGGATGAATATTGCTCTAAATTTGAGTATAGTAAGTTTACTCAACTGGTGGATCATCAAATGAGGAGAGGACCTCTTCATTTATAGAATTCTAAGATGGATGAATGCAAAAAATGAAGCAATGTGGGACTAAAATTCAACCAATGGAAAGGTGCCACTTGTCAACATTTGATAGGATGAAGGTTGAGCACATTTTGATCCATGTGCAAGTTTGAAATTTGAATTTGATGAGATGACATGTTTAGGGGGGATGAAAGATGAGTTAAATTCCAAGTGGGAGACATGTAAGAGACAATGTAAGAGCTTTAAATGCTTTGTTGGATGGACAAGTCAATTTGGGGGGAGATTTCAAATTTGAGGAATATTCCCACTTGGATGCCTTTTTTGAATGAAAATAGGTGATTTATAAAACAATTAAATTGGTTTTCATGTGCAAGTTGCAAAATCTAGAGGATTTGAGTGATTAGGATTAAATTAATTAGAATTTGATTAATTTAAGGGGAGATTTAGCTGATTTGACCATTTGATTTAGATTTTAGGATTGAAATAAATCAAAAAGAGATGAAAATGATTAAGACTTAGTTAAATAAATATTTTGATCTATTTAACCAAAAGAGGTGATGTTAGATTAAATTAGATAAATGTTTGATTTATTTAGTTTAATTAGATGAACTTTAGAGATTTAATCAAATAATATGGATTATTTAATTAAATAAAGATAGGAAGATGAAATGACCTAGCTAATTACACAGAGATAATGATTTAATTAAATCGAGGGATTTATTTAATTAAAAGGGGAATTATGATGAATTTAATCAAAAAAGGCTATTTGATTAAATGGTTAGATAGAGGGATGATTTAGGATGAAACGATGTTAGTAGATCAGGATCGAGTGTGCGATATCAATCTGTATATTTTTAATGTCTACAAGATCCACCTACTCAACAAGATCCATATCATTATTAACCTCCTGCAACTCCACTACATGGTCAACACCCTTATACCTTGCAAGACCATACATATCATCATATCCATCTCAACCACTCCAACACTCATCATATCAATATCAACAACCACCACAAAAATACACCAATCCTCAACCACCTCAAACCAATCCACCCTAATATCCATCACACTCCTATTCCTCTAAACCACCACATCAAACACTTAATACATCTCACAACTATCAATCCATCACAACCCCCTGCACAATATTATTGGAATTCCCTCCAATATCCCTCTCATTACCAGTCCCAACTACCATCAGATTCTCATCCTCCACAACAACAATCAAATCTTGATCAATTTCAATAATATATCTATACATCTCAATCATCCCAACAACCACCATATTTCAACACTCAACAACAATCATCCTACATGAATCCACCTCTTGATCAATCCCATCACCTTTCAACTCCACATAATCCATATATCAATCGAGAATGGGAGGACATGAAAGATACACTTAAGGACTTACAAGTAGGGAAGTCCTCTAACTTTGAGGAATTATGCCCATATCCTTTTGATCACACCATTTCCACCACACCTTTTATTAAGTATTTTTAGATCCCAGAATTTGACAAATATAAAGGGAAGGTAACCCTCATGATCATGTCAAGGAATTTTATATGACTTGTCAAGAGGTGGCATATAATTATAACTACCTCATTTTCGTGTTCCCTTAAAGCTTGGGTAGACAAGTGTTGGAATGGTTATTGCACCTTCCTCAATATTCCATTTCTACCTCTATGGATTTATCTAAAAAAATTGTAGTAAATTTCTCCTATAATATTGAACATGATATCAACATGATTGATGTATATGGTAATAAACAACTTACAAGAGAAAGTTTTGAAAGCTATTTGCAAAGGTGGTGAGCCCAAGCTTGTTGTCTCTCATGCCATTTACTTGAAAAGAAATTGGTAAATATATGTGTTGAAAATTTACACATAGAAATGGATTTTCATTTGTACATTCATTTTGCTTCCATGTTTGATGTTACAATGTGAAAGGTATTACTATCAATAAAGCACTTATTACTAAGGGTTTAGTCAAAATCTATAAGAAAAATAATGATAAAACCTCTAATGATAAATCTCATTTTGAGAACAAAAATAAGAATGTTGTCAATGATGATGATGGTGTGACTGATACCGAGCATATCTAGGTGGCTAATACATCTCAATACCATCAAAATTCACCCACCTCATCTATAAAAAATACAATATCCATTCACCAAGAAACACATCGACCTTCCACTCAATACAACACTAAACACTCTTTCATTACTTTAGGAGAATCCCTTGATGTGATATTTTGTAAACTATTCCAATCTAATTTGGTCACCTATTAAATTACCCAACCCTTTTATGATACTAAACTAAAGCATAATTGGTTTAAAGAAAATGAGCATTGTGATTATAATAATATTAAGGGACATTCCATGAATAAATGCATGAAGCTCATGAATTATGTCTAATGTCTCATTGATAGAGGTAATATTACCTTGAAATGGAATCATTCCACCTCATTTAATTCTCAAATACAAATAATATCAAAATTATTTTCCGAACCACTCCTAAGGGGATAGCACATCTAATAATAATGTTGGTTCACACAACAATAATCAAACCAACTGAACCAATAATGTTGATTATACCAAGGTACTCTTTAATTATAACAATATGGTTGATTACATTACACAAGTTGATCCACATGTGTCAATGATTCAAGTGAAATATAGAACCTCAATGTACAGTCACTACTCATCAAGGTTGCATTACTATCCCAAGACCATCCAATACATCCCAGTAATCTTCAATGAGTCTACAATATAGTATTTTTTATCATCTTGGTAAAACTCTTGCACAAATCTCCATAGACCTATTGAAGTCTCCACCATCCACTAAGAGATCCTCACAAAAGCATTGTAAACTACTCGTGTTCCTACCAATATTGATCCCATGCAATTCCAATCATTAGTAGGACACCTTTCATCCACTTATCAATTGGGATTTAGTCAGAATGACATGCCTCTAATTGACCCAACCCATAATCATCCTTGTACATTGAATTCCTCGTCACTAAGTACAAACTCAAGAGGTTCTTGTTATATAATTTTTTTTCCCTTAATTTATGCATATTAAATCTCATAAAACAGGTGTGGTATACTCAAGTTGACTTAGAAAATCAAGTGATTAATATCAAGGCCTATGATAATGCAGAGCGAGACTCAGCTAGAACTATTTGTCTCCCCATTTAGGTTGGTCTAGACTTGCAGTATACTATATGTCACTTCATTTATCTTTACCTCCCTACAATCTCCTCCTCAATCGCCCATGGATCCATTCCATGTAGGCCATCCCATCCACCTATCATCAATTCCTTAAGTTCCCATATAATGGTATTGGGGTCACTATACTTGTTGATCCCCACCCTTTTGAGTACTATCATGCTTTTGATGCCACCTTCTCTCACTCTCAACATTGTCTTGGGGTGAAATTTTACCTTCCAACAACTTCATCCTCATCTTATGTCAACTCTAACACACTTCTCACACCTCCCAATCCATCCACTACCCTCGAATCCACCTTTTCCAAGGTCAATGTCACTAATAAGGGCTATGGGAGTATTAGATGAGCACCACTCTCAATGTGGGAACAATTCTGCTTTCTCCACATAATTTTGGAAGGCCATCCTTGTCAAAGAAACTGTAAGAATCAAAAATCAAGAGTTTGGGATCCACCACTTTCCCATTTTTGGGTACTTTGGAACAAGAGAAAATTGAAGAAGATATTATTCAATGGCTATATCGTAAGAACTTGAGAGTTCTACTACACTCTTGGAAAAATTTTAGGAGACTTCTCTTATTGCACATTAGATGGACCAGAAGGTTGGGTATCAAGGGAAAGGATTGCGGTAAAATGAACAAGGTATACTCCAACCTATATAACTACCAACTAATGTCAAACATCAAGGACTTGGATATAAATTTAAGAAAAGGAAATTTTTAATATCACCAAGTACTTCTAACAATTTCACTTAGACTCCATTATTGTTTAAGATATTATAGACAAATTCATTAAATTTTCTTACGATGATTTGGATGTTTCCTCCCTCTTTTTCACATTCATCCTTGTCATTGACCTCCCACTCTGTCACCACAAACTCATCAACTAAGACCAACATGGATTTTCACACTTGACATATTTCAAAACAATGAGGAATTTATAGAATTTATGGTTTTTCATGAGGAATTTCTTCATGAGGATCATATATTGGGATTTCTCTATGCACTTGATTAACATTCCTACTTTGGGGAATATGAACTCCTTAACCACAACATTAACAAATCAAGAAAATAGTTCAAGGTATCTTAGTTAAAACCTCCTTGAGGAACTTTTAGATCTATTAAAAGTAAAAATAAATGGTGTATCCTCTAATTAAATCCTCATTGAGGTGTTAGAGGATGGGGGCATTCATCTTCCCCTCATGGGTCTACAACAATCAGAAATGTCTCCTATTTTGATAGAAGAGACTAAAGAAATCAACTTGGTAATTATAACTAAAACATGAATCACATATGTGGAAATTTCATTTGGAATTGGGTTTCATTTGGACCATAGATTAATTTGATTGGATCTCCAACATTATTCTTATTACTAAGTCAAATGGGGTATTCGCATTTGTACTAACTTTAGAGATCTCAATAAAGCTTGTCAAAAATATGATTTCCCACTTCCTAATATTGACATCTTTAAGGATTTGATAGCAATTCATGTTATGTTATCATTAATGGATGGTCTTTCAAGCTATAATAAAATCCACATTATAGTTGAAGATCAACATAAAACAACATTTATAACTCCGTGGGGAACATTTTGCTATCAATTCATGCCCTTTGGTTTGAAGAATGTAGGTGTCGCATATCAATGTGTCATGACTCTCATATTCCATGATCTCATCCACATCATCATGGAGCACTATTTGGATGGTTTTATACGTAATTCAAGGACTAGAGTAGAACACCCAGTTATCCTTGAACACATCTTCGCTTGCTTGGAACAATATAAGTTGTGACTCAATCCAACGAAGTGTGTCTTTGTTGTCACTTTGGGAAAACTCTTGGGTTTCATTATTTCTATGAGGGGAATTGAGGTTGATCCCACTAAATTAAAATAAATTAGGGATATGCCTCCTCCAAAAACACTTATGTATCTGATAATCTTGCAAGGAAAACTATAATCTATTTGTAGGTTCATAGCTCAACTTGTTGATAAATGTCAACCTTTCAATAATTTTCTCTACAAATACACCACCTTTAAATGGGATTATTAATTTCAAAAAGGCTTCAAAAAAATAAAGAAATGTCTAGCTAATACACCCATTCTCATGCCTGTTATATCAGGAAAACCATTATTTCTATATATCTCATATACTTCAATTGCACTGGGGGAACTTCTAGCACAACATGATTATAATGGGAAAAGAGAGAACTATATTATATTAGTCACACACACATTGGATATGAACTTAATTATTTATGTATGGAAAAATAATGTTTGGTAGTGGTGTTAAGTTCCCAAAATCTCAAGCATTACATGCTCATTCATTCAATCAAACTCATTTATAAAGTTGATCCTCTCAAATATCTATTATCACACAGATATTTGACAAGTCGTATGGCCAAATGGGTCATACTTATAGGTGAGTTTGATACTGAGTTTATCAATAGGAAATAAATCAATTTTTTATTCATCATTGATCAATTAGCATATGCCCCTCTATTGGATGCCTACCCACTGATTATAGACTTTCTAGATGAGTCTATCTTCACCGACACTGAAAAAACTTTATGGAAGTTATATTTCGATGGTTCATTCACTCAACATGATTCAAGTGCAAGTATCCTCTTCATCACTCTTCAAGGTTATTTTATTCCAAAATCATTCAAGTTATAATTCTCATGCACAAATAGCATTGCATAATATGAGGCTCTCATCATTGTCTGAAATAGTGATTCAATGGAATATCAGTCGATTACATGTTTATGATGACTCTCAACTCATAATTAAATAATTTAACAATGAATTATAGATTAAGGATGATAATTTTCTTCCTTACAAATGCATGTTCAATGAATTCAAGAAATATTTTAGTTACATATAGTTTTAGAAAGTCCTTCATCTTCAAAACAAAGCAGTAAATGCAATTGCTAGAATTGGGTCTTTGTAACATATGTCGTGTGATCACCATGAATGTGAATTTAAATTTTGACTCCTACATATGATCTTCCAAATAAAAAAATGGTGTGTGATATTGTTGGTCCCCAATCCCCTGGTATCATGACATCTACACCTTCCTTTATGATATCTTACCAACTAATTGTACTCGCAATCAACACCATTCCTTCATCCAACATTCATCTTGTTACACCATCCTTGGATACACCTTATATTTTAGAGGGAATATGGCTCCCTATTATATTTTTTAAACACTATAGAATCCAATTTGGCATTAAAAAAAGTACACAGTGGTATTTTTTTGGCTCACACAAGTGGCATGGCCCTTGTAAAGTGGCTTCTTCAAACAGGCTATTATTGACTTACTATGGAACATGATGTTTGTGAGTTTGTAAATAAGTGTGTCCCTTGTCAACAACATGCAAATTTGATACATACACCATCTCAAGCATTACAACCTATTACCTCCCCATGGACCTTCTCACAATAGGTCTTGATCTAGTTGGTAAGATACATCCTCCTTCATCTAATGGTCACACCTTTATTATCACCAACACTAAATACTTTACTAAATTGTTGGAAGCCATTCCTCTTACCCTCATCACGAGCCTACAAATTTCTAAATTCATCCAATATCATATCATCTATCAATACGGTATCCCCTCCACTATCATCACTGATAATGGTAAGCCCTTCAAAAACAAACATGTGAGATAATTGTGTGAGCAATTCCACATCCAACATCATTGGTCCACTCCATATTACACAGAAGGTAATGGCCAAGCTAAGGAAACTAATAAAAACTTAATCAAAATCCTTAAGAAAATTGTCAATGACATTGATCATGACTGAAATCTCCACCAAAATCTAGCCCTTTGGGCTTATTTCTCTAGCATTCATACCCCTATCGATGCCACTCCATATTCACTAGCCTATTGGGTTGCATGTCTAATTCAATTAGAGCTCTGGATGAATGATATCTCAACACCTATAACCATCTTCAAGCTTATCATAATAGATTAAAAGTAAGTTATGATAAGAAAATTAGGCCTCACCAATTCCAACTTGGTGATCTTGTTGTTGAACACACACCAAAATACCGAGAGGGGGGTGAATCAATATTCTATCAAATCTCAAACCCTTTGGAGAAAATTGAAACTTAAAATTTATAGAAAAAATAGAAAAATTAAAAATTACCACAATGCATAACACCACACAACACCATATATACATGGAAAACACCACAAGGGAAAAACTACGGTGAGAAATGTTGTTAGGAGCTACTATCCTAATCCAGTCTCACAAATGAATAATAATTACAAATTTATTTTATGGCTACAACCCAAGGAAGTTGTTGCTCCCTGTAAAAAGGTTTTAGGGTCACTCCCAATGAAGCTAAAACTCCCCTACAGACTTTGTTTTAGTAATTCAACCCAAAGAAGCAACTACTCCCTAAACTGAGAACAAACTCAAAATATATTACAACATGATAGTCCTACTTTCTGAATCTGACAATGAATCTCAATCCTTTTGATTATTGTAATTCTTCTTTGACAACATCTAAAACTTCTTCAAAAAATTTCTCTTCATCTAACTGGCTCACTATTTTCATCATTCAAGAAGTTTTTCCTTTGGCTCACTACCTCCAACAAATAATTAGGCTCACTCTTCACTTCCCTTAAATCACAAAAAGAATGATCAACTTGAATCTGGATAGGATCTTCCACTTTTTCTCTTTACATTTTCATCACTTACATAAAAATAATAGTGCATTACACATTCTCAACTCAACCATTCAACTTAGATCAACTAGTTTTACAATTTATACAAGATATTACATTGATTACATTACATATTTCAACCTACAACCAAGATTATTACAATTACATGTCAGCCAAATATCAACACCAACATGAAACGTGTAGTGGGAAAGACCCAAAATGGAATACACACAACAACAAAAAATAGGTACATGCATTTAGGATCTCAACACATTCTTAACCTAGTCCTAAACACTCTTCATAGAATTAGCCTTTAATGAAAAACATATGCACTCTTCACAAATTCAAATTAGGTCAACCTTGAGCAAGAAAACATGAAACTTGTAGCATGTCAGCCATTACAACTTGGTGTTAGCCATGAAAGATAAATAATTACTTTTACTTCTCTTATATGAGTCAACATGATCCATACAACACCTTCAAACATTATTTGAACTCCATGTAACCTTGAACTTGTGGCGTATACCTTCAACATACCTTAGTCGTCCAAGAAAAAGCATAACACAACAACACCTTCATTCTGAACCTCAGCCTATTTTAGAGAAGAAAAAAAAGCACTTTGTAGAGAAGTAGAAAAAATCACATGATCTTTAGAAACACTCTCATACAATCCTTCTACAACTTCATGTTGCAACAAGTTGGCGCAAGACAACATACATTAAAACAAGTCACTGAACAACATAGTCTTGAACATTGTCACTTACAACTTTCTCTATGGAAGGACTTATGTTATGAAATTTTGGATATAGAATTTTCACAACTCAAAAAACTTAACTTAGTAAACACACTTCCAAATATACAAACACAGAGGAATGCAGAGCCAAACTTTGTACCACTATGAGCATCCTCATAGAAGCAACACAGCCTTCAAACCGTTGCTTCCAAAACACCTTTCATGTAACCCAAATGAACTGAAACTTGGACCACACATGCCTTGACACACCATGAAGCTATTTTCCAAATCATGGGATAAAATCATCACCAACTAAGAAATTTGGAACATCTCTTAGGGACTTTGGAAACCAGTCAGCTAGTCTGCAACTCACTTTTGACAACACCTACAACCAAACTTATCAAGTTACAACAATCTCAAATATGCTTTTGACATAAATTACAACAAAAATACAACAATATCCCCCTTTGGAATTGATGATAAAACCAATATAATATTCACACTTCTCCCCCTTTGACATCAAGGATAAAGGGAAACTTTCCTCCCCCTTTTGTTCACAATTCTTTCTACTTCAATTTTCAAACAACTTACAAGCTCCCCTATTAGCAACAACCACTATCTTCTCCCCCTGAGAGGTAGCCATCATCATTCTAGGAAAAATATATAGCTTGAATTACTCCCCCTAGACAGATGCACCAACTATGCATCTAGCAAGAAGGAGGGGCAATTAGCCCTAACTTATGCCTTAGATACTCAAATTTATCCTTTGCAAGAACCTTTGTGAAAATATCTGCAATATGATATTTTGTAGAAATGTACTCCAACTTCACTTCTTTATCTGCAACCTTCTCTCTCATAAAATGATACTTGATTGATATATGCTTGGTTCTAGAATGCATCACTATACTCTTGGAAATATTGATAGCACTTGTATTATCACACAAAATAGGAATAGGCACATCATATTGTATTTTGATGTCCTTCAATGTTTGCTTCATCCATAATACTTGAGTACAGAAAGATGCTACTGCAATATACTCTACTTATATAGTAGACAAGGATACTAAATCTTTCTTCTTACTATGCCATCAAACCAATCTGCTTCTTAAAAATAAAGAACTGTCACTTCTACTTCTTCTATCATCAACACAACCAGCCCAATCAGCATCTTTGTATGCACTTAGATCAAACTCATTACCTCTTGGATACCATAAGCCATAATCTTAAGTACTATTCAAATATCTAAAGATTCTCTTAATTTCCTTCACATGAGTTTCTTTAGGATTAGCTTGAAATATTGAAACTAAACATACCGCATGCATGATATCAGGTCTTGAAGTAGTTAAATACAACATGCTTCTAATCATAGATCTATATAGCATCTGATTAGCTAGGGGAGACACATCATCTTTGCTCAAATGACAACTAGCAACCATGGAAGTACTAAATAGTTTACAATATTCCATCCCAAACTTCTTCAATATCTCCTTAACATACTTCAAAAAACTTCTTGCACATCTCACCATTCCCACCAAATATTATGTCATCAACATACACAACAACTATCAAACAAATTTCATCCTTAATCTTGACGTAAAGATTACTATTTGTGGTACCTTTCTTGAATCCTTATTGAAGAAAGTACTTATCCAAACTTGCATACCAAGCCCTAAGATCATTTTTGAGACCATACAAAGTCATTTTCAATCTACATACCATGTTTGGTTCTTTTGATAGCCGGAATCCATTAGGTTTCTTTGTACATAATTCCTCTTCAAAATATCCATTTAGGAAAGTTTATTTGGCATCCATCTGATGCACTTTGAATTCTTTGAGAGAAAAAAAATCAAGAAACATTTTGATTACTTCCATTCTTGCTATCAGATTAAAAATCTCCTCAAAATCAATTCCTTCTAAGTCATTTTGTAATAGGTTTTGAATTCATGGGGATTTAATGTTGTATAACAGTACTAGCATTTGAGTTGAAATGATAAATTCAAACTCATGTCTCTCCATTGTACATGCATATCTGAATTTTGAATAAGATGATTATGGGTTGTTTCATTCATCTCACTGTTGTGGTGTGTATGATCCTTATTTTAGCTTTAATTTAAGGAATTAATTAAAATTCTTGAATGGGATTACAGGCAGATATGTTATGTATTTAAGATTTGATAAGTAGTATTGGGTTAGAATGCATACTGATGAAATTGTAATACAATGTTGTGAGGGATCTTACATGTTATGTGTTAAATCTATCATAAACCTTTAGATACTTATGATTTTGACTCCCACAATGGATATATGGCACTGATCTAGGTTGTACTTATTTGTATGATTCAGTATTTGTTTGTCTTTTCCTAGAGCTTGCTACAAATTGCAAATAAATGAATATCTTATATTGTGGATTGTTTTGTAGTTATCTCATGCTCCAGATAGTTGATATTACTAATGAACAACTAATTCTATTTAGTATTATCCTATTATGTTGAGCTATAAAATGAGATTATCTGTTATTGTTAATGTGGTTTATAATAATGGTGCAGAGGTTGTAAACACATTAAGGGATCACCCTCCTGGGCCTTGCAGAGCCCGAAGTGTAGGAGGCTTTTAAAGTCCTCATCAGTTGGTCCAGGTCCTTCGAGCTGCCCTTGATTGGAATTGGCAATTCCATAGGTAGATTAGAAGACCAACCTGGTTACGAGTAAAACTAAACCAAAAAAATGGTGACTCTACTGGGGAGTTAATTTCAATATTCCTTGTTAGTGTGTCAGATGTCCATTTTGCATAGAGTTCTCATAGTAATTTTGTGATTTGAGGGTCGAGCCTATAATTTTGTGTTAGGTTTGTCTACTTATTCTATTTTCATAAGCGTTAAGAGTTATGTTGTAAAGCACTTTTGTGTGGTTTTAGTATGAGGTTCCAAAGGCTTTTATATTCCACCACATGTCTTTAGGTATTTGGTATTCCCAAGACAATTGGGTGGTGACTTCGAAGTCTCTGCACCAGTGTGCATTTTATTTTGAAAGGTTTATTATAAGTGGAAAGAACTATTGGACAAGTACGCAGAATGAAGAACACCCCGTCATTCATGAAGAATCATCTGGAATAGAAATTGGAAGGTGAACTTCCCAAAATGAAGAAGAAGGACTGGATAAAGAAAATACCAAAGTCTAGTAATGTTTCTCCCACATCACAGAACCTTGTACACCAAGGTACAAGTAAGCCTTTACACCCTATCCCTGAAAATCTTGAAGAGGTGTCTAGAAATTCAAATTCAGATAGTTGTGGATTTTTTGATGCATTATTTAATACATCTGTTCAAGAAGATGTGACATGTCAAAATAAAGGGCATGTCAGTGTTCAATATGTTGAAAAGAGAAGAGATAGGAGTAGAAGTCGAAGCCATCACAGAGAATGCACCAGTGATGTGCCTCCTCCTCCTGCTGAAAAATGATGTAAACACCTTATTGTCTGAACATGTACTAGAAGGGATCAATCTAATAGACCTAAGTGATACATCAAGTTCTAATATAACTTTTCCTGACCCTGACGATGTTTTTGGAGACATTAATTCCTTGAAGCGGGAAATCTAAGAGCAAGTTGAGCTCAAAATGAAAAGAGAAAAGGAGAGGGAAGCAGAGTTGAGGAATGTTGTGATTGAAAGGGATAGGTTGATGAGACAATTGGAAACAATGAAGTTCCTAAACCAAGAATAACCTAAACCAAGTGCTGAGGATCCGGTTGTACAGAAGATTGTTAATAAGGAAACAAATCATGTGTCTAAAGAAAACCCAATAGGTGAGATTGATGTCCAACCCAGACCTATAGACCCAAAACCCTTAAATATTGTTAAGTCTTAATCGAGTAATACAAACCCTAAGCCTATTTTGGATAAGGGAAAGAAAAAAGTTGAGGGGATTAAAATAAATGAGAATGTGACTTCCCATATTTCTCAACAAGATCACCCACCACATGTTTTATTACAAATAGAATCTGCCTTAGAAAAAGCTAGAAGGGAGAGTGAGGCTCTTGCAGAAGAGTTGGAGAGAATGGAGATTGAGGTTGCAAATGTAGAAATGAAGATGAAAATAAGCTTCCTAAAGATATCAAGCATGGATGATGCTACACAAGTTGCAACCTCATCAAATCACGAAGATTCTTTAAATAACAATCCTAAAATTACTCCAAATCCCACCACAAATAATTCTGGCCCAAAGACTCATGCAACTAGGTTTGTGAATCCAAATCAAGATGGTCTTAAGGTACAAAATTTAGGGTTGGTGTTGATTCTCAAAGGAATGAAGGATTATTTCAGCGACAACCTATACAGTTGGAAAGGTATAGGCCATTATTCTTTGATGGTATCCCAAGTTATCCAAATCCCATTCCTACTGACCTAAGAGAAAAGATGAGTAAATTTGTTGGCAATAATGTTGTGACAGCAGAGGAACACTTCAAATATTTTATGGATATGCTAAATGATTATGAGGTAGACAATAAAGATGTTGTAATGAAATTGTTTGTACAATCTCTAGTAGAGGATGCAAGGGATTGGTATAGAGGTCTACCTAATGCTAGTATTGGTTCATGGGATGAATTTGAAAAGTGTTTCAAGGAGCAGTATGGTGATAAAACTAATGCTAGTTTCATGTTAAATGAGTTCAATAACATCAAGAAGTCATTGAATGAGCATGTGACAGAGTTTAATTTGAGATTTCAAAAATCAATGTATAAGTTGTTCCAGGTTTTGACTGTCTAACTACGTATTTCAATGCTTTTGATGCTAAGATAGCATATCTCCTCAAAGATAAGGATCCTCGAACTATGAGGGATTCTTTCAGAGTGGCTATAAATATTAAAAGTAAAAGAAGAGCTTCTGGTAAATATGGTAGGAGAGAAGAACCCACACTTTTAAAGAATCCTAAGAATAAGACTGAGAAAGTTTCTGCTGCAAAGCCTAAGGATGATGAAAAGTGGGAAAAGGTTTACAACACTTTAAAAGACATAAAGAAAATTATTTCCAAGCAATCTGAAAAGGGTGTAGGAAATGAAAGACAACCATATAATAAAAATGATAGGCCACCTTGATTGCAAAATTATCCTTATAATACAAATTGGAAAGATGGAAAACCAGTTTTTCCTAGCCAAAAGCCTAAAAATGATTAGCATACGCCAGACCCCTTGCAGAAGTATTCAGTGAATCTAGTACCGGATAGACCATGGTTTGAAGTGTGTGAACATCCACATGATCAAAATTACTGTGGTATTGCTCGATTGCTTGTTGTTGAGGAAGTAGAGGTGGATGCTCATGAGCAAATGTTGGAATGTGAGCAAGATGATGTAGATGTTTGTATAGCTAGATCATACATTGATGAGGCAGAATGTTCCTCTGATGATGAATTATAGGAAGCTAATGTGGGAAATCAGAGACAGAGAAGTGAGATGTACCATCAACAAGTTTTCTCTGATGAGGAAGGTGATTTTGACCATAATGCTTGCAATATGGAGCAAGTTGAAGGACTGGTGTCCTTAAGGAGACCATCAGAAGAAGATATTGCAAGATTGACTGAGGAAATGGCTACGAGAAGCTCGCTTCAATTGAGAAATAGAATTGTGGGTGGCGAACAAGGTAAACCTGTTGGCCTGTTTATTAAAGAAAAAAAGGGAAAAAACAAAGGTGTTAAGGTTGACAACAAAAGGGATGTTGTAAAAGTCAAAGAGGTTAAGAATGATAAGATTTGGGAAAAAAAGAATGAAACCCCAAAGCCTCAAGAAGATGTGACCTTGTCATTGATGAAGACCAAGGTTATTACAAAGCTAGTTGAACCTGCTGCAGAGGATAAGAAGCAAAAGAAGCTAGGAGGAAGTAATCAACTAGACGAAAAGGAAAATGATGAAGGTATGGTGTCTAATTTTCCTAAATGTACACCTGTAGATATGTTTCATGTGCTTTCTCAGGTTAAAGTAACTGTACCTTTGCTAGAAATGATGAGAATAAATGAACACAAAGAAATTAAAGACAATAGCCTTGATCACAAATGTTGTTGGTAATAAGACTAAACAAGGAAGTAGTAAAGAAGCGAAGGATGAAGAGAAAGAGAAAGAGGTGGAGGGAATTGTGTCACAAATTCCCCTTATATATTTAGGAAATTCAATTAACATGTGTCTTGAAAATATAACCCCTTTCTTCTTAAGTGTGGATATAAATGGGAAAACTTTAAGGAGTTGTATCATAGATTTAGGGGCATCACATAATGTTATTCCAGTCAAAATAATGGAGGCAATGGGATTGACAGTAGATACTACTCAAGGTAAATGTTATGCTATGGATTCAAGAGAAGTTCCAGTTGTTGGAACTATCAAAGCATTGCCTTATAAACTGACTTAGTACCCTAAGAAGAACTTAGTCATGATAATGTTAGTGGCAGACATCCCACCTCATTTTGGAATGCATTTTTCAATAAAATGGAGTGCATCAATGGGGGGTAACATGCAATGTGATTTGTCATTTTCTACTTTCTCCATTGATGCTAAGGATGTCAAGATTGAAAGAGAATCAAAAGTACCTCATATGATTGAGCACGGCCCGATTGAGAATATGACATGTTTTATTGACAGTGGTATAAATGAATTTAGGGTTGAGGAATTTCCTAGCAATTGTGATAAGCCTACTGCATTGATTGATACAGAAATAAAACAATTGTCAGAATCTAATGACTTGTGGACTATGTATTTTGATGGTGCAAGTTCAAAGGAAGGCTTTGGTGCAAGCGTCTTGTTACGATCACCAAGTGGAAATACATTCAGGTTCTCTTTTACTCTGTTATTTGAATGCATAAATAATGTGGCAGAGTATGAAGCCTTGTTATTGGGGTTGAGATTGGCTAAAAAACATGGGATCAAGAAGCTCAAGGAAATTGGGGATTCTGAGCTTGTGGTCTCCCAAGTTAGATTCAAGTATGTATCAAAGAACAAGAGGTTGAAACAGTATAGGAATGTTGTTTGGGATGAATTGGAGAGCTTTGATGCATTTGGCATAGGATGGATGTAGACAGGTCAAAATAAAGTAGCAGATTTATTAGCCAATATTGTAGTAAAACCAGATGATATGACTTATCCTGGAATTTTAAAGGTTGAGGTGCAAACTAGGCCATCCGTCCCTGATAACATAAAAAATTGGCAATTTTTTGATAATGATGATGATATATTAAGGTTTTTGAATTGTGTGGGTGAATATGAAAATAAAGAAATTAAATTTGGAGCTTTCGTTGAAAATGTTGATGGTAAGGATACTATATTTGGAAATGAGATCATTCAGTTAAAGACAAACACAATTCCCAAGGGTCTAGTTGTACTAGAAAGAGTGTTTGATAATAAAGATAAGAAAAAGGCTAATCATACTGTTTCCCATCCTAATGACTTGGAAGAGATAAATCTTGGAGCAGAAGCATCCCCAAAGAAGGTGTATATTGGAAATAAAATGTCACCAAAAGTGAGAAGGATGCTAATTGACTTATTAAGGAAGTTTAGGCATGTGTTTGCATGGTCCTATGATGATCTTAAGGCATACAGGGAGGATCTTTTCCAACATGAGATTCCTTTGTGTGATGATGCTAAGCCATTCAGACAAAAACAAAGGCCTATTAATCCCACTTTAGCCCCCAAGATGCAAGAAGAATTGATGAAACTAAGGGATGCAGGGATCATCAAGCCAATCAAACATTCATCCTGGGCATCAAACTTGGTACCAGTAAGGAAGAAAAATAGAGACATCAGGTTATGTGTAGATTTCAGAAATTTGAATGTGTCTTCATTAAAAGACAATTATTCATTACCCAATATGGAAGCCATGTTGCAAAGGGTGGCAGGTTGTGAATTGATGTCTATGATGGATGGTTTCTCTGGTTGCAACCAGCTCATGGTCAAAGAGTCTGAGAAGTTTAAGACAACCCTCACTACACCATGGGGAACATATGTTTATGTAAGAATGCCATTTGGTCTAACAAATGTAGGGACTACTTTTTAGAGAGCCATGGATGTGGCATTCTCATATTTCATTAACTTGTTTTTGGTGATCTACCAAGATGACTTGACAACATATTCTAAAAAGGAAGAGGATCATTGTGAGCATCTGGAGAAGATATTCATTAGAGCTTTGGAGTATGGTATTTCTTTGAATCCAAAGAAATGTGTGTTTGGAGTACTAGAGGGAAAATTATTGGGACATATTGTTTCCAAGGATGGAGTAAAAATTGATCTAGAGAGGGTAATTGCAATAGATAAAGTTCCACAACCCCGAAATTTCAAAGGAATGCAATATTTCTTTGGACAAATAAACTTCTTAAGGATTTTTGTGACAAATTTTTTTGAGACAGTTCGCCTGATTTCCAAAATGCTCAAGAAAGGAGCCAAGGTTGAATGGGATGAGGAGTTTGTGTAGGCTTTCCAAACCATTAAGCAAGCAATAAAGGAGGCTCCTGTGTTAAGAACCCCTAATTTTTCTAAACCTTTACAGATTTTTTCATTTGCTTCTTTTCACACAATTGTAGTTGTGTTGTTGCAAAAGAATGCAGAAGGTTTCGAACAGCCTATAGCCTTTTTCAGCAAATCTTTACAAGCTGCAGAACTTAAGTATGATATAAATGAAAAATAGGCATATGCACTAGTAAAAGCAGTAAAATCTTTTAGGCCTTATTTGATGGGAGCTACTATAGTTGCATATGTTCCTAGTGTAGCTATTAAGGACATTTTCACACAACAGGAGGTGTCAGGAAGAAGCTGTAGGTGGATAAATAGGATCCAGGAATTCAATATTGAGATCCATATTACTAAGCTAGTAAGAGGACAAGGATTGGCCAAGCTCATGGCCCAAAGTAATTTGGAAGCGAATCAGATAAATTTGATAGAAGAGGAAAATAGATCACACATATGTGATATGGAGGATTCTGAATGGTATAAAGATGTCATATATTATTTGCAGAAGATGAAATGTCCTAACAACTTGAGTGAAAATGAGAAAAGAACATTGAAGTTACATGCTATCAAATATGTTATCATAGCTGGAAAACTCTGGTGGAGAAATGGAGAAGGTGTCATGTTGAAGTGTGTTGACCAAGATCAAGCACGGGAACTCATGAGTGAGATGCATGGTGGAGTTTGTGGAGGGAATTATATGGCTAAAACAACTACACATAAGGTAATGAGGGCTATATTTTGGTGGCCTACTATTTTTAAAGATGCACACAAACTAGTGAAAACATGTGATGCTTGTCAATGTTTCTTTGGTAAGTTAAAATTCTTTGGTAACTTGCCTTTAAAACCAGTTATAGTACAAGCTCCATTCCAATAGTGGGGTATTTATTTTGTAGGAGAGATAGCATGTAAATCTAATGGAGGTCACTCATGGATATTGGTGACCATTTATTATTTTACCAAGTGGGTGGAAGCAATTCCAACAAAGAAAGCCACTAGTAAAGTTGTAATTGATTTCTTGATGAGTAACATATTGACTAGGTTTGGATGCCTAGAAAGGATTGTGTCATATAACGCAATGTGTTTCAAATATAAGGAATACATAGAATTTTGTGAGAATCATGGCATCCAAATTTCTTATTCATCACCATACCACCCACAGGGAAATGGACAAGCAAAATCAAGCAATAAAAGCTTGATGAAGATCATTAAAAGAATCATGGATCAGAATAAAAGGGCTTGGGATTCTAAGCTAAGATTAGAAGTCTGGGTAGATAGGGTAACTGTGAAGAAGCCAATAGGTTGTGCCCCATTTGACTTGGTTTATGAGATAAATGCGAGGTTTCCCCAAAATAATATGATGGAAATGTATAAGTTTTTCCAGATGTATGACAATGAAATTGATGATGAGATGCAATTGAGAGTGGAATCTCTCATAGAGTTAGATGAAACCAAGAGGGAAGCTCAAAAGAGAAATGAAAAATTGCAGTTGCAAATAAATAATCTACATGACAAAAGGGCAACTGCAAGGAATTTCAAAGATGGAGATTTGGTTTTAATGTGGAATGCTAGATTAGAAGATAAAGGGAAACATGGGAAATTTGATGCAATTTGGTTAGGTCCAGTTTTGATAAATGGTAAGTGGGGTGAAGATTCACACTTCCTCCAAAATATGATTAGGGATATTCTTGAACTGCCAGTTCATGGATAGTTCTTGAAGTTGTACTTCACTTGAAGTATGTTTTTCCATGAACAGTAGTTTAGGTTTGTATGTTTTTGTATATATTTTGAACATAGTTTGGGTCATTTTGTCTAAACAAACCCTTTTGGTCATCTCTGCGTCTTGGTCTACTCTACCTGAGATTCTGAATTCTCACTTCATTCCAGTGGAATGAACGTCCCCAACTGGAGCCATTGATGGAACTTCAAATTTTTGCTCCTTGTGGTCCATTCTTGCCCTGTCTTATGTTATTGGTCTTTCATGGTGTTGGAAATCTCCTAAGGTTGGGGGTATTGGCTTTGTCTTCATGTAAAACCCTTGTGTTTATTTTATGCCTGGGCTAGGATCTTTTTCATTGTTACCTTTTGAAATGTTTTAAAAATGACTTATGTCCTATCGTTTCGTCTAGGTTGGGTCCCTTTGGTCTTAATATTTGAATTCCTCCGCGGGGTGTTTTTTTTCCTAAATCTTGGTTGGCCCCATGTTTCATAGCTTAAAAACAACTTATGTCATTGTTTACCATCTACCTAGTGATGTCCCCTTGTCCTTTCAATAAATGTTTTATTTTACAAAAGGATCAAATTCATGTGACCGTTGATCAACTATTGTTTGATCTCAGTCGTTCCCCGCCATCCCGCGATGACCCCACCACAATGCTTTGACTGATCGTGATATCACAGGAAAGCACCATGTGTCCCATCTAATGAGGCTGAAGGGGATAAGTTTGGGTGATCGTTGATCAATTATTGTTAGATCTCAATGGTTTCCCGCCATCGCGTGATTGGAAATTACAAGGTTTTTATTGATCACGATATCATGGGCAGGTGCCATGTGTCTCATCTAGTGAAGCCAACTGAATAAGGGAAATACCTTGGTAAATTAATCCAGATTTAATACATTATACAGCGGGTTACTAAAGTGTTCTTAAGATGCACATGTTTCAAATCAATGGATGTGTTATGACTCCGGCGGGAAAGATGTTTGACAGTTAGTGATAAGGATGGCGATTGTGTTGAAAGAACAAGATCACCGATGATCAAGATCTACAGTTGCCTGCCATTGCATGGTCAAAAGTTGCAAGGTCTTTACTGATTGCGATATCACGGGTGACTGCCATGTGGATTTCCTTGGCAGCATATGGTATGGTGGGCCCCTTATTGCCATGTTGGCAATTGTGTCAGCATTTTTTGAAGGCAGTCATTCGATGATTTGATCAAACTAAAGGATCAACAGCTAAAATTTAAATCTGCATCAAATATGGTTGGAGTCATTTGTGCAGTGCACGAGTGAGCTTTAATGGTGGATGAGACACTTGTTGGACTGATTTGATCAAAATAAAGTCAATTTTCCTACTTTATTTGTATCACAAAGCATTCAAGTATTTTGTGAAGCAGTCTTAGAGCCAAAAGCGAAGTTGCGAGTCTTTGCAGCCAAAATTTTGGATTTCTACAAGCACAAAGTCATGAGTTGATTTTTGTGTCTCCTCATTATTCTGCACTTGAATTTTGGAAAATATTTGTTGTACTTGTCATAGGGCTTGTTGATAAAATTTTAGGTCTATAGTTTAATTAAATTATAAGGAATTGTAGTGTCTTGTTCTGTAATTTCATATCTCTGGTTAGTCCTAGCTATTTGAAGTGTGAAGTTGTAAAGAGGCCCTAGTTTGTCCAAGATGGCACCGCCAAAGCAACATTCTGGCCAAATTGACTATTTAAGTATAAACATATATGATGATTTCCTGGATCAATTGGCCTTGTCAACGAATGATAGAAAGAAGGGATTGGTTCTTATGCGAGGAAAAATATTGGGGGAAGGTTTGGTATATAATTGCTCCAACATAGCCGATGCTAGGGTTCCTCTCATAGGCTTGGAAATGTTCAGATTGTGGTATGGACAAAGGAATTTTCCTCACCCCTTTTCAAATGGTTGGATGTATGATGTGGGGAAGCTGGTGGTACCAAACGTGTTTCCTAATGTAGACCTACTTAGGGAAACGACTGCAAGATATGACCCTATCACACGGGCAATCACAGATAATAATGGAAGGGTTTTGTTAAGCATTAACAGAGATGAAGTCCAATAGGTTTTTGACTTAAGTGAACTGAGTGAATATTTGCTTCCTATCAATCTTGAGGAAATGAAGCAGGAATATGCAAAGTTGAAGTCTCTTTTTAGAGCTAAGTTGCTTCCACCTCATCTGGCTAGGGCAGGAGGTTCAAGATTTCATATTAGCCCTAGTGATCAAGAAACTTTTAGATTAAACTATTTTGCAAATCATTTCTTGGCCACTTTTTATTCATTATGCTAGATTTTGGGTTTCAGTCCTAGTACAGCTATTCCCATTGCATACATGTTAATGGGGGTGCAAATACAACACCCTAACTTCTCTATGACTTATGACTTTGCTTCCTTTTTGGCTGAGAGGATACATGAAGGACTATCAAAGTTGCAGAAAAATGATGTCAACACTCAATTCTTTTTGTATTCTATGTTGATGTATATTTTCTTGTGCAAGAATGCTGACTTTTTCTCTAAGTAGATGGAATTGAGGCAATCGGTTGATGGAGAAAGATTTCCAGTACAATTATGGACTGCAGATTTATCTTGCAATAAGGAAAGCACCAGTTATGTGCAATTTGATAATTTCTTTGCTTCCAAATTGAGATCTAGACTGATGGTAAATGTACCCAGGATCCTTGAGGAATTGCATGATTTCCTCATACCAAAGGGGAGGAAGCCATAACTAAAAGTCTGCCATAATTGGGGTGACATTATCCCATACCCAGTTAGCATTTTTTGAGGGTATATGGTTTTCAAGGAACCCCTCATATACTTCCATACAATGTGCCACCAAGAGTGGGGTTTGTAGAAGTTATGTGGCAAATAGGTTGTATCCATGAGGACAACCTCACTGGGAGGGGTAAGGGAACTTTTTTCCTAGATTATACAGTGGTGTCTGATTTTTCCTTTTCAAAAGGAGGTTGGATGAATTTTGGGAAATTCTTTGATGATTACCATTTGAGGTGTGGCCCAAAGTGGCAACATGATCCTGAGGGTTTCTTTTCCCTTTTCAGAAAAAGAATAAAGGGTGGAAAATTTGTGCATGAGTTCAACTTTCTTGAGGACCTAATTAGAAATGAATTTGATCTAAATAGGGAGGAGTTCAACAAGGAGAAATGGATAGCTTATGATAAGCTATTAAATATTGTGCACAAAATGGATCCAAAGTATGATCCATTGTTGGAGTTCAGTCCATACCATAAGAAAATTCACTTTCTATTGGAGAACTTCAAGGAAATTATGGGCACCTTGAGGACCAAAAAGATAAATTTAGAACTGAGTCTGGGTGTACAAGAACAAGGTACTAGGCCAATTGAAACAAGGCCAACATATCAGCCTATAGGAAGGAGGCCCATTTACAGGAGGAAAAGGGATGACAGTAGTGATGAGGAAGAAGTGGACAGAAAGGGGAAGCAAAAATATGAAATTTCCTTCACAACCAGGTCCAAAATTCAAAGTGGCTAGGGAAATTAAAATCATTGATTTAGAATCATCACCAGAAGATAGTCCCTCATCACCACCATCTGAGCCAAGCCCTAAGAGGAAAATAATTGATCAACCATAGGAGGATCTGATGGATGAAATTGTTGTTACTGATCATGACATGCAAGTTGGTATGCCTTCCCCTCCTAGGCCAACTGAATTGGTTTTATCCAATTTGGACATGAAAGGAAAATGTGTACAAGATGCAAGAATGGAAGCATGCAAGGAGTTTCTAGATGACAATGCATTTGTTAAAACTCTTGTATTCTTGCAATTGGTATGAAAGATGAAATTTGAAGAATATCAAGATAAATGTAAGAAGAGAAGAGAACTAAGACCTGACAGGTCAAACCAGGAGAATGATGAGGAAGTGAAAGTTGAATTGATGGAAGAATTCAAGAACATCACTCCTGAGGAAGGGAGAAAACTAGTGAGTCAAGCTAGTGTATTGATTCTTCCTAAATGGGACATTGTAGATGCTATAGCATTTAATTCTATTCTAAAGTTCAAGCATCCCTTTCAAGACTCTGAAGAATAATTCAAGGCAGCACTGCAAGACTCTGCCTTCAATGAAGAGTATGAAACCTTGGTAATTTGGGCATTGGCCCCACAAGGGAGAAATCCAGATGTTTTTGATATTAACCCAAATTTAAGAGGAGGGTTAATAATAAAGAGAGCTTCAGAGACCTCAACCACCGAGGCCACTAATTTGATTGTGAATGTGGCCAAATTGGCCCAAAAGACTGTTGAAAGGGAGGAGGTTGAAAAGAAGAGTCTAATGGAAAAGTATAACTTTTTGATATAGGAATACAACAAGATGCGGCAGAGGAATGTTGAGCTATAGATTGAAGTGGAAAGGTTAAGGTATAAACAGATTGGGGAGACATCAAGTTCTCCGGGGACCAGTATATTTCCTTCCACATCAGGGCTAGTGCCTCATGCTTCTCCAATTGTTTCCACACCAGGGTCTCCCAGTCAAAACTCTTCCTTCACCCCTTCTTTAGAGGAAATTGATGAATAAAAAAAATGCTCTGTGGATCCTACAAAGAAGCAACTCATGCACAAAATTGATGAATTACAGGCATCTTTGAAGGTAAGTGAGGAGGGATCTCTTTCAAACAAAAAGGAGATTGTTACTATTGTCTTGAGGCATTAAATGAAAATTTTGATAATAAATTGTCATCTATACATTATTTATATTCTTTATTACTAGATGCAATAAAGAATATTGATAGGGATCAGGAGGTAGTGACACCATTGATTGGAAATTGGATCCCTAGGGCCAGTGATTTAGATATAATGTATGAGGCCTCAAGGTTTGATACAAATAATAGGCTCCAATCATTAAGGCCTACTCAAGTATTAGTTAAATCATTGCAAGTTTTTTAGACCCTACTAGATGACTTGAGTAGGAAGATCAGGGAATTGGTAAAGAATTTTAGTGACTGGGGTAACACATTGTTACCTGATATAATTGATTAGCAGGAAAAAATCAGGTCACTCCAACAATGGCAGGATCAAGCAAGTGAGGTCATCAGTGATCAAATTAAATTAATTTATGATGACTCAGATTATGATTTGTTGGTGAGTTGTATGGATAAAATCATTAGCACCAGCTCATTTTTGGAATCTTTTGAAAGAGATACAAATCAGGTAGCGATAAAATACACACCTTATAGTGCCAAGGTGAATGAGGTAATTAATTTTGACTAGCCGACTGATGAAGAATACCAAAAGTGGGTAAATAAATATTTAATTAAGGAAGAGTAAAAGGAATGAGCTAATAATGGGTGGTAAATCAGATGTAGTTACAACGGTTTCCATTCTTTCTTTGGTGGCAATCTTGACACAAGATTCTTATGGTTTTTCGTTGCTGCATCAACTTTTCTCAGCGGGCAAGATGAACAAGAATATTCTCCAGGGTGACTGTTCTAACAATTTTTGGAATATCACCAAGTGCTCCAATCGGCTGATGACTGTGTACTTTCTGGCCCGATGCTTGTTTGCTCCTTCATTTTCTATAAGAAGGATTTCAAGGCCAGAAGTATGGGTTAGCAAGTTAGATCATTTTTGGGTCGAGTCTAGGTGAAGTTGCAGAGCTAATTGTAAATTTTGATGGTTTTAGGGAAAATGCAATTTAGGTTCTGAGTCATTCTGTAATAGGTTTTGAATTCATGGGGATTTAATGTTGTATAACAGTACTAGCATTTGAGTTCAAATGATAAATTCAAACTCATGTCTCTCCATTGTACATGCATATCTGAATTTTGAATAAGATGACTAAGGCTTGTTTCATTCATCTCACTGTTGTGGTGTGTATGATCCTTATTTTAGCTTTAATTCAAGGAATTAATTAAAATGCTTGAATGGGATTATAGGCAGATATTTTTATAAGGATTTGATAAGTAGTATTGGGTTAGAATGCATACTGATGAAATTGTAATGCAATTTTGTCAGGGATCTTACATGTTATGTGTTAAATCTGTCATAAACCTTTAGATACTTATGATTTTGACTCCCGCAATGGATATATGGCACTGATCTAAGTTGTACTTATTCATATGATTTATTATTTTCTTTTCTTTTCCTAGAGCTTGCTACAAATTGCAAATCAATGACTATCTTATACTGTGGATTGTGTTGTAGTTATCTCATGCTCCAGATAGTTGATATTACTGATGAATAGCCAATTCTATTCAGTATTATCCTATTATGTTGAGCTATTAAATGAGATTATCCATTATTGTTAATGTGGTTTATAATAATGGTACAGAGGTTGTAAGCACATTAAGGGATAACCCTCCCAGGTCTTGCAGAGCCCGAAGTGTAGGAGGATTTTAAAGTCCTCATCAGTTGGCCCAAGTCCTTTGAGCTGCCCTTGATTGGAATTGGCAATTCCATAGGTAGATTAGAAGACCAACCTGGTTACGAGTAAAACTAAACCAACAAGATGAACACAATGCACAACACCACACAACACAGATATACTTGGAAAACCCCACAGGGGAAAAACCATGATAAGAAATGTTGCTAGGAGTTATTGTCCTAATCCAACCTCACAAATGAATAACAGTTACAACCTTTTTTAGGGCTACAACCAAAGGAAAATATACTCCCTATAGAAAGGTTTTAGGGTCACTCCCAAGGAAGCCACAACTCCTTGAAAACTTTATTTTAGGGCTTCAACCCAAGGAAACAACTACTCCCTAAGTTGACAACAAACTCAAAAAATATTATAGCATGATAGTCCTACTACCAGAATCTAACAATGAAGCTCAATCCTTTTGATGATTACAATTTTTATTTTTCCCTTATCTTTTGATGATTGCAATCATGCTTTGACAACTTCTACAACTTCTTCAAAAGTATTTGCATCGGCTTGTTGGCTCACTATTTTCAGCATTCAAGAATTTTTTCCTTTGGCTCATTTCCTCTAGAAAATAGTTAGGCTCACTCTTCACCTCCCTTCTATCGCAAAAAGTATGATCAACTTGAATCCAAACAAGATCTTCCACTTCTTCTCTTTCTCTTTCAATCACTTGCATAAACATCATAATGCATTACACATTCTTGACTCATCCATTCAAACTAGATCAACTAGGTTTATAATTTATACAAGATAATATATTGATTGCATTACATATGTCAGCCTACAACAAAGAATATTACAATTACAAGTTGGCCAAAGATCAATACCAACATGAAGCATGTAGAGGGAAAGACTAAAAATAGACTACATGAAACACCATGAAGAGGTAGATGCCTTGAAGATCCCAACACACACTTAACATGGTCCTAAACACTCTTCGCAACATCAACCTTCAATGAACAACATCCACACACTTCACAAAATCAAATTAGGTTAGATTTAAGCAAGAAAACATGAAACTTATAGCATATCAGCCATTACAACTTGGTGTTGCCCATGAAAGATAAATCATTGCTTACGCTTCTCTCAAATAAGTTGAAATGACTCATACAACACCTTCAAACACTCCTTGAACTCTTCACAACCTTTAACTTGTGGCACATACCTTCAACATACCTCAATCAACCAACCAAAAGCATAACCCAACAACTCCTTCATTCTAGACCTTAGCTTGTTCTAGAGAAAATAGAAAACACCTTGGGGAGTAGAAAAAACATCACATGATCTTTAGGAACACTCTCAGATAACCGTTTTACAACTTCATTTAGCAACAAGTTGGTGCAAGCTGTTAGAAACCAAGAATCAGTTGCTAGACTAAAATACTTCCACAAGAGAGAGATAATGGCGAGAATGCTTGCTATATCAAATGCAAGATTGATTCATGATCGAATTGATACAAATGTACAAGATGAGGCTTTCTTATAAAAGCAAGCATGCATAACCCTAAACCTAACTTGAGCTAAAATATAGCTCAATTAGATAAGGATAACAAAATACAATCTAGCACTTAAATAAAAGCCTAAGTAAACTTATGAAAATGTAATTAAATAGTTAATTACACCAACACCCCCCCATAAGTGCAACTTAGGGAGAATATTATGAAGCAAACTACTATGGGTCCTATAAACTAGGCCATATTTGGTACCCATTTAAAGATGCAAATGAAATTCAGTCTCTCATAAAGTAGAGAAAAGGGGAAAACCCAGTGGGAAGAAAACCCCTCTCCAAAAGAGAGAAAACAAAAACAAGCATGGCGAATGTAAACATGATGTATGGAGGACTCAATGATACCCCCCAAGGACTACATCCATAATGAATATACAATAAATGACCTCCCCATAAGAGGGAAGTGATGAGATAAGATATCCTCTGCATGCTGAAGAAGCTCCAAAGCCAATGAAAAATTCCTGAAAACAAAAGAGGACCCAATGTCTACAAGCAACACATCTCCCCTTAGGAAGAAACAAATCCATAAGCTGATGAAGAAGCCACTCCATATCCAACTGAAAGGAGGAAGAATGAATGCGCAACATGTATGCCTTTGAAAATTGAGTAGGAGCCTCCAAGCTTGAATGAGCCACAACATAATCATGGTCAAATTCAACCAAGAAACATGAAAAATCAAGTGATGGAGGAGACTCATGAATGTCAATCTCCAAAGACAAAGAAGATGGTGTAATAGTTGTGCTAAAGTTGTCATCAAAGAGGATAGAAATCCCCTCAAGTGTGTCCTCCAAATCTATAGTATGAGACTCTAGGAACAAGTTAGAAATCCCTGTCAAATAATCATCCCACAAAACAAGATCTGAAAAACTATGATTATCCTCCTGAAAAGAAGCAACAATGGCTGAAAAAGTAGGAGGTGGAGGTGTAGGAAGCTCAACTCTAGTCTCTACAATACCAAGGTGTAGATGACCAAACTTCTCCTCATTAATATGGGTCACACTTAATGGAGTGTGTGATGCAGTCAAAGGAACATTATCAGCTTCTGAAGCAAAATGTGAAAAATAATATACTCGAGATGAATGATCAACCATCTCGATTGCAACAATATCCCTAGTCTCCAAGTCCCTTATATACACCCTATCTAGAGTGAACTCAACTGTTTTACCTTGACCCCCATGAGTAATTTGATAAATAGAAAGGAGATTAGTGGTCAAAGAAGGAACACAAAGCACATCATTGAAATTCCCTTCCCCAATACCAATAGAACCCTTCCCACTTACCTTCATGAATGTATTGTTACCCATCAGAATGTGAGGTGAATTACAAGGCTTAAAAGAAGAGAGCATATCCTTTGAAGATTCCATATGATGAGATGCCCCTAAATCAAGAAGCCATCCTTGAGAATTAGGACCTATAGAGGCCAAGAGTGCATGCCCTTTCATATTATGTAGCCCATAAGTGGATGTTGTGTTCTCTGACTGTGATGATGATGGGGCTGCCGATTGTGATGGTGAAGAAGAAGTAGGAGACACTGATGAGGGCAGTTGAATGTTATTCTTTTGAAGAAGGTGTGTGAGTTCATCAATCTTCTTATTATAACATCTATGCTCATCATGTCCTAACCTTTTGCTATATGCACATTTGGACTTCTTCTTTTTTGATGATTCTTCTTTTGAAGAGGATGAGGACTCAGGAGTGCCATGTGAAGGATAATTTTTACCTTGCTCATTTGACTTGGTTTCCTTTGTCTGCTTCTTTCCTTTTCCACTTGAATCCTTTGTATCATTCGTAATAAGAGCTTGAGATGTTGAAGACTTCAATGTACCCATGTGCATCAACTTTGCTTGTTCCCTTGTGAGTTGTGCAACAAATTCATCAAGAGAAGGCATTTTATATGTATTGCCAAGAGCATCCATTGTAGCATAGAAAGTAGAAACAAACACAGAATATGAAGAACCAAGCTTAGCAAGAATAGAAAGTATCATATATTCATCCTCTTTAACAACCCCACATTGTGATAACTTCAATCTGAGTGAGTTGAGCCTAGAGAAAAATTCTTGGATATTGTCAAAATCTGAAGGATTAAGACCCATCAGTTCATTTTCCAACTTAAATTTCCTTAGCTTGTTTGGCTTACCAAAGAGACTCTCCAAAGTAGTCCAAACTTCATGAGGATGTGTGCAAGACGCAATATGATATCTAGGATCTGGAGAAATGGATAGAAGAAGATTACCAAGAGCTTCATCCCTTCTATCAAACCATTTTCTTTTCTCTTTTGCTCCTTGGGGTTCTGGATCTTGACCAAAAGTGATTCGTTGTAACTTCAACTTTAACAGTAGCAACTCCATCTGAGATTTCCACTCATGATAATTAAATGGAGTTAGAAGTACAACCTTTGGAAAATCCATGATGAGAGAAGAACAACAAATTCCTGCACAAAATCAAAAAGCAACTCCTTTGTCGCAGCTTCGGAGGTGAAAAATCATTGCAAAATATTTGGGGCTGAATGATTGTTGGCTTCTTCCTCTGTATTTGGAAATAAATAAGTTTTATAGAAAATTTTAAAAAATCTCCAAAAACCCATCAGCTTTTTCAAAAAATCAATAGAAAACTTTTTAAAAGAACTTTCCCTCTTTTTTGAAAAAACTAACCAAAAAATAGGAAAAATATGGCCATGCAAAAATCCCAAAAAGTGAATATGCCAAAAAATCGGGTAGAACGTACGCCGATAGGTGATAGTACAATAATAGGTGATAGTAATCTTCTCCCTAAGTTGCACTTATGGGAGGGTGTTGGTGTAATTAACTATTTAATTGCATTTTCATAAGTTTACTTAGGCTTTTATTTAAGTGTTAGGTTGTATTTTGTTATCCTTATCTAATTGAGCTATCTTTTAGCTCAAGTTAGGTTTAGGGTTGTGCATGCTTGCTTTTATAAGCAAGCCTCATCTTGTACATTTGTATCAATTTGATCATGAATCAATCTTGCATTTGATATAGCAAGCATTCTCGCCATTATCTCTCTCTTGTGGAAGTATTTTAGTCTAGCAACTGATTCCTAGTTTCTAACACAAGCCAACAAACATTAAAACCAATCATTGAACAATATAGTCCTGAATGTTGTCACTTACAAATTTCTCTATAGAAAGACTAATGATATGAAACTTTGAATATAGTATCTTCACAACTCAATAAACTTAACTTTTGAACCAAATATCCAAATCTACAAATGCAGAGGAATGTAGAGCCAAACTTTGCACCATTGTGAGAATCCTCACAGAAGCAACACAACCTTCAAACTATTATGTCCAAAACACCTTTCCTATAACCCAAATGAACTAAAACTTGGACCACATATGCCCTGAAACACTATGAAGCTATCTTCAAAACCACAAGAGCAAAGTATCACTAGCAGATAAATTCAAAGCATCTCTCAGGGACTCTGGCGACCAATCAACCAAACTGCAACACACTTTTCATGACACTGACAACCAAACTTATCAAGCTACACCAATATAAAACATATAACTTATCAAGCTACACCAATATAAAACATACTTTTGAAATCAATGACAACCAAACTATAACACTTTTTCTTAAAGATAATCAACAAACACAATGAGCAAGAAAAGAAATAAAATTTTGAAGCTAATTGGTTAGGTCCCTATGTCATCACAAAAAAGTATGGTTCTAGGGCATATCAGTTGGCCACTCTTGAAGGTGAACATTTGGATGAACCCATCAACATCATCCACCTTAGGAGGTTCTACTCCTAATTCAGCTAAGTTATCCCACCTTCAAAAAACCAAAAAAAAAAGTCAAAATTGTCAAAATAAAACTAAACAAAAAAAGAATAGTAAAGAGAAATAAATTATCCTATGGTGAAAACCACCCTTAGTGGTGCCTTGGAAAAGTATGTTTAGTAAAAACTTGGAAATAGGAACCATTCATATGGGATATAATCATTATCTACCTCATCTACCATTTTCCATGTGCTCTCATACATCCACTTAACACCCATATCCTCCACATCTACCTACATCCTACCCACTATAAATCTCGATCATCCCATCCATCTCATGGTATGTCTTGGTTGAGCATTCAACGAGTCAAATTTATTATCCCAATTCCTAAGCTCCCCTCATTTATTTGGGTGTTGCACCTCATGGATCCTCAAGCACCCTTGATACTCAACATCCCTTTCCCAATTATACTTTTAGTAGCTATCATCAATTGCATATAGTATCCATTGTATCATTCTTGAGTCATCATCTAGGCCCATTAGTATACACACTGGTCATTAGGTTTTTTTCTTTTTTTCCATGTGTTGCCAAGATCCTCTATTGAGTTGGTATTTCAACAAAATTCATTAGCCCCTTGAGGTTTCAAGCATCATGACTATCCCTTATCATACAAATCCTAGGATCTATCCCATCCATATTTGGCCTTCACAAGATACATTATTCCTCACATCAAACTGTATATATCCACTCATCATCCTCATGGCAAAGTATATTCAGTATTTCTTGTTATGTTTGGATGCTTTCAAGTATTTTTATTTTTCTTGTGCTCCCTATTCTACCTACTTGAGTTTTCCATGATTCATCATATCATGGTGTGCTTCAATTGGTAGCACTATGGGCATGTCTTGTATTTTTATGAACAAGTTTTCCTAGTTTCCTCGTGTTGTACCCATAAATACCTATCTTGGTATTGTGTTATATTGAGGCATCCTTTTGTGCTTGTGGTTTTCCAAAAATGGCCCTGCCAAATCCTTTTGAGACTTTGTATGATGTTTGAACAACCTCTTTTTTCTTGTATTAGTCATATGCATGTGATACAAAGTTACCTTGGTTCCTCATACCTTGGCACATAGTATCCCATTCTAAATCAAATTAGGTTTTCACTACATGGAAGTCTTATATATCTAATGCAAAATTTCTCAAATTTCATCTACCATCCTACTGTCTACCATCCCATCATCCTATCTTTCATATTATTTTTTGTTATCCTTTTCCTAATCATTAGGTTTTAATGTGCAAGTGTGTCTCCCTTTCATTTTCCCTGTCTGGTTTGATTCGGTTTTGGTTGATACACTATGGTTTCCACCTACCATTTAAGCATCTTTTATCATATAATTTTAGTTTGCATTAATTTGTTTAGGATTTATTATTCTAAACATATTTTATCATATTCATTACACTAAGTTGTTTAGGATTTGTTATTCTAAGAATATTTGACCATTTTCATTCTCATATTCATTGCATCAAGTTATTTAGGATTTGTTATTCTAAGCATCTTTTAAAAAATTTATTATCATATTCATTGTATTAAGTTGTTTAGGATCTGGTTTTGATTAGGTAAGTAGGGTTATAAACCTTGTGCAAAGAAAGATGGATCATGAATCCCATCCAACAATAACAAGCATGAAGAAGTAAGCAAGGTTGATGGTCCCTGATCCATACATCAACATGAAAAGCCTCATAGTTAGCAGATCTAACCAAAACAAAAAAACACTAATAGAACATGATTTCTATCCAATAGAACATTCCTATAGGCCACTCATAGAGTTGCAAATAGGACAGCAGCCCCACAATAGAAAATTTTCAAAACAACAACCAACAATAGCAACCACCCCAACATTGGACAAGACTTATTAACCTTCAAATGATTACATGTGGGTTTTAAAGGTACCTAAAACCCAAACCACTAACAAGATGGGCCTCATGATAAGTAGAACAAGCCAACAAGCACCTACAAAGTAGCAACACAATAGCCTTCCACAGTAACCACCCCAAGGGTGGGCAAGATATCCTAAACTTCAAACCGGTACATGTAGGGAGCACTGAGGAATGCCAACCTTGAAGTAGCACCAACCAACCTAAAAATCCAACCCATACTCCACCTCAATAGGAGAGAGCTCCCCTCTATAGGAGAGGATAAAGTGAGATCCAAAACTACCAAAGGTTACACTCTCCAAAAAACACAAGCTCCACCTCAATAGGAACCAATAGTAGAGAAGAGTACCTCCTACCACATCTACAACATCCAACTCCACCTCAATAGGAGAGAGCTCTATCTTAATAGGATTGATCTTCACCTTTGTAGAAGATGGAAACTATAAAAACCAACAAAAATAACCCACTCCAATAGTAATAGCAAATAGATATTCCTTTGGAGATAAGAAGGTTGGGTAATGAAGGAAAGGCATAAATAGTACACTATCCAATAATAGTAGAAACCAACACCTCATAGCTTTTAGGATAGACAATAAACACAACTCACCCAACAAGAAAAATAAATGATACCCCCTTTAGAAAACATCTTATCAGTTTGAAAGGGGAACTAACTTTTCTACGAAAAAAAGCAACCAGGAACCCATCCCTCAAGAAGAAGGCCCTAAAAAACATCTGCAAGCAAAAACAAACCTTTTGCAGCCAAGACCCAAAAAAACTAACTACCATCAGCGACAAAGAAGATGGTAAGGGAAAAAATAGGGTGGATCCACATAAAAAGTTAGCTTCCAGCAAGAAGAGATCAAACTCCAATAGAAAGAAAAATGATACCAGCAAAAGGGGCTTCAAATCTAAGAGCTAAATCTGGAGAAAAATAAAACAACCCAAACATAACACAAGAACCAAACCCAAAAGAGCAACAAACCTTTTAACCAGAGAAAGGAAGAAAAGTTCCTAGAAACAAGCCACACTACCAAGCAACAATAGGATATGAATGAGGCAAAAAAAAATCCAAGGGATAGCAATCAATAAAAGAACTGCTCTACATCTCAGATAAACAACAACTAGCATCCAAGACACACCAAGGTTAACCCCAATAGCGACACCCAAGAGACTCGAACCAAGAAGTGGTCAAAAAATAATACAATACCAAAGAAACAGAGGATACTAACACAAAAAAATCCAAGAAAAAACCTTCAGCATCACAACTATGGGAAGAAATAACTCGAAGAGGATCTGCAAGAAGGAAAAAGCATAAGGAAGAAAGGCACAAAGTGCATAGCAAGGCACAAGCACCACCACAAAACCTTTAGCCACAAACAAACCCACAATAGAGAGATCTTCGAGAAAGTGCACCAAGAGTAACACAATAGCCAAGACACACAGATCCTCATCATCATCCTCACCATCTTCTCATTCACCCTCTATCGAATCCAAACCATGCCCCCTGCTCCCATTCCTGCTCTTCACCATCTTGTAATCTGATTATGGTGTTTAGTATTTTTTATTCTAAGCATATTTTACCATTTTCATTATCATATTCATTACATTAAGTTGTTTAGGATTATTATTCTAAACATCTTTTACCATTTTCATTATCATATTCATTTCCTTAAATTGTTTAGTATTTTTTATTCTAAGCATCTTTTATCCTTTTTATTATCATATTCATCGCATTAATTTTTTTAGGATTCATTATTCTAAGCATCTTTTATCATTTTTATTATCATATTCATTACCTTAAGTTGTTTAAGATTTGTTATTCTAAGAATATATTATCCTTTTCATTATCATATTCATTGCATTAATTTGTTTAGGATTTGTTATTCTAAGCATCTTTTTCCATTTCCATTAATTCATTGCATTAAGTTATTTAAAATTTGTTATTCTAAGCATCTTTTATCATTTTCATTATCAAATAGTTACATGAAGTTGTTTAAGGTTAATAACTTTAAAAAATCTTTTATCATTTAGGTTGCATTACATTGTTTCATAATTTGCATTCATTATGTAGTTAGATTCATCCATTAGATTTAGTTGTATAATATATCAATCTATTTACATGCATTACATATTTCTCATTTAAATTCATGAATAAATCTAATACATACATAATCATTGCATTTCATACATAAGTCATCACAATATCATTAGCTCTCATATAAACATATGTACATATATACATATCCACCCTACATCACACACATTAGTATGCATCATATCCACATAACATACATATAGTTGCATCTTTCCACACCACTAATTAGTATAACATATCAGGCCATAGCATCGTATACATCACATATATCTATCATACACATACATAAAATCATAACATCACAATTATCACCCATTAATAACATAATCACATACATCCACATCCATAAATATATCAACATCCATCCATGTGAATCCATGTGCATCATCAAAACAATAAAATGTCCATATCCATCACACAAATCAATTTCCATCAAATAAATAAATTTATATAGTACAATCAAGTTTCATGAATCATCACATATATATCACACATATATACATCCAAAATCAATATCCTTATCAAAATAATGCAATCATCTATATAAAAGGCTCATTGACAATCATCTTAAAACCTGTGTATCACCTCAAAACTACCACTTAAGCCATATCATTGTCCCTCCTACCTATTATTGATTGCATATAAATGTGCAAGGGAGGGTGGAATTCCTCTTGATGTTGATGGCCCTCTTCCTTTTCCTCCTCGTGGAGGTCCCATCGACCCACTCCTCTCAGATCCTAACCATAGTGATCGAGGCCCACTCCACCTCGAGCTCTCTTCCTCCTCTCTACCTCTAGGAGTGAAACCATATATAAATCCTTGTAATAATGGGCCTCACTACCTATTCATACAAACTTTTGTGTCATCTCTACTATCCCCCCTCCTCCACCCTATGCCCTAGTATTATCCTACTCCTACCTTTATCAATCCCTATCTCCCTATAGCCTAACCCTCTCTAGATCCTAGGTGTCTCGAGCTAGGCATAGGCTATCTCTCTCCAAGGTAATAGTTTTTAACTCCCCTTATAAGTTATCTACTCAAGATTGTAGATTGACTTGCTCCACTATTCAGATGGCTAGGTCATCCTATTCTAACTATAGTTGTCTCTGTAAATCTACAACACTGCTATTTGTCCTAGCCAGTCTACCCTCTAAATCCTCTAGTTGTGGTGGTTTCACCTCCTCCAAAGGTGACATACTACATGACATCATATCCTCTTCATCCACCTTCATCTCCTTTCCCTTCACATCCTCCTCTCCCCCTCCCCTCTTGTTATCATTTCCATAGGTTAAAACCTCCTCCTCCACAATCTCCTCCACTACATCCTTTCTTAACTATCACTCACTATGACTGATCATCCTCCTTAAATTGACCATCCTGACCTCTCCCATGGCCACCTTCATCCTCTTGACTACTGCTACTCCTCTCGCTAGGACCATGGGATTCAACATGTTCCTCCCCCACTAGTCTGTATATTATTGGTTCATATCAGGTTCATCAACACATCCTTGTCTATCCTAGATAGCCTCCTCCAATCCAATCCATAAGTGTACTACCATCCTTAGATATATATGATCCCCACTCTCTTTTCTTCTACGACATCAGTACAAACCTCTCAGGACCCTTTGGGATGTCCTGGACTATGTCAAACTATTATATCACCCTATCTAGATGGTATATCTCAATCAAGTATGGATACTTTCCTATGATATAGCATGATGTGGGAATGTATCCACTATTCTCATTTTCATCCTCCCATCCATCCACATCTCTATATAGCCTCCAAATTATGGCCCCCTCCTCCAGCTCCTCCAACAACCTCCTCCAAAAGTTCATGCTTTGTACCTCCTAGTAACACAGCTAGATCCTCCAGCTAAACACCATGGCTCATCTACAACCCTCTCTAATCTATCTCCAATCGAGCATGTGACACTAATGTGCTCCCATACCTAGATCTATAAGAGTGTGATGTGGGTTAGGCTCTACTCTCCCCTATAGAATATGATAAGAAAATCCATGTATAATTGTGCCAACATGCAGGGACCCCAAGCATAGCATTTCTATTGCTCCACCATCCCCAATACCACTCCCTTAGTGTTAGACTAAAGAAGCATTCACTCCTATCCAAAAGGAGCACCCCACTAATTAGGTTGCACAAGTGTAATGCCATACCTAACACTAAATCTCTACACTTGTCTATATCCTAAAACCTCCCCCATGTGGGCACATTGATCCTTCTAAACAACCTCTATAGCATATCAATTACCACCTCTAAACTAGTCACCAATACCTATAGTCCTTGGATCGGTAGATCCAAGATCCTCCATGCATCCTCCAACATCACCCTCATCTCCCTATCGAGAGATGGAATGTTCTCATTTAGAGCTCCATCACTCTGCCAATGTCATCAGCAGTGGTCTATGCACCTAGATCATTGGTATTCACACCATGTATGCTAATTTTCATGCCTCCAAGCATGTCCAATCATCCTCTATAAACTTAACCACTAGTTGCAACACCCCCAATCTCTACTCTTGAGTTTGTAGGCTTGCTATGGCCTACATTCATCTAGTTTGTATATCAGTTTTTTTTCTTTTTTTCCTTGTCTTATTTTTCTCTCACTCCTCTGGTGGATCCACCATTGGGCACATCTTCCTATCCTCTGCATATCTACCTTTTGTGGTGTATCCTCCCTTTCTCCATGTATCTATCCATGTGGAAAATCCACCTTCCCTTGGCATCTACCTCCTTTTCATAGATTTGTCCCTTGGGAAAATCCACCTATTCTTTGGAAAATCTTCCCATTTAGGTGCATTTTCCCATCCTTTGTGGATCTACCCCTTGGGAAAATTTTCCTATCCTCTAGTGGATCCACCCATGTAAGGTGTATCTGCCTCTTCTCTGGAAGATTCACCTTTTTAAGGTGCATCTACCTCTTCTCTGGCAGATTCACCTTTTTAACACATCTACCCCTCAGCAAACTTCCTCATCTCTAGCACATCTAATGAGGTGCATCCACTTTTTTTCTCTTCTTGGGTGGATCTTCTCTATCATTTTGGGCGAATATACCCTATAGTATGGCTTTTATGTGTAATAAATGTCTTAAAACTCAAGGTACAAGAAAAATTTAGGTTACATACCTTCCTTCCTCATCCTCGTCATGTTTGTTCCCTTACTCAATCCACTCAACGTTTGATAGATCATCCATGAGCTATTATACTTGCTCTACTTCACTTGATCACTTAGGTAATTAGGGTTAAAATGAACAGTGATTATCCCTTAATTATTATTTATAGCACATCCTAATCACCATTTTTTCTCCTATTTCTTCCCCATGGCTCTTTTTTCTTCCATTTCCTTACCACCCTTCCTCATTTTTTTTTGCATCCCTTCTACTATTCCTCTTTTCTATCTTTTGACAAGCTACTTAGGCCCCTTTTCCTATCCACCCTTTCAAGGGGGCATCACCTCCACGTTGCTTGTCCCCTTAATTATTTTATTTCCTCCATGTTGGGGCATCTGTTCATCTAGTTCTTCCATCGAGTTGGCTATATTTTTATCTTCTTCAAAACATCAAATTATTTTAACATTATTTTGAAGAAGGGAAAAATGTAGACACCTAAAATTGACCACTTTCTTTTGGTCAATTTTATCTTTTAGTTTCATCTAATCCTCTTCTATCCATGTTAATTAAATAATATTTTAATTATTTAATTAATATTATCAATTTGTCCCCAATTCTTCTAAGGTTCTAAAGTAATTAATTGATTTAATTATTTGCATTATCTTTGTCCATATTTCCTCTCAAAATTAAATAAATACCCATATTTATTTCATCTAGTCACTTTATTCTCCCACATGAATTAAATAAAATCTATTTAATTCCTATATTTCTATCACCTCTCATCACATCCTCCATCATTTTCTATTATCTTATAATTCTCATCCTAATTGATATCCTAATCATGTGCACACACTTAATCATGGATTAAGAGGTTTCATAGCTCCAAATTTTCCCACTTGTCATCTAATCATTCACCCTTAATTCTAATTTTCACCTAAATGGCCCACTAATCAATTGCACACTCTTAATCCCATGATTAGGAAAGGGCTAATCCCTTTCCATTTATTTCCTATCCCCTCACACACCCTCATTAAATTTTCCCCCATTTGGAAAAAGCCCCATGTACTTTAGGCACATGGATCTTTCTTCCAAAAGTACTCAAAAGAAATTTTGAATTCCTTTATTCCTCTCATTGTCCTACATTAGGAATGTGAGACAAGCAAGGCCTTTATGACCTTGATCCTCCACACATCCACATGGTACCTTTTAAGGTACAATACCCTCTCAATCCTCCACATGGTGACACTTGTCACCATCTTAGGGCTTGAGATATCACCTACCCCACATCTCTTCTCATGATGCCACTTGGCATATTCTCATGAGTTGAGATGTATCATGCACCCCTAGCCCTTGATCTACACAAACTCAATCTTAGCCCAGCATCTCCCCTCTCGTTATATGTAAAAAACTTAGCCATTTTCAAGAATCCATCATCTTTGAGCAATTTGGTAATGTTATGCTACCAAAATTCCATTGAGCACACATCATATTCAATTGAACTAGGTAAATATATGCATTGAGAGCTTCAACATACTAGGCTTTCATTGAATTCCTTGTAAGTTTGGGTTATTTTATGCCCTCATCTTGATTTTTGTTTGGTTATTTGTGTTGTTGGGTTTTTATTGCAATTTCCCTTTGTTTTAGGCACAAAATTCCTTGCACACACCTACACAATCAACTACATCAAAAAAATTATTAACACAGAGAGAATAACAAGAATTCATACTTTAATATCAATTAATACTGCAAATAATTTACTATATAATAATATTAATTTTAGCATGAAAAAGGTTATGGATGGTCAAGAAAGGGTATTTTTTTCCTAATAATAAGGTGAATTTGTATACCTCATCACTCCCCTACACCTATGATTAAGCAAGTCCTCCTACTTATTCCCATACCTATTGATGTTTTTTATTTGCTTCTCTCCCATTACATTCTTCCTCAAGCATTTACAATTATCATAAATCATGTGGGTTGAAGGATCTACTTCCTAAGGGTAAATTATGTAACCTCTTGCACTCACCAAATTTTCTTTCCATTTTTCAAATTCCTATTTAAATTTTTTACCATTGGCATGTAGTGTGGTGACTAGTTGGAGATTTTTTAATGATAATTTCCATCACATCAACAATCATAAAATTTATAGAATCTCCCAAGTCTACAAATGCATTAGGAATTTCAATTCCATTGATAAATACTATAATTATAGGACTACTAGGATCATCATACTCTGGTGTAATAAATTTATATAAAAAGAGGTCAACTAAATATCTATTAATTTGGACAATGTTAATATACTTATTTTTCTCCCTAGTGTTTTTATGCATGGTTATTTAATTAGCTGATTGAGCTCAAGTATTTCTCTAATTTCATGAAGCAACGATACTTCAATGTTTAACTACTTGATCTCTTGCAAAAGATGGGTATCATTCATAGTAATTGCTTCTAGAGGATAGTTTAGATTGAATCTTTCAATCCTCTCCAAAAAAGGAACTTGCTTGAAAATGTGTTCATTTTATGTTTTAGATTGTCCTTTTGGAGCAGATTTGGAAGTGAGTTTTGTAGTGTTAGTGTGATGTTCTATAGGATCATAAAAAGTTTTTTCTAGAGAATCTTTGGAAGGTTAGTCTAGATTTTCTTTTGGAGTATTTTTTAAAGACAATGTTGGAGTAGTTCTAGAGCCAGTCTCATCAATGGGTATTTTATGTGATTCCATATTTGATTGTTTAGCATTCCATACCAAAGGATTAAATTCATACTCTAAGATTATTTACTCTTCTCCACCTACTATTTTAACTATGATTGGTTGATGTAAGGTTTTTCCTAAACTAAGTTGCATAGCTTCATAATGTATTGTATTACTTCTAACCATATTCTCCTATTTATTTGAATATACCAATTTTTGTTTTTTTTTTTAACAAATAGTTGGGTTAGTATTGGAGGTTGTGTAACTTGATCAAACTTTTTTTGAATCTATGCAAGTGGGAGAAGAGGTTGTTGTTGATTCAATATGCAATGAGGTCCCTAATCAAATTGGGCTATGTAAAGGGTTCCATTGTGCTATAGATTTTGGAGGGAACCATGACTATTATGGTTGGTTGATCCATTGTGGACTTGACCACGATTTATTCCTCCATTTTAGGGGTCCCCAACTTTATGGGCCTTGATACAAAGACCAAGGTAGTATCCATTGATTGTTATTCCAATTGGGTTGAGGTTGTTGAGAGGGATTTGATGTTTGACAAAAAGAGAGATTATTTCCAAGCCATTGCCCCATATAATTAATTTCTTCCTCTATTGAAGAATACTTCTTAGAATTTTCATTTTCTTGGAGCAAGTCATATTAGTTTTTTTTATCACAAAGTTGACGAACATCTAGCTTTTCCAGAAGACACTCTTGTAGTATATTTTTATTTCTACGTAATGGATAATAAATGGAAATGGATTCTAAGTTTTTGGTTTTATCTTGTATTCCATCAAGAGTGGTATTCAATTGAACAAGGATGTTAATTTTCAAACTTTTAATTTCGAAAATGTGTGTATTGGGTGCAGGAGCACCCAATACACACATTTTCGAAATTAAAGATCAAGGAAGACATTAGGAAATAGGGGGGTATTTGGGTCATTTAATGATTTAATAAGGAACTTGAGCCCATTAATGATTTAATTAGGGGTCTTTGATGTTATTTAGTTCAAAAAATGCAAAAGGTTGCATAAAAATGTACTTATTGTCAACAAATTGTTAAAAGTGTAAAACTAGGCAATTAGGGGTCTAATTGGTAAAAAGTTGGTTTCCAATGTCCAACTAATTAAAATTCCAGTTGGAGGATATTTGTAAGGGTGGTTAGATGTTAAATAAGCCTCTCATGGTCGAGGCATGGTTGTTGAATCATTTTTTTTGAAGTTCTAATGAAAAAAAGGCTACTTTCTGGAAATTTGTGTGTAAATTTGCTACTAAAACATGTGGTACAACCTTTGTACGACCTGTACGGGCTCAACCCTATTATGGTTGGAAAGAGGAGAGTGTCAGATTTCATTTGAAAGTGGTTTGGTGAATTTTCATTGAGTTTAGAGGGTTTTACTGACATTTTATTAAAATTGCTTGTGCACAGCCATTAGAGGGTTTGAAAGTCTAAAATGTAGTTTTTGACCATTCCACCCATTGTATGCCACTGTAACTCGGTGGAATGGTCTAATATGATGTAAATTATATGTATTAATGCATTTTATATTATAATAAGGCGTTATTGTGGTGAATGTGTAATGCCCTAGGGCTAAAAATGCATTTTTCCCTTGAAAAGTGATGGTTTCGAAGTGCTTTTCAATGAATTATTAATGGAGTTGAGATTGTAAGCATTGAAAATATCAACACAGACCCTATAGAAGGTGTTTGGACCATTTATTTTTTTTATTCAAGTCTGGGAATGAAGATTTTGGCAAAACCCTTGTTTTTGCATTAGAAAAGGAGGTTTTTTGAGTTGGGAGTGTTTATGGTCGTACAGGTGCAAATAAATTGTGGATTCTATGGTTTTGAGCCATTTAATTTTCTTCCCCAAGGTTTCAAGATGATTGGATAATTTTGAAGGGTACTTCCTTTGTTAAATTGACCTATTTTCCTTGTTTTCCCATGGTAAGTGTATTGGAAGTCTAAACTGGTCCAAAGGAGTTGTATCTGATCTTGAAGTATGTTGTGTAAGTCCTTAATGGGTGTCTAAATCCATTATTTATTTGGAAATTATTTTGGGAAAGTTGGGTGAAAAGTCCCTTGAAGCTGTTTGGCAGTGTTATGGAAAGAATGCATCTAACAAGTGAATTTGTGAAGTTCTTTTGATTTGCTTTGAAATTTGGGTTGACCATCTGTTATTTGTCATTTCAAGTTGATTTCCACCTTGGGTCTGCATCATATTGGAGGTTGTGTAACTTGATCAAACTTTTTTTGAATCTATGCAGGTGGGAGAAGAGGTTGTTGTTGATTCAATATGCAATGAGGTCCCTAATCAAATTGGGCTATGTAAAGGGTTCCATTGTGCTATATATTTTGGAGGGAACCATGACTATTATGGTTGGTTAATCCATTATGGACTTGACCACTATTGATTCCTCCATTTTAGGGGTCCCCAACTTTATGGGCCTTGATACAAAGACCAAGGTAGTATCCATTGATTGTTATTCCAATTGGGTTGAGGTTGTTGAGAGGGATTTGATGTTTGAAAAAAAGAGAGATTATTTCCAAGCCATTTTCCCATATAATTAATTTCTTCCTCTATTGAAGAATACTTCTTAGAATTTTCATTTTCTTGGAGCAAGTCATATTAGTTTTTTTAATCACAAAGTTGACGAACATCTAGCTTTTCCAAAAGACACTCTTGTAGTATATTTTTATTTCTACGTAATGGATAATAAATGGAAATTGATTCTAATTTTTGGGTTTTATCTTGTATTCCATCAAGAGTGGTATTCAATTGAACAAGGATGTTAATTTTCAAACTTTTAATTTCCTCTCTTAGTTTTCCTATCTCATTTATTCCTCTCACCAAACTAGACTTTCTAATTCCTCTGATAGTTTGAGAGTGGTTTCTAAAAATTGTAGAAATATCATCAAGATCCAATTTGGATGTCTCCTTTTCCCATTAGATTGAGGGATCTTTGAGAATCCTCTTCTAGTCCTATTTTCAAAATGGTTTTAGCTAAATCAGTAAGCATTTTTTTCATCATATTATTTGAATAGAAAGAGGAAAATTTCCATGAATTCTTCTAAACTCTCATCTTTTTTTCTTAAGGAAATATTTTTCCTTCTTATCACTAACCTAGTAGTAGTCTTGATATTTGTTAAGAAATAATATTTCCATCTTGGGATAGGTGTTGATTGACCTATAATATAATCCCATGAACCATCACATGGTTGAATCCTTCAAGGTAGAAGGGAAAGACATCATTTTATGGTTATCATTTTTGTATTCATACATTTGACATAGGACTTTGAACTCAAATAGAAACTAGTATAGATCCTCTGAAGCTACACCATGAAAATTACGTAAATTGGTAGGAGATATTTTTTTCATGAGAGCATCATCATACGCATTCAAGTTAATGATATAGGTAAACATTCTCTCTGCCCTCCTTTTTTATCCTTTCTTATTTTTATTCATAATTTTTTCCATATTAACTTCTAGGATTTATTTTTCCTCAAATTTTTTGTTTGAAATATCAGGTGGGTCCTAAATGACTAGATGTTTTTGGTAATTTTTTTCAACTAAGATTTTTTTGTGTGCTTTATTTTCATTTTATGACATTTGGGGTTGGGGTTTTTGGCCATAAATTTTTTGTGAGGTCCTATTTTTCTGACCATGCAAAATAAAGAGGAATTTTCTTTCATATATATAGAAGGCTATCTATGTGAGTTCCTAATAGCACCTAGTGTAAAGAACAAAAAAGTCTCTTGAAATGACACCAAAAAGTGATGAGGTGTCATCAAGTCTCACACTTGTCAATTAATGTCATATCAACCAAGGTGATGTCTAAGGCTATCGACAAAAAGAGTTCAAGTGTCTTATTCTAATGTGAAATTTTAAACCAAAAAAAGAATGCTTATGTTTGAAAGGAACTTTAACTAGAAAAACTTTATAAGATTTTAATTTATGAAAACATCTATAATGCAATCTATAGAAAAAAAATTAAAAATCTAGTGTAAAGAAATCAAATTCCTTTGACTCTTAACTACATAAAAATGAAATATTTTTGAACTAATTTGTTATTTCTCTTAACCTTCTATGGAACATAAGAATTTTTAGAAGAACATGGAAACAATACAAACCTCTCTTTCTATAGAAGCTAAAATTCTCACACTACAAACAATACAACCTTTTCTATTTACAAAATGTAAGATTTTTTCTTCTTAAACATATGTAGAAGACTGTAACAAAAAATAAAAAACATGCACAAACTTAGTCTATAGGAATAGATTGTGTGAACACAATTACTGAGACATAAAAATACTAAATAGATAAACTACTAATCTCTACCACACATTATGATTCTTTAGTTGAGTGGCTAGCTCCCTGGAGGACATGATTCTTCAACTTAAAGAATCATTAACAATATTGCAACAATGCTTTCAAAAATAGAAAAAACACAATATATGTAATTGAACAAAGTTCTTCTATATGAACGTATGCATCAATATTTTTTATTGAACATTAGAAAAAGATATATATATACTACATTCTAACACCTAAATTATAGCATTATGGGTATCATGTATCAATGATATGAAAATTTTGTTTTTGATAAGGTAAGCATGGTTTTGAAAGGACCAAGAACCTTTTATAGAGCTAAGAGGACACTTCCAAATAGAAAAGTCTCAAACTTTTCCAATGAAATACTACCAGTGGAGACACTGTAGTAGCACAACAAGAACACAAACAGCACCTGGTCAAAAGAAACAAGGAAAGATAGAACACTCAGAACCAACAGTAGTCCTGAGTCAAAGATAGACTAACAACCCAAATCTAGTACCACAATTAGGAGCAACTAAACACTTAGGACAAAAACCAATCCTATTGAACCAAGAAACAACCCACAATACTACAAACCCAAAATACTGTAAGGAAAGCTCAGGTGCGGAAAAAACCCTCCTAATGTCAAAACCTCAGGAAAGAATGCAGATATGACTTTAAATTTTACAATTACAGTTCATTAAGATACACTTGAAAGGATTAACAGAAACAGAGAAATGAACATACACAATTGAACACTAGATTTACGTGAGAAAACCCTTACGGGAGAAAAACCCACCACACCAAGAAAAGCCTCTTTGTATTTCAGTAAACAAAATTGCATACAAAGTACAGACTTCACTTTCTAATGTCAATTCACAATAGCATAATCTCCTGATCAACTTTGTACAGAAATGCTCTCAGAAACCTCTAACAAACTTACACAGATCAATTTGTATTCAATCGAACAACACTGTCACTCATTGAACTATCCACCGAACCAATCATCATCTTTGATTATAGAGTATATCCATGTCATTTATGGTCTGTTGATCTTCCTCACAGGAATGGTCGCAACAGTCCAACTACTAGTGGTTCAAATTCTGCTTCTTTGAATGGTTGAAAACAAACCACGTAGGATAGACATTCGGTCAAGGCGTTCAAACAATATCACATGTCGGTGAGACACTAGGTCATGTCTTCCCGATGCCACAATGCTCGACTCTCGTTATCGCCCAGAGTCACCACCATCGGAAAGACTCATATTGAGTTCAAAACTATTGCCTAGACTCACTCTATCGCTAAGACATCATATCGATATCCACTGCAGAACCATCGGCCAAACCATCGCTATCAGCGAGAGGTCATACCAAACACAAATCCATCTTGTGTAGATCTATCGGCAAGAGTTCTGCTATCACCAAGAGTCTCACAAAACCTTATGTTATACCAATGTTCATACATGTTGGCAAGATGATTCCCATCGGCAAGAGTTCACACTTATCACACCTGTCTGTCAGTGAGACCAACAGTCATCAGTAGGAGATTATATCGAAGACATACCTGGCAATTCATATTACTCTGACCAGTCTATCAACAAGAGAAATACCATTGGCAAGAGCTTACACCAAAGTTCATCGCATTGAGATCCATCAGCAGTACACAAACAATTCTATCAGCTAGAGAAACGTTGTCACTAAGAGGTCATATTGAATGCACCAGCCTGTCGGCGAGACCACATCCATCGGAAAGAGTTCTTACCGAATGCAAACTTGTCAACCAAGAGCCTCCCTGATGACATCTGTCACCTATGTGAAAAACCTCAACGAGACATACTCTGTTGGAATCAATCATTCTGAAAGTTCATGCATCCCCCCGATGACTTTTGTCACCATGAGTCTCCCTGATAACCACCAGAACCAAACCATCGGCAAGATAGAATCAAAGTCTCGAAAACCTGAGCACTTCAAATGATTATAATACAACTGCTAGTTAGTAAGACTTCCAGAGGGTCTCACCGACTTTTCTCTTTCAAGAGTTTACATGCCAGTAAGATTGAGGCACATTTTCCAACAATCACCCACTTTACGAAGATCTTACTGACACCTCCAGAGCAAAACTAAACTACTGAAATTCATGGGCACTAAGGCCCATCGAACTGGCACACCACCTGAACTTGTCTGTGCTCACTGGCTTCGTCAATGCATCTGCAACATTTTCCAAAGTATCCACTTTTTCTAAAGAGACCTTTCCATCCCCCACCATATCTCATACAAAATGAAATTGCACATCAATATGTTTCGTCCTGGCATGGAAAGTAGGATTTTCACCAAAAAAAATAGCACTCTGATTGTCACAGTAAATTGTGATTTTCCCTGCATCAAACCCAATGTTAGAACACAAATGTTTTAACCAAATTGCTTCTTTACAGGCGTGTGTTGCTGCCATGTATTTTTCCTTTGTAGTGGACAAAGCAACTACAGCTTGCCGCTTACTCATCCAACTAATTGCACCACCATTCATCATGAAAATATATCCACTGGTGGATCTTTTGTATCACAATGTGTCCTTCCAGAATTTTCCATAAAGCAACTAAGAACTCCAACTACTTGGGCAATGTCTAGCCTTGTATGGACCATTGCATACATTAAACTACCAACTGCACTAGCATAAGGCACTCTAGTCATGTCCTCTATCTTAGTAGGAGATTTTGGACAATCTTCAACAAATAACTTCGTTCCCTGCAAAACTAAAGCAACTAGCTGCTTGCAATCAGTCATACAAAATCTCTCCAGAACAGTATTAATATACTTACTCTAATTGAGCAAAAAAATTCTACTCTTCCTATCCCTAGTTATTTCCATTCCCAGAATATACTTGGCTGCACCAAGATCTTTCATTTCAAACTTTACAGACAACTGATATTTTAGATCAGAAATCATTAACTTACTATTGCCTATGAACAACATATCATCAACAAAGAGAGCAATAATAAGAACTCAATCATTTTCAGCGTTGTAGTACACACAATGATCAAATTTCGATCTTACAAATCCTAATGACAAAACAAAAGTGTCAAACTTTTGGTACCACATTCTAGGAGATTTTTTCAACTTGCAAACCAGTTTTTCTTTACCTTTTTCCACAAAGTGCTCAGGCTATGACATATAAATTTCTTCTTCAAGATTACCATGAAGAAATGTTGTCTTCACATCCATATGTTCAATCTCTAAGTCATACACTGCTGCAAGTGAAAAAAGAAACCTAAAAGACATCAGCTTAGCTACAAGAGAAAATATTTCTCCATAATCAATTCCCTCTACCTGGGAATAACCCTTGGCAACCAACCTCACCTTATACTTTTCCACACTGCCATCCAAAAGTATTTTCTTTTTAAATACCAATTTGCAACCAACAGCTTTTCTACCTTCAGGCAAGGGCACCAAACTCCAAGTATCATTCTTTTCTAATGATGACATTTCTTCATTCATGGCTTCCAACCAAGAGTTTGAATCAGACATTCTAAATGCCTCTTTCACAGTCCTAGGCTCATCAGTGCTAGAAATTAAAGCATAGGAACAAGTAGAATCTATCAAAGAAAACCCATACCTATCAGGTTTCTTTCTTTCACATGTTGACCTCCTCACAGGCTGAGGTTGAGCTTGTTGTTCTTCTTCAAAACTCTCAGAACTACTTGAGCTCTCCTCAGTTTCAAGTACATTTTGAATTTTTAATTCCTCTTTATCTGGTGTCAGAGGAATTTCAACATCCTTTTTATTTTCTGATTTTGTTTATGACTGCAGATCCAAAGTAGAAGGCTTCAACTCATGAAAGATAACATTTCTGTTGTATAGAACCTTCTCTGTATCAGAATTCCAAAGCTTGTATCCTTTTATGCCAGCACTATAACCAATAAAAATACATTTAGCAGCCTTGTTTTCCAATTTAGATCTTTTTTCATTCAGTACATATGCATATTCCTCACATCCAAAGACACGAATGTGTCTCAGAGAAGGCTTCTTTCCAGACCATGCTTCCAAAGGTGTTTTCTCAACAAGAGCGGAATTCAGAGAACGGTTTATTAAAGAACATGTTGTTGCAACTACCTTAGCCTAGAACTTCTCCTCCAAGCCAACACTGCTTAGCATACTTCGTGTTCTTTCCATCACTGTCTTTTTGAACCTTTCAACAACTCCATTTTTCCGCAGAGTGTAGGGTGTAGTTTTATGTCTTTTAATCCCATGATCTTTACAATACCTTTCGAACTCATCAAAAAAAAACTCACCGCCATTGTTAGTCCTTAAACATTTTATTTTTCTTCTAGTCTGATTTTCCACAAGGTTTTTAAATTCCTTAAAATTACTGAACACTTTTGATTTACTTTTTAAAAAATAAACAAACGCCCTTCTTGGATAATCATCAATGAACGATACATAATATCTTGATTTAGACAAAGAAGGAACATTTACTAGACCAAAAACATCAGAATGTATGTAATCAAGTAAATCAAAAGATTTGTGAGGACTAGAGTAAAATGAAACACAATGTTGTTTACCATATATACAATGTTCACAAAACTCGAATTCGAGGTTACAATCATCAAGCCCTTCAACCAAGTTTTTAAACCTTTTTCACTAATGTGGCCTAGCCTATGATGCCAGAGCATAGTCTTTTCTGCTAGAAGTTTAACTTCCATAGATTTTTCATTATTAGGAACCTTTTCCTCCCTTTCTCCATGAGTAGCCTTCTGTGACTTTACAGAGACACTATTGCATTGCACAGCATGTGCATCCAACTTATACAAGGTACCAATATGAGCACCCCTAGCTAGCACCATTCAACCTATAGTCATCTTGCATCCATTTCCAAAGAACGTGACTTGCACTCCAATATCATTCAGCTTACTAACATAAAGTATATTTCGAGCCAGACCTGGTATATGCATTACATCATTGATTCTCTTCACTCTTCCATCAGGGAATTGAATTCTGACTCTTCCACGACCAACTATTTCCAAAGATGAATTGCTTTCCAAATACACCCTTCCACCATCGTATTATTCATACTTAGTGTACCAGTCTCTATGAGATGTCATGTGGAAAGATGCTCCAGAATCAATCAGCCAGACATCATTTGATGCCTGTGTAGCCAAGGCTGCAATGAAAGTGTCTGCATCACTCTGAGAAGAATCATTATCAGAAGAATATTTCTTCTTCTTTTTCTCCTCTTTAAAATCCTTTCGGACATGACTAGGCTGCCCACAATTCCATCACTTCACCTTGGACTTCTTGCTAAGAGACTTTGATCTCCCCTCTGATTTCAATTTGGACTTTTTGTGGTTCTTCTTACATTTTTCTTTCGATCTGCCTCTAACAACAAGAGCCTCCTTCACCATCTCAGAATATTTTCTTCTCATCTCTTCTAATAACAAAGAAGCAACAACATCTTCCATCTTAAAAGTGGATGTTTTACTCCCAATAGCCATCACCAAGTGATCCCAAGAATCTGGCAAAGAACATAACAACAGCATACAACGATCTTCTTCATCAATCTTCACACCCACATATGCTAACTGAGCAATTATCATGTTGAAAGAATTCAACTGATTAGCAATAGATGCTCCTTCCTGCATTTTCAAAGAGTGCAGCTTCTTCCTCAAGAACAACTTATTCACCAAGGACTTACCCTAATAAATAGCTCCCAGTCTCTTCCACAAAGAAGATGCAGTCTTTTCTTCATGAACATTCAAAAGAATAGAGTCTGCTAAATAGAGCCTTATCATCCCCTTTGATTTTTGATCTGCAAGGTCCCAATCCTCTTGCTTCATTCTTGTAGGCTTCGTTCCAGACACTGCAAGCCAAAGGTCACAGTCAGCCAATCAAAATTACTGCCATTGAATTTCTCAATTTCAATCTTTCCTAATGTGCTTGCCATGTTAATCAGTAATTTGAATTATCAGACTTCTACAAGACTCCCACTGAACAGAATTGACACAAAAAACCCAACGTACCCACAAGGATAACACAATTGGCCAGGATCTGATACTACTTGTAAGGAAGCTCAGGTGCAAAACAAACTCTCCTAATGTCAAAACCTCAAGGAAGAATGTAGATATGACTTTAAATTTTACAATTACAATTCATTAAGATACACTTGAAAGGATTAACAGAAATAGAGAAATGAACATACACAATTGGACACTAGATTTACGTGGGAAAACCCTTACGGGAGAAAAACCCACCACACCAAGAAAAGCCTCTTTGTATTTCAGTAAACAAAATTACATATAGAGTATAGAATTCACTTTCTGATGTCAATTTATAGTAGCATAATCTCCTGATCAACTTTGTATAGAAATTCTCTCAGAAACCTCCAATGAACTTACACAAATCAATTTGTATTCAATCGAACAACACTGTCACTCATCAAACTATCCACCGAACCAATCATCATCTTCAATTACAGAGTATATCCATGTCGTTCATGGTCTGTTGATCTTCCTCACAAGAATAGTCACAACAGTCCAACTACTAGCGGTTCACATTTTTCTTCTCTGAATGGTCGTAAACAAACCACGTAGGATAGATATTTAGTCAAGGCGTTCAAACAGTACCGCATGTCGGTGAGACACTAGGTCGTGTGTCCCCGATGCCACAACGCACGACTGTCATTATCGCACAGAGTCACCACCATCGGCAAGAGTCATATCGAGTTAAAAACTATCACCCAGACTCACTCTATCGCTAAGACATCATATTGATATCCACTGTAGAACCATTGTCCAAACCATCGCTATCGGCGAGAGGTCATACCGAACACAAATCCATCTTGTGCAAATCTATCAGCAAGAGTTCATCTATCGCCAAGAGTCTCATAGAACCTTATGTTATACCGATGTTCATACCCATCAGAAAGATGATAACCATCAGAAAGAGTTCACATCGATCACACCTGCCTGTCAACGAGACCAACAGTCATCGGTAGGAAATCATACTGAAGACATACTTGGAAGTTCATATTACTCTAACTAGTCTATCAGCAAGAACAATACCATCGACAAGAGGTTACACCAAAGTTCATCACATGGAGATCCATCGACAGTTCACAAACAATTCCATCAGTGAGAGAAACACTATCGCTAAGAGGTCATATCAAATGCACCATCCTATCAGCAAGACCACATCCATCGGCAAGAGTTCTTACCGAATGCAAACCTGTCAGCCAAGAGTCTCCCCAATGACATCCATCGCCTATGTGAAAAACCTCAGCGATACATACTCTGTCGGAATGAGTCATTCTGAAAGTTCATGCCTCTCCCTAATGACTTCTGTCACCATGAGTCTCCCTGATAACCAATAGGAACCAAACTATCGGCAAGACAAAATAAAAGTCTCAGTGACCCGAGCACTTCAAATGATTAGAATACAACTGCTAGTTGGTAAGACTTCCGGATGGTCTCACCGACCTTTCTCTTTTAGGAGTTTACATGCCAATAAGATTGAGGCATGTTTTCCAACAAATATTGCTTGAAACAACCAGGCCACAAATCACCTGCAGCAGTTGGACTACAATAGACCTTCCGCTCAAGTTAGACAAAGATGAGCCTAACAGTTTCTTACCAAAAGAGGGGTAAGAATCACAAGTTTTTGTAGAGATACATTCTTACAATTTCTCCAACTAACCAAGCACCAACCCCAACACCACCTCAAAAGGATGGGGCTCCCCTCTAAAGGAGAGGAAGAAGTGGGGACCAGAACTACCAAGGAACTCTCCCTCTAGAGCAAGCACACTCCACCTCACTAGGAACCAACAAAGGAGAGAAGCACTTCCCACCATATCAACAACCTCCAACTCCACCTCAATAGGAGAGGGCTCAACCCTTATAGGAACAATATTCACCTCTATTGAATATAGTGATTGTAGAACATGGTAGCTAAAAAGAACACCAGTAGAATAGGAAACCAACTCCTCCCAAGGAATCCAAATAGAAGAAACAATAGGAAGCACAACAACAACCTCCTAACCCACAACATCATCAGCCCAATACACTGTATAACCATCAGCTCCTTCCTCTGAAAAAGCTCCAACCACCACAAGGGGAAACCAAAAAACCAGGGGAACCCCTACAAACAGAAAACTCACAACAAGCCAAAGAGGAACAATCAAGCCTAAAATAAGGCAACTCCAGGCCATGCCATGGTAGCAAGAACTAGAGAGAGTGAAAAGCAATGGCTTCCTCCCCCAACCAGCCACAAGCACTAAACCAACCACTTTCACCGACCAGGAAGCCTTCCTGAATCACAAACCCCACCATAATGAAATAGAGCAGGGTCATCGAAACCACCAAAGGGACTTACAAAAAGAACCCACCACCAAACCCAAGTCCCCATCAACATGAGAAAGGGGTTGTAGCATCACGTGCAGAGAGAAACAAACACCAAGACCCCAACATAGAGAGAACCCAACATAGTGAAGCACCCCCAAATGCAATAGAGCACGAGAATTTTCAAGAAGGAAAACCTAAAAAAAATTGATCCCAAACGGTGAGGAGACCACCAACACAAAGGAAAAGGACCAAACAGTAAGGGAGAAGGGAAAGAAAGCCACACTTTCACCCAAACAACCCCACCCACAAACACTACCAAGAACCAACACAAAGAGATAAAAACACTATGATGCAGCACCAAACACCATCACATAGCAACAACATCACAAACATCAACAAAAACCAAGGAGAAAAGAAGAACACAAGCAATCTCAAGAAAGAGTCTCCCAGTAGAACCTAAGCCCAGATGGTGAAGAGACCACTGGCGTAAAGGAAAGAGATAGATCCTAGACCAAACAAAGCATGCAAGGAAGGGGGAAAGATAACCCTCAATCTTGCCAGCCAACACATACAAAGTAGGGCCACAGTAGCTCCAGCAGCGAACTACCCAATAGGAAGCCCACACTATCAAAACATCAAGGCACCTAAGGATTAGACTCGAGCAACCACGACCCCTCAATACCAGTACAGCAAGGCCAAAAAAGCATAGATGGAATTCCAAGATCGTCTAGCCACCACCAGCAAATGATCCTCATCATCTTCATCCTTTGAATCAGATCCAACATCCTCTGCATTGCTAGAGGAATTTGAATTTCCCTGCCCATGCCCTTTCTCACTTAGAGCTATCATTGTTTTTTTCTTTTTTCTATTAAAATTTTGTTACATAAATTTATTAATATAGTTTTACTTGTGTAGCATCATAAATTGTCACCTTTGACAATTTCACACTAGATTTTTCTCCATCCTATGTTCTTTGACCTAAATCATGCCCCTAATTTCCTAATTTATGCATTCCATGGCCCATTTTATCATTTATCAAGAAATAAAATGTGAAAACCCAAATTAGGCATTTAATATTTTACCCTTGATACTTCACATCCCGAAAAATAAGGCTTGAACAAGGGTGCCCTTGGTAGCCTTTTCCTCTTAATTTGGCCCCAAATTTTAATATTTCGGGCTTGGCAATTTTTTATTTTAATTTTAAATTCTAAATATTGACTATCAAGATTTAATTTGTGGGAAATTAGATTAATTGCCTATAAATACCTGGTCATTTCATAATTTGAAAACTAACTAGCAACAAGAAGAATTCTATTGAGAAAATCAAGTGTTCTAAAAGTATTCAAGAGCAGAATTATTGTAGTATTTCATCATCAAAGCATCATGTGAAGCTTTATGTGAGTTTTTTCATGTTTATGCATACATTTCTTTTGTGAGGATGAACACGTGTAGGTCTTCAAGCCAAATTACAATCAAGCCTTGAGGATATGTGCATGACTTCAATCCTTCAAGGAAATCAAATTTGAGTGGTGAGTTATAGCCAATTGTTGATTCATTACTCTATTATCATTTAGCCTCTATCCCTCAAAAGGATAAGCTCACTTTCATCAATTTTACCATTATGGAGGTAGAAATACCAACATAGGGTTTAACTGATGCAAACATGGCACAACCCTTCCTCTCTCTTTGAGTGTGTAGGTTGCATATCTGAAGAAGATTGGAGGAATATTTAAGACCATTTTATTATTGATGCATTCAAACCCTACAACTTGACAAGATATGAAAACTTAGTTATCTCAACAACAAACAAAGATCTGACAGCAAGATCCGGAAGGAAGAAGCCTCTAATCAAGGACCTAAGGAGTGTGAAAGAAGATTTCAGTTTTAGATCTCCAGACAAGGGCACCCTATGTGGCCTTGTCTAGCAAAATCAAGTCCAAATTCAAATCACAAGTGCAAACAAGTCTACGCTATCTATTTTTGGTAGTTAAATTTGTCTATCAATTTCTAGATTGTTTGTTTTCATATCAAAATAGTGCATTTTCATTGTTATCTAGATGCATCATTGTATTTTATTAAAAACCCATTTCACACCCCTAAAAACCCATTTCACACCCCAAAAAACCCAAATTCAAATCCAAGGACTAATTGACTCGCCTTCTAGGTTGTAATTTGATCTCATTCCCTTTTCAAATCTAAATTCCAATGTTATGTTAATGAAAAGTGACCAAATCCTAGTGAAACCTTAGGATTTCACTTTTCCAACATATCATTTTTGGTGAACCTGATGCATTAACATTATAAACCTTGTAAAATCTGAAGTATATCATCTTATATATAAGATTAACATTGTATTATTTTGTATTCATCATTTAGGTATCCATTATTGCATCAAAACAATGCATATCAAATTGCATCCTAAGTTGAAGTAGGATTAATTTAAGTCATTATAGGTCATATCTGCATCTTAATTGTATTTATAAATCTGCATTAGGTCATCTTATATTTGAAATCAAATCTAAAAGTGTTCATTGCATTCATTTAGGCATTTTTTATATAGTCAAAAAGGTGAAAAAGTACATTGTTTTGTTGTAAAAAGATATCAAGATCATCATTTTCAAATTTTGCAAATTAGGATCAGTCAATTGTTACATTTTATATTTAAAATTTGTATTTGGAATTTTATTTTATTTCTTGAACATTTTGAAAATTATTTGCATACTTGCATTTTGCATTACATAATCATAAATCCATCAAATTCTAGAAAAATATTCACTATCACACCTGCACTGTCACAAAATAGAACCATTAAATAGTATTACAAATATTCAAACTTTGAATTTAGTAGAAAATTTTGCTAGAATTTTGGCTCAATATTTCTTCAGACATCTATCTCTATGTTTTTTGTGTGTTTCTACTCTTAGATTTTTTATCTAATGCATTTTATTGTGATTTTTTTACACCTTACTGTTCATAGTGGGCACACCTAAGTGTTTTGAAACTCATATGAGCTTTACAACCTAGTGTTGTATTTCCAATACTCTTGACAAATGTGGTTGTAAACTTATGGCATCTTGTGTTGTTATTACATCTACTATGGAGCTTGAGTTCATAACTCTTTCATTCATGGTATTTTCAATACTCATCCCATTTTGGAATCCATTCCTAATCCCACAATACCAATGAAAACTTCACAATCAAACATCTTTGTGGATGTTGATACTATTGTTGCTCATTTGCTTGATGAAAAATTAAAATAATTAGACAAATATTTCCAAGGATTTCAAGACTACTTAAGCATTTAATCATTAACAAGACAAATGGTTCCTATAGTGGGTAACCTTAGGAATTTAATCAATAATGCTCAAGGAATATATTTTTTGTGTAGTTTAGCTCATATAGTAGATGCTAACATCCCTACGGTAGCTAGTTGTACCTAATCATTAAAAAATAGTCAATGAAAAGGAGAAAAAAAAATTTCCCTCCCTACAACCATACCTTCTATTCCTACATTTACACTACCAACCATAGTTTCAATGATACAACACACCAATGGCCTAACTCCAAGCTTAGGGATTCCTAGTGGGAATCCTTATAGTTATAGCATCACACATAACACCTCAATATTTGTCACCTCTCATTAACGTACAACATAGTAGTCCACCAAACATTTACATAATCCCACCATATTAACCAAACTCTCAAAACATGTCAAATAATGATTTAGCAATAAGCCAACTTTTTCAAAACATGACATCACTTCAACAATAAATCCCCACATTGATCAAACTCAAACTGTAAAACCACCACAATATCTCAAAAGGAGCACATTATCAATTGAAATCTTGAAAAGACCCATACCTCAAAACTCATAAATACCCCCATTTGAGATGTATAATGGTAAAGGAGATCCTCATAGTCATGTATCAATAGTCATGTATCAACTTTTATTGCATTATGTAGCAACTTCATTTTTAAAGATAAGCTCCTAGCTAAACTCTTTCTTAGATCATTGAAAGATATGGCCTTGGAACGGTTTTCTAATTGCTGAATAACTCTATAAATTAATTCATTGAACTTGTTGATGCATTTATCCATTTTCAAGCAAACATTGGTCCTCAAGTAACATTAAATAATTTAGTGCATTGCAAACAAGGACCTGAGGAAAAGGTAAAAGACTTTATAGGATGATACTGATTGCTTTACTCACAAATATCTTGTATTCTTCCTGATGCCAATGTTCAAAGGGTGTTTAGAAGAAATTTTCAACCTAGCATTAGGGATAAGATATTGTTGATGAAGTATCCATCCTTTACACACTTGTGTATGGCTCTTCATGATTATCAGATATCAATAAGCCAATATGATGTTACACCTTTATTGACTCTTGTTGATCAATTTGAATCTATTCCTCAAAATAATTATCAACCATTCAAGAAGAAAAACAAGAAATTTATCAAGATAAGCACACCTCAAATAGCTAATAACATTGAACCATAGGTTATAGTTGTAATCTCAACTCCTTATCAATTTTGGCCAAGAGATATACAATTTACCTAATTTATTGACTCTCTCCATGCAATCATGTTACAATTTCTAAGTAACAACCTAATCCAATTACCTCCAAATAGACCCATGGACATGACTAAACTTTTACCTTAAAACTTTAACCCAAAAGCTTTTTGTCAATATAATCATACACCTAGACACAATACAGAATGATTTTCGTGTCTTAAACATCAAGTTCAAGACCTCATCAATTCTAATCACATCTAGTTGGCTGATTTTAATGATAAAGGAAATAAGTTAGCAGCTCCACCCAATCAAAATTTGCAAACTTTCACAAATCCAATGCCAAATCATACATCCAACTTTGTATAAGAAAGTGAGGACATGAATGATGATAATGATGATCTATCCAATGTTTTTAATTTAATAGATGTCCAGTCTCATAGCCAAACCACTTTGTTACATGGCATTTTTTTTACATATGGATGCATCTATACATGCACCAAATGGTCCTCTCTATATCATTAGACATATTAATGACAAACCTACACCATGGATATTCATTTATCCCATGTGTATAGAGAATTTGATTACTAAGGAATTCTTGTTTATGCATGAACTTTATAAAGATTCTTATGAATAGCCGAAAGCATGTTTAAAATCTCAAGATGGTTTTACTCGCCCTACAATAGGTTTGATAACTCTTCCACTTAAATTTGGATCCAAACAACTAGATGTATCATTCACCATCATCCTGATGTCAGACTAATTCCATTTGAAGCTAGGATATCCATGGATATGCTCCATGAATGTCATCCCGTCAATAATCCACAAGTACATAAGTTCCCATTTGAGAATCAAATATATACATTTCATCATAGTGGGTTTAAATATTTTGCTTCCCATAGAAACTTTTCACTAGACTATTTCTTGGCCTCAACCTATGGAACCCATTAGGCCTCGTGAATATTTCCTTTTTAGGTCATGTCAAAAATTAAGGTAAAGCACATAATAGAATTATCCCTTAGTAATACCCAACCTGAGGATGATCGATTTGTAGTTATTCCTCCCATCCCACATATCATGGATGAACCCATGTCCAAGGAAAATATCCTCCCAAGTAAACCAAGAATTTATGTTGCAGTTCCTCCATCGATATCATACAAGAGACCAAGAGACAACTACATGATTACCTTTGTTCCTCCAAAAAAAAAAATTATAGATCTAAGGAGATAGTGGTTTCCCAACCCTTGGTGGTCCCTTTAGTTCCTCCTCTAAGGTAATAAAAGAGATTAGCGGTAGAGAAACCCGCTCTTACCCCTTTAAAAATTGAAAACCATACAAGGAGTAGAAATTATAAGGAGCATAAGCATAGATGTCATGTCATTTCTCGTTAATTAGCTAAAAAGAATAAGACATTTCCTAATGATTGAACATCTATCCAAACAAACTATGATGAATTACCACCAAAAAATAAAAATGATCCTTACATGTCTCAACCAAAATAAAGAATGAAAGAAGAACATATAACTCGCATAGTCATTAAACCACCCATTGTGATAAACCTGGATGATGAGGATGAACATGCTAATATTGATGAATAAGTGCATAATGAATTATTTGTGTTGTTCTCAAAGTCTATGGATTTAGATGGTATCAACCATGATGATCCTCTTGATGAGAGTGATTCACCACATGTTGAACCTAGTGATGCTCATAGTACGACACTTGGTGTAGCCCATTCGGATATTTGTCTTCCTTCCATATATGATGAGTAATATTGGGATGTAGACGATTTTTTTTAGATCAGATCACATGTGTAGTACCCTTTGTGTTTGCTTTATGTGTTATTTATGTTTTCTTTCATGTGATGTGACCTCCCATTTTGTGTTGTTTGATGTGTATTTATGTTTTTAATTTTTCTTTGGATGGACCTTGTTGCTATATTGGCACAAGGATACAAAGGGAAAAAAAAATTGTGGCATTTATCTATTTGTATCTCTATTCATATCTATGTTGTAAGCATTTTGTGGTCTTGTGTTTTCCTTTTAGGGGTGATGCAAAGAATTGAGATATTTAGGTCTCTTCCATGTTGACCCAAAAAAAAAATTGTGCTCTTAATATGTCATTCTTCCAATGTGTTCATAGTTCCAAGAGTATCTAAGGGAATGATGTCAATTCCAAGCTCACTTATATTATTGTAGAAAAGATGTATACTAACCCCGAATCTATGGATCCCTTATGTGATCATCTTTGTGTTATTTGTGGCATTGTATTGGGGGAAACCCCTCATTATGAGATATATTTATTTGGAAACATATCGTTGGCAAAAGGCTTTCCAAATAATCTCTCATGACCTTATCATATTTATCATTTTCTACCTTAAAGAAATTGCTCACAACATGGTGTTTAGCAATTACTTTAAGGTGGGGGAATACATTCCATTATGTGCTTCACTTTGTTCACACACACTAGAATTAGTAATATATTAGATTATCATTTTGATAATTTATGTAGCACCTTATCAAAGTTATTGGAGCTATAACTCTTGGTATGGTTGACATGTGCACACACCTAGTGAAAACTAGTCCTCACTAACCCTTGTTTGTTTCTCATTTTGCTACTCTTTTTGAAAGGATCACCTAGTGAATATCAGACTTCTCTAGCCCATGGTGCCTTTGGTTCATGGTTCACCTAGAAAATATCAGACTTTGTTAGCCTATGATTCATGAAGGGCTTTGGGTACGGATCCTAGTAAGATTTATACGAAGCTTGTTGGTCCATGATTGTCATACCCTCCTTTTATATTTACATTTGTATTTTGTTTTGTATTGTATTTGCATGTTGTTTATGTGTTGTGTTTTTTCATGTATGTTTTGTTTTGTAGTACTTTATTTCATAAATGTGTGTTCCTTTTCCCTTATGTTAGTTTTCTATGGGATCTTGAATCTTTGGTGTTTGTGTACTTCCCCCTAGATTTGTTGTCATCTTGTGTAGGATGAAATTTGATACCCTCAACATGACAAGGTCTAAAGGGGTAAACGATCCTCAACTACCTCAAGGATCAATGTGCAAGTGATGGGATAAAATGATAAGAGTTCTAGAAATAAAAAGAGTAGGTCGCAGGGGTATTCTAGATAATCTGACATGCTCTCAACCAAGGATGACAGCATGACATGTGGACATCACCGTGATGCATTGGTGTCTCATACAGACTGAAAACTGAGAATGCCATAGAAAATAGCAAGATGACTACTAATGTTCTAATTATTGGGAACTCTTGAAATATATGAAAATAATAAAGAATAATAGGGACCAAAAGATCAAGTTGCAAAGATCTTTTGGAAAAACTAGTAAGATCTCAGCCAAGGATGATAGTGTGGCATGTGAACATCCCCACGATGCATTGTAGTTTTGTATAGACCAAAAACCAAGACTTTCATAGAAAACTACTAAAAACCTACTAATAATCTGATAACTAAACTCTTAAGATCTAAGAAATAAATAGAGAATAACATAAATGAAGATAAAATAAATTGAATGAGAAAAGGGAATAATAAAATGAGAAGGGAGTAAGAAAATACTCACAATAAGTCCAAGGATGAAGCCTCTAGCAAATAAATGTGTTCAACACTTGCACACATATGATTGAGAGAAAATGGTGGGGCTATTTAGGGGCTTCCTTAGTTAAACCCCCATTTTGGTGTTTTCACCTCCACGAATAGCCAGATAGATAGATAGATAAATAGATAAGATAATAAATGCATAGATAAGGGATGTGAAATCCCAAGATGCTCCAAGATGCAAGATAAATATATATACTTGAAACTCTTGAGGAAGCTAAAGAGAGAAAGAAAGAGAGATATAAAGAGAGAGAACTAAAATATCCAAGAGAGTTGTGAAGACTATTGTGAGAGCTTGAGACTATTGTAGCAAGTTGTAGAGAGATGTGTAGGTTTGAGAGAGAGAGAAAGACTTTTCGAGAAATAAAGAAAAGAGAGAAAGAGAAAGAGATACCAAGAGGGTTCAAGAGCAGTGAAAAGATAGGTTTTTAAAGAGAGATGAGGAGGGAAAGAGATGCTCTCAAGCTATTACAAATTTTCTCGAGCCATTTCCACTGACCAAGGTAGGTGAAAAATGGAAAAATACTTAGACTTGATCATTTTAATGTTAAAATATCATGGGATGCTAGTGTGGTGCATGCACATTTGTGTGATGTGCTAGTGTCTAGACAAATTATGCTCAAAAATAGTGGGAAAGGAGGAAAAAATAGGACTAACATAAAACTAACACACAAAGGTAGCTGATGAAAAGGGGTATGAACATCCTAATAGGGAGAAATACTAATACAAGGGCTAAGATGAGCCTACACAAATACTAATGGGGTGGACACTAAAGAAGATACAAAAATCTAGGTTAAATTGCAAGGGTATGCAATTTTTGATACTACACATCCTATCTCTTCAAAATTTGGACAATTGGACCCCTCTTGACATATTTCTACTTTAGTGTGAGTCTAAGTGCAAGTTCATACTCTCACTAAAGTGGGGGCTAAATGTAGCATCGTAAATTGACACCCTCGACAATTTCACACTAGATTTTGCTCCCTCCTATGTGCTTGGACCTAAATTGTTCCCCTAATTTCCTAACTTATGCATTTCATGGCCCATTTTATCATTTATCAATAAATCAAATGTGAAAAACCAAATTAGGAATTTACTATTTTCCCCCAATACTTCACATCCTAAAAAATAGGGCTTGGACAAGGGTGCCCTTGGTGGCCTTGTCCTCTTAATTTAGCCTCAAATTTTAATGTCGAGGTTGGCAATTTGTTATTTGAATTTCAAATGGGGAATTTTTTAGTAGCGAATATTTTCCAATTGGCGAATATTACATATCGGCCAAGTCAAAATTGGAAAATAAATCCTACCCAACATGGTGGCCAAATAGCTCAGATTTTATGATTTATCGGTCCAATGCATTTCCATTTTCCATCAATTTATTTTATGAGGCATATTTAAGTAATAATTTCACCATAACAAACTATGTGTTTCAAATGGACTGATTAATATTTTCACCTAGAATCTCGGAAGCATCTATTAAATCACCTACATATTTTCCAATACTATTAAAATAACATTGTGTATCAAGACCCATTTCACCAATTAAGATTTACAAATATTTTCTTATGAGGACCCATTTAGCCAATTAAAATTTAAAAAATAGTTGCTTATGATGACCCATTTCACCAATAACATTAAAAAATAATTATATTTGAGGACACATTTCTCCAATTGTCATGACACCTCCATGCTAATCATAGGGCCATAATCACCTTGAAAATTATGTATGTGTTCCTTCGAGGTTTGATTCACCCAACACTTAAATGTATCATTGTATAATCATGCGAGACTCACCAAATTTTTAATATACCATTTAAAATTCCCACAGAATTTTCCAAATATGGATTGATATAAATACAATCAAAACTTTCATTTATTCTTACACAAGTTGTTTAGTTCTAAACTTGTGAGCTCTTGATTTGGAAGTTGGACTTGGAACCTTAAAGTTGATCATAGGAAAGTTACAAACTTACAACACAAGCATTTTTGTATTAACAAATAGCAAGTCACTGAAAACCTAAACTTAAAGGTGAGTGGTCATTTCTTCATAGTGTTGTAAGATTTCTTTATCTCTTTTCCATTCTTGATTCAATCTTAAAGATGATATTGAGTTGGGAATGGGATCTATATTCTATGTCCTTAAATAAGAAGACATTTTTTTCCAACTTTTATTCGAAGTGAGAGATCAAGATGTTGAGCAACAAGTGCAACAAGGGTAAGACTCCTCTGGGTGCTGAAGGGATTGGGAGGCCATCAAAACGCCCAAAATGTAGAGTTACCATATAGTTTTACTTTGGAATTGGCAATGCTTTTGATCCATAAAATCAAGATGGAGCTACATCATCAACTCTTCCACCAAATATTAATGAAGAAAGCATTCACAATACCTCACCACCACCAGAGGGTTAGATTGTCATTAAGTTAAATGAGTTGAATGAGGATGGAAATACTACAGAAGATGTTCAAAGGGATACCCTAGTTAGCCAGAATGAGATAATTGACTTAGATGAAAATATTAGCATTGTAGATGATGTTGGTAGCAAGAAAAGAAAAGGAAAATAAAAAATGGGGTGCGAGTGGGAAATGAAAAGGAATTTTTAGCTTGATTGGGTGTCAAAGTACCCATTCATTGAGCCAGTGGAGAAAGCAAACAAAGATGAACCTCTAATAGAATGCAAGTGTATTATTTGTAGTTGGAAATGTAAAAGAGACAAGAACTTATAGCTAAAGCTTGACACTATAGAAAATCATATCAGTAAAGTTTATGAAATACAAATCATAGACGAAAAGGAACAATTGGTAGTACGATGAAAATCAAAGGAAGAATGTCTTCATGTTAAGTATGTTGTAGAATATGAAGAGCATAAGAAAAAAATGTCGAAGCTTGAACATGCATGTGGAGGTAAAATTGAGGATAAATTTGGAAAAGTAATGGAAGGAGCACAACTAGCAAAAATTGTTCAGATGAGTGTTGCATTTCATATTTTTTCCAAAGGGTTTCCTATGATAGACTACACAAAATATTTTAATTTATTATCTTTTTGGGTGTGCTTACCTTTCCTAGCGCACATTGGTCAATAAATTTTGGATGCAATGGAAAGAAATATTTAAAGGAGAAAGTAAAAGATTCAAATTTCATTGCATTATCTTTAGATGAAGTTACTACGGTAGATAATACTTCTTGGGTTTTTATGCAAGTGTATACTATAAATCAACATGTCTACCAAGCTCATCTTCTCTATGTTCATAAAATGGAGGATAGTTCAACATCACAAAATCTATTTGAACTATTCAATAAATATTTGAATGAAATTGGAGGTATGGATGACTTGACAATTACAAAAAATTTGGTGTGTAGGAGTTGATGGAGTTACAGTAATGCAAGGTCACAGGACCAATGTTTTCACAAATTTACAAACTAATTGTGCACCATACATGCTTGGAATTCACTATATGGACCATAGAATAAATTTAGCATTTAGAATTGTAAGCAAGTATCCTATAGTATCAAAAGTTGAAAATCTAGTTTGTGAGCTCTATGCATACTTCTTTCAAATTCCCAAACATTTAGCGGAATTTCAAAAAAAAATTGAGGGAATAATAGCAGGAAAAAATCTTCTTAAGGATGTTGATACCATATGGATCACCTTGCATCAACCAGTGCAATGAATTCTTCAAAAATATTGATCCTTGATTGGATTAATGTACGAGCATCTCAACACAATAGACAAAGCTCTTGAACTCTTACATAGGTTAAGCGATATAGAGACACTCTTGACTTTAGCTAGTCTTCTCCTCATGCTGGATGAAATGAACAATCTTGTGAAGAAATCCCAAGATAGAACTATGTATATCTATGAATATACCAAACTATGTAGAATTAAATGCATGGCCCTCAATCATCTATATCTAGATCTAACTTCTAAAAGCCCAAATATTTTAAGCTAGCAAAAAATTATAGATTTGAATCATCCTAAAAATTGTTTATAGTTTAATAAAAGAAGGAACTTATGTGTTTGTGTACATGAATTTGAGATACCAAAGCACCATTGTATGATAGTCAGGTACTCTATTAGAGAAGTACCTATTATAAAGGAAGTTTTTAATGACATTGTTAATTGCAAAATCTCCTTCCACAGAGATTTATAATAGATTCCCTCGAGATGAAATACTTGAAGCCATGTCTATTATGTATCCTCAATTTTGAATTCAAGGCAACCGATATTGCCCAAGCTATTTCCATGATAAAGAAATTACCTTGGTTGAACACTTTTCAAAAATTGCACAATATAATGAATAGACAATAGAAGGAATTATAAATGGAGATAAGCTTAGAGAAAAATGTAAGCATTTTGCAAGAAGTATGATGGACCAGTTTGATTCCATGGAGAAGCCCGTGGAAGTAGGATCAATAAAAAAGGCTTGGAAAACCTTAGGTCAGAGTGAAATATTGCTTGGTTCAATATTAGAATATTTCAAACTTGTTGATTTATGTCAAACAATGAAATTGGGATCGGTGGAGGATGTGAGATTTTTCCGTTCATAGGCATTTTTTAAATCAAAGATAAGAAAAAAACTAGAGAAGAATTTGGAAAATTTCTTGAGGGTGATTGGAACTACGTATAATGTCAAAAAATTCCTTTTGAAAGGGCCATCACAATCTAGAGGTCCATATGCACAAGAAGAGGGTTGTGCAACACTTCAAACACTGGTAGTGGTAGCACTGGTAGTGGGACAAATGATAGTGAAATAATGAATGTTGAATTTGAGATGTAGGGTGAAGAAAATGAAGAGTAGAACTCATAATCAAGATGACTCTTTTACTTTATCTCAATTTGAACATTAGTTTGAGGACCCTAACTTGATTTGGCAAATGAAAGTGAATTAGTAGTTTTTAGGTATTTATATTGCATTTCATGAATCATATTCCAAATTGTAGTTGATGATATTTTATATTGTATTCCATGAAATTGTGAATCATTGCACTTCATGATATTTTATTTTATATTGCACTTCATGAATCATATTCCAAACTGTAGTTGATGATATTTTATATTGCATTCCATGAAATTGTGATATTTTATATTTTATATTGTATTCCATGATATTGAATTTGATATGTGATTTTGTATCATTTTTCATAGTTTATGAGTTATTTTGATTAGTGCCTTATCCACAACTGAATCAGAAAATGAAATATACTCCTACAATAGACCAACGCACGGCTTCTTATAACCTCACCACCTTACAATGAGAAACCAATAAAAGAACAACACTTATCACACTACTTCTAAATTCCTATTGTATTGTCATTCACACATTCTTTTACAAATAACTGAAAGGAATATTAATCCATTCCTTGAACAGAATCTAATAGTTCAACATCCATAACATAAACACATGATGTGATATGACAAATTATAAATAACCCTTACTTATTTTGAGTCAAAAGATAGTGAATACAATACTGGAGAGCAAGATAGGCCAATATTCAAAATTAAAGAAATACACTAAAGTATTTGAGTCATCTTTCGTTATTACAGAGAAAAATTACAACATTTCCTATATGTGCTATCAAATAGCTTAAACTATGCAAAAAGAGCTTATAGAGAATGAGATGAAAGATCAAAAAATCAAAACACTTTGAAAATTTGAATGAGGCTTGGGATTCCCTTTTATAACATAAGGGAAGCAATAAGCAAAGAAGTGAAGAACCTCATCTCAAAATATTTTGACAATCAAATTCTCAGACATGACGCATAGGAATAAAAGTATGGATCCACTCACAGGTCAGGTAAAAAATTATACTTTTCATTTCATGCCTTAAACATATCCTCAAAAGTCCAGTCATGAGCTAAGAGTTTTTTAGAATTATCCAAATTTTTATGATACTTGGCATCACATAAAGCACTGGCCTCTCTACAAAAAGTTTCCATCTTTTTTTCTATATCGACCATCCTATTTGAATAGGAATCAAGTTGATTTAAATCAAGTTTGTCATCTTTGCAAATTAGAGGCAGGATTGTGGGGATTACAATATTGAAACTATCCTTCCATTTCTCTAGGGTCTTCATCTCCCCATTATCTTCTAACATGCGGGGTACAACCGTTTTATCCACATTTATGAAAGAGTTCATTCTTGCTCATGCAACTTCAATTATAATTTCTAAATACCCTTTATGATTTCATGCCATCTTGACAATCCCAAAAGTAAGATAGATACCAGGTGGGGAATTAGATGTGTTTATAGATCCCTTATACATACTTTCCAAAGATGAAAATCTAGGATTCCATTATTCAAATATGCATTTGAGCCTCTCTTGATCCCCACTTACTTTGGTAATGGAATTTCTCAAATTCAGATATGACACATGGGTATTTTCTAGCCTTCTTAATATTTTAGACAGTTTGTACTCCAAGATGCATGTTGCAATGTGCACATTATGCTTTTTCTAATTCTATTGAGAATTCTTCAACTACTCTTCCAACATTTGAATCTTTTCTTTAAGCTCTATTTTTTCAATCATCACATGAGTAGGGGGCTGTAGAAGAAGATCCTGCTTCCTGCACACTTTCAAGAAGGGATTTTTTTAAGCCAATAATACCTACTTCTAGTTGTAAGCTTCAATGAGATCATTATGTTCCTTCAACATTGTATTAATTCTATCTTGCAACCTTTGAACACTAGCTTCATTAAACTTGGCAACATCTACCACTGATGTAGCAGCTTCAGGGGCAGAGGTGTCAGACACCCTCTTTACAATCAAGCTCCCTTTGATACCCTTACCCTTCGATGCTTCAACAATCGAAGGATTTTTTGTAGTTGGGGCAAGGGCCTAGATTGCAAGGGCTTCCCAATGTTCATCGAACCCCGATCCTAACAATGTCATCTTTGCTTCCTCTTTTGTGGAGAAAACTTATCCTTCTTGTTTCCTAATAGTATCAAAGAAAATTATAGGAGCAATGTCCCATTCAAGGAGCAGTAGCAATCCACTATCTTCCACCATTCTTCTCTCTTCGTTAGGCATAATTTTTTTGCACTCAAAATTCATTTCTACCCTTACCTTTACAACCACTTCATCATACTTTTCTCTAGGAACATCTTCGTGTGCCAACTGAAGTCTTTTAAGGTACTCCTACCTCTTTGATCTCAGAACAAACTCTTTAAACTACTAGGATTTTATAAAATCATCATTAGAAATGAATTGTGAATAGTCCAATTCCCTCACATCATTGAGGTTATCTCTCCCCATAGCCACATCCAACCCAAACCTTTGTTGAAGAAGGCCAGCAATATTTGGTCTTAGGGGGGATGGCATATATTCATTCTCTTTTGTGGTTTCTCTCTTGGGCAGAATCAGAATCCACACCAATTTTTTGAGGGGAAGGAGAGGGAGTGACATGTGGTGGGTCTGATTGCACATTTTCTATAATAAAATTCTCCTAGGGCAGGGGCCTTTTGATAGCGAGGTCAGGTCTAGGCTACTTTGCTAGTTTCTCTTCTAGGATGGGGGCCTTACCTACAACTCTTTCAAAATTATTCAACACCACCTTAATCCTGCAATTGGGTCAACAATATCAAAAAAATACTCCATGATAATCCTTATCATTATTTATCCTTGTAGACTCTGCCTTGTTGAATGCAAACTATTTTTCCCTTCTATTTTTTACCTCAAATTCATCCTTGTAATTTCTTATGACATCTTCATTTAAATCAACCTGATGGAAAAAATCAGGCCTTCTGAGCCTTTTCCTAACCTCCTCTATGAAACCTTCAGGGTCAAAATATTTGACATTTAACTAAGATAACCTGTATTCCCCAAGCATTTCTTTTAGCCTATCTAATCCTTCTCTACTAAAAGTGAAATTTGAAAAGGCGTTAACATAAGGGGAAAAAGACCCTTTCTTTTGTTTGCCTAAATGAAACTGATCAGTCTCATTCAATTGCCACATAATTTCCATGAATTCCAACCTGGGTGACACATATTTGGGTAGCACATCAAGGCCTTTAGGGAACCCATATATTCTAATAACAACTGATTTGTCATTGAGGTAAAAATCTCCCCAGTTATGTTGTACTCCTAACTTCGACCTCCTCTTTTTGGGTCTAAGGAAATCCAAAATTTCCTTATGCAATCTGACTCTAGGTAGACCTAACCTTTCCATGACTTGTCTTACAAATAAATTCTCAAAAAAAATTAGTTAGACTCATTACAATGTTTGTCCAAAATATGGGTCCAACATTACACTAGGAGATCATTTCCCTCTTTATCTTTCATGTTCAGTTGTAAAAATCTATTGAAATGATCTTTCCCTTTTTACAAAAGCATATGGAAAAGGAAATAATACCACATGAAATTCACCTCTGACTCCTTACCACTTTTCCTTCTCTTAATGTCCACCAGCCAATTGTGAATAGCCTCAACTAAAAAGTTGGCATAGTCAAAGTCACTATTGGAAAAAGGATGATGTATATCAATATCCATATACATAAGAGGTGTCTCCATTTTTGAGCCTACATCTTCTCCCAACACATGGCATAATTCCCAATTTTTTCTTTTGAAATAGTCTTCAAAAGACTTGACATCAAAAGGCTCATGTTTGATATCAAGGATTCCCAATGACTTTCCATAGAAGCTTTTATGTCTAAACCTAGGGAGCCATTTCACTCTGAAGCTATTTCTATCTTGCTTGTATTTTCTTCTAAAAGAAGCAAAGTCTATAACCTTATCTGCGACCACATTGAGTATACAAATCTCACAAATAAACTCCCTGGTTATATCCATTACGACACTTCATCCAATGCCCTAATTACTCTGATATTATCATCATACCCAAAAGCAAGGCATCTAATGAGTTCCACATTTATAAAGACATTAAGAACAACCAGCTTCCCCAAATCATAGTTCCATGCATTGGAGATAAGGGAACAACAGTTTCTTTTTCCATACTAATGTAGGAACAATTCCCACCTAGTGACTGTGTCATCCTGGTAATTCAACTCAGCATCTCTGTAATTTTTGGCTATGTCTACTATCCTCTCTACTGCATTAGGGTTGAGGTTACATTGAAATTGAGGCTTTCTTGAGGAACCCAACAACTGGGCCAAAATATTATCCTCAAAGGGTCTTTTAGATGTAGAGCCAGAGGGTTGGGTGTTTGACCGACTCATAATTCCAAAATGATTTAAAATTGATTTCTCTAGTAGTTTGCAACAAATTTTATAGACCTGATTATGAGCTTCAAGAATACCAATGGTGAATTTTTCCACGAAGGGAATAGCTATTTTTTAGTTTAGCTCAAGTTGACGTGGAATGGATGCACCTTTGAGGTTTTTGCTGCCATGCAGGACTACACAAATGAACAAAAAAATTATGAAGGAAATTATGATCCATCATCCATCACATCTGGTGTTACTTCTTGTTTGCATGAGTGTAGTTCATTCATCTACCCATTTATTGATTTTCAATGCGGTTCGTCCATCTGGAAAGTGACGTAAAAATCTAAAATTTCAATGATGAGTAAAACCTTGATTTTCTTGAAAAGGACACAATTGTCTCCTCTGTCCAACAGAATTCTCCCACATCCCACGTGATAATATTATCACATAGTGTCCTTCCATGGTTCCGCAACCAAGAAGAGGGCATTCCGCTATGGGCCCACAAACTTGCAAAATCCTTTATCTTCTACCATGTAACGAACATAAAACAATAAAATTATAGAAAATTAAAGGTTTTGATTTGATTTTATATCTAATATTAAAGGTGCACTTCCTAGAAAAAGGGGATGTGGGACTCACGACATCAATACCCATAAGTCATAACTTAAAGACCAATCAAAAATTGAATGATGTCAATAAAAAAACATAAGAGCGCTAGGGTTTTAGGATACAGGGTTTGAGAAAGCCCTAGGTTGTAGACCTAACAACCCTAATTTAACTAGTTGAGGATTACCAAGAATTTTATGCCAGGGTTTTAGGATAATAGGGTTTTAGAAATCCCTAGGTTGTAGACCTAACAACCCTAATTTAACCAATTAAGAATTACCAAGAATTTTATGTTAGGGTTTTAGTATAATAGGTTTTTAGAAAGCCTTAGGTTGTAGACCTAGCAACCCTAAATTAACTAGTTGAGCATTACAAAGAATTTTATATTTCAAACTATAGTTAATATTTTATATTGTTATCCTTGAAATTATGCATCAAATTGAATAAAATAACATATTATTAATAATTTCATATTTTAATTGTGTTAAACATGTACTCAGTGATTCATCACTCAACTCAATGGTTAATAACATATTAAAAATAGTAGCATATACAACAATGAACATCAACAATCATTTAATGTGTATCTAGTAGTTGAAACCAGAGTTTTTCTTCAATTGATAAAATAAATATTATAGATAATTGAACATCAACACATTACTGAATTTGAGTTTTCTATTTATTTTTAAATGAAGGAATACATAGAGGCAATGAAAAATCTTGCTCAAAGACAACTCTACACAAAGCTAAGTTGGAACTTGGAAACTTGTATATCAATATCAAATCATTCTATTAGCTTTTGTAGCAACTTCCACTATTCAGGTGATGGAATTATCATTTGTTCTAATTGATGTTGTCTGACTTGAAAATTTGTTAACAATGTATGATTGAATTTGGATCTTGACTTGAATATTTTAGCCAAAGTTACATTCAAGGTTATTAGTGGTTTGATGGAATCCAAATAGTTCACCTCATCTAGGTTCTGAAGAAACTGGTCCAAATCAATCTTCCTTGCACCCTCCATCTTTTTGAAACCATCCTTTCCAATGAATCACTCATTTGTGTCAAAAGCCTCTAGAAAACCAATCTTTGTCATGTTCCTTACCTTTTCATCCAGCTTCTTCATCTTTGTTATGGCTAGATTCACAAATTCTTTTGTTTCACACATTCTCAAACACTTTTAAATGATAGATGGCACCTTTATTGAGGCTTCAATCCAATTATTAATCAATTTTGATTTCAATTCATTGCCACTTGCTTTGTAGATTGTTTGTTGAACTTGATTTGTGGATTTCTCTACTGCTAGCACTTTTTTTTTGTCCATTAAATATTTGTTGAGCTTCTTATAATGTAGTCTTGTAGCATCAATCAATTGAAACAATTCACACAAATGATCAATCCTCTACATTATTTCTTCCCGGATATTTTTTTTCATATGCCTCATTGTTTCTCTACAAAATCTAGTTAACTTATTTTGACAAGAGTTTATTTAATTTTTTTCTTCCATCAGCTCTGTGACCAATTGTTTTTTTTTCTCTCTTTCTCCAATTTTTGTTCCCACTGTTCATTTACTTTCCCAATTCTTTGTCTTGATTTTTTGAAGTGGATTTTTCCTCATCATATTTCTTTTTTCTCTCATCTAACCTTTGCTTCAATTAATTCAATTCCACCTCTAATTGTTTATCCTCTTTGATTGTTGATGTAGAGGCATATTTTTTATTCTTTTTTCTAATTCATTATTCTTGTTATTTGTTGCTTTCCTCTTTGCTTTCTCATTTTCTAGGTCTTTTTGTAATTTCTTTATTTGAATCTGCAACCTTTCTCTCTCTCTCTTGCTTTAGAAATGATGTGTACACCAATTCATTGTTCTTCTTTGATACATTAATTTTTTCAATATTTTTGAATCCAAAAAAATACAATTGGAAACTACTCACCTAAAATTCAAATCGATCCATCTGATTTGTTGGTTTATTTTGAACTATGGGAACAACAAACGTGTATTCCATGATTTTTTTATTTTTTTCAAATATGGGTAATACCATGGTTGTTGCAGGCTCTAAATTTATAGCAAACACACTCTCCATCAGTTGCTTCCTTTATTTTTTATACAATTCTGATTTCTTTTTAAATTCATCAATGTAATCAAAACCTGGGGATGTAGGAATAATGGAATGCTTGAATGGTGAAGGACTAGGAGTACTTTTAGTTTTTGTTATAGACACACTAACTGGGAGAGTCCCTTGAAATAACTCCTTTATGGTGGAGCTGGTAGTTGGACTTGAACCTATCAAAATCCTTGCCCTCTTTAGTATGCCTTGATCACTTGGTGTTTGTGTGGTATCTTGTATTGTTGTCCTCTTATGTGTAATTTGTTGTTGTAGCACATGTTGACCACTACTAGTACTACTACCCATACCATCACCACCAGTGGAAGTGCCAGTTGCACTAGGTTCTCCACCATGGGCATGTCCTAGTTGAGATTGTATATAAATTAATTGCTTCAGCTATACTTGCATGCCCTTGGTCTACTTTATCATCTCCAAGGCCAAATTTATCAACTAGTTTTCTAGGCTCTACATCTATTACCATCCAAGGGCCTTGTCCTTGGGACTCAAAGGACCACCTTCATAACCCATTTTTTGGTTATGGTCGCTCCTAGAGTATATGCTTCTTTTCTAACCTCACTCAAACCAACTTTGGCATATCTTTTTTGTTTTGTATCATCATGATATTCATCATCGATTTCTTGATCTTCATGTTCATTGGGATTCTTTATATTCCATAATTTTCTAAACTCATAATCTTCTTCATTATCTCCAAAGTCTGCAAGAGTTCTTGGTTCACTTAACTCCTTCCTCATAGACCAAAAGGCAGTAAATTTTTATCGTGGCCATTTTTTTTGTAACTTCCTTATCTAGAGAATCTGGCATTTTTACTCTACTAGATGGTTTGTCACTTTTTTCATAAAAATTATTGCTAATTTGATTCTCTACTCATATATTTTGGTGCAATTCCATAATTTTCCTACTAACAATTGTTCAAAAGAAATACCTTTCTCAGCAACACTTTTCTCCATTGTTGTTTTGACCTCACCCCAAGAATCCTTTTTTCTTAAGTTTTCAAGCAAGGGTTTACTTTGATGTTGAATTATACTTGAAACATTCTCATTGGCCACAATAATTGATTTAATGGTGTCACATGGATCATACTACCAGTGACAGACATCATCAAAATTTAAAAAATTTAAAAGATCATGTACCACCATAAATGATTTTCTCTCGAATGTGAACCCTCCACATGAAAAAGGTAAAGAAGGAAATAAGGTCTTCTTTTGTTGACTGACAAAGTGTAGTTCATCAGTACTCTACATATTCCTTACATATTCCAATGCAAAAACCCTTTCTGTCACATGTATTAGAAATTTGTATGGCTCTACTCCTGATCCATTAAATCTTAGCACAGTATATTCTTCCATTAAGCACCAATCAACCAATTCTATTTCTTTTCCTATTTGAATGCAATTTCTACATGATATAGGCAATCTAGGCATTGGAGTATTTATAATTGCTTGATGCAATGGAGAAAAAAAATATTCTACAAAATGATTGTAGTTCCTCTGAGAATCATGCATCCTTATATTAATGGTACAATCATATACTAGACCCATTTTATTTTCCTCAACATTCCTATAGAGCTAAATCTAAAGCTTGTTGGCATGAAACATTACACTTAATTTGAATACAAAAAAATGGCACAAGTAGGTTGTGAACCTAAATGTCTTAGTGGACTTTGAGTGTGGACCTCATTTAATCATTAAAAATTATTTATGCATGGATTCTACAATGTGCTCAATAAAGTTATATTTGACAGGTGGAACAACATAATGGATATTATATACAATTTCAAGGAGGCTTGCACCCACTTCCCAATTGCTATCCAGTCTAAGGAAAAATACTAGCATGGAAATAGTATCCTAAACCCATGATCTAAAAATATCAAAATCATAAGGAGGATTATTATTATCTTTCAATTTGCTTCTATCTTGAACTATTTTATATAGAAATTTATTTTTGTCCCTTTCATCCACTACTTCATAATCACTAGCAAGATTTTCTTGGTCAATGTGGATGTTTCCAAATTCTTCGATTGTAAACCCCAACACTTTTCCAAATTCTTCTACATTAATGGATAACAATTATTCTTTGCTATCTTTATTAACAATTACTCTTTTGTTATCATCATAATTGTGGGAATAAACCATGATAAATTTTTGGCAAGGGAAAACCTCATGTAACATCATGCACCCTAATCCACTTACCCATGTTGCATTGAAACTACTATTTTACATTTGGTTTTCATCCTTATTCTCAGATGAAAATATAAGTTTTGAGGTAAGCCTACCATATATTTTAAGATCATAAATATCATGGTATTGATCAGTGAAACCTGGGGTTTTAAGCAATCCAGCATAATGTATTTTTCTATCTAATTTTGGTTTTCCTTTCCCAACAACTTTGTTTGGTCTGCTAGTGGTGGTAGACATGCTTGTACAATGTGAAATTGTGAATTCCCTCTTAGTCCTTAATTTTTCTTAAGTCTCTCAACCCTAAACCTAAACTTCAAAGTTTGAAAAAATAAGATTTTAAGAAACGACGAAATGTAGTTGTAGGAATTCTATCTTTCACTTACCCGAATTTTGATTCTTGAAAAGATTAATACTGACAAGTGTGGACTAGCTTTGTTGGAACCCAAAATATCTCTAGTGCACTGCAATGAGCAATCTGAAATCTCCCTATGTGTGACTCTCTCACTTAAAAATAAAATCACTTAATAGTAGAAAGTTCACTTATTTTTTTGAATATTAAAGTGAATGAAATGTCAACATGTTTCCTCCAGACTACACAATTAATACATTACATTTCTATAATGACACTTAGAAATAAATTCTTAAACAAATTCTCAACTGATGATCTTTGTAAATCTAATGGTTATAGGGTGATTTCATAGGTTTGAGTTTGCAAGCCTAGTGCTTTGTGCATTTCATTTTGGAATGCAACTACATCCATCCATCAAATGTTCATTAAACGGTTGAGTAATTTATGATATAAACAATAAACATGTGTTTTAAAGTTGTTTTAAACTTTAGTGGTGCTAGGATACATAATCCTAATGGATTCATTGAGTCCACATGTCCATTCAGCAGTTTTGCGAGTCACATATAGATCTACTTGAAGCATCTTGCGGACTCGTAAAATCCCTTTAAAAGCAAGACATTGATTGAAATCAAGGCCAAGGGGATGGTAACTTAACGTTTCAAAGGACTTAATAAAATGACTAATGATACCAGGAACCAGGGGAGCAGGTTAATGACAAATTAGAAATCAATCATTTCGAAAAACCCTAGGAAGAGTGACAACTTTTAGTGTTTTTTGTCAATTTGATGGCAACTTTCTTTTTTCATTTGTATTGCTTTATGTTTTAAATCCACATGCATATGTTTCATAAATTGATAATAATTAATCTCTTAGAGGAAAAAATTCTAATTTTTCTATGTTTATTAAATATTTCATTCCATTATTATATTCCATTTACATTACTTGTATAATTACTTGTATAATTTGAATAGGCACTGAACACAAAATAATTCTTTACTAGAAATGAATACTGAAGAATAACATAGCCATCGAAGAATAACATAGCCATGTATTCTATTACAACAAAATTACAATGTTACATTATTACATAGCTTTTTAAAGATGAGTAGAGCATGCAAGCTCTTCTTTTGTATAAATGACACATGTCACTTTACATCAGACACAATTAATTACAAGTTGCTACTAGTGAAAATGGAAGATCATTTCTTATACCATATTCTCAAACCATGAGGCTTTTCGACCATGGTTTGGATCTTGCGATCTCAAATATAGTTCTACATTTATAATATGCTCTCAATCTGATGCACTAGAACAACCCAAAATGACACAATTGATTCCAAGCTGGTAGTGGCAGCTATGGAATCCAGACCATATAACCAAAAAAAAAAAATTTGAGAATCCATAAGGCTTACCTACCATGCTAGGGAAATGGGAGTTGTGAAGATAGAAAAATTTTTGAAGCCATTCCATACCCACAATTATTCTTATAGCCTCCTCAACCTGCACATAGGGAATAGTAAAAACCATACCCAACTTTTGTCTATCATATGCATAGTTGCTTCTTTTCTCTCAAAAGCATTTAGGTAGCATGACACACCATGAAGACTCCATAATATCACAGAGAATTTGAGAATACAAAAGAAAGAAAGTAAATCCAAATATATTATAAATGATATGAAGAACATCAAGTTGGTGAAGTATATATAGAATGAAGACATCAAATACTCAACACTTGAACATTTAATTTATCACTTGATGTGAAAATATTATTTTGAAAAAATTGAGTCATGACTTTAAGTTATTTAATAAATAATAAAATGTCAACCATTGATATTTTAAAATATAATGATTATGGAATTATTCCGGAGGTTTGAATTCACAAGTCTAGTGCTTTAGACATTTTCTTCTAGAATGCAACTATAGTCGTCCATCTTACAATAATCGTTGATCTTTGATGAACTTAGCCCTAGTCGTTGGTTCATTTTAGAGCATTAACCACAAGCTGAAGCTTTGTCCCATCGAGGACAGATGTCACAATCTCATATTATCGTATAAAATTGATGACATCACCTTCTCAGCAGTGCAGGGGCATGGGAGTCGCCCAATCATTAATCATCGATCTCAATAGTTGATTTTTGTGAGAAAATATTTGTCACTTGAGTTAGGAGATATTAAAGTCTTTGATACTCCACAGAATCGGTAATCACCTAGGTTGAGGGGTCGGTCACCATAATGACTCCAAATGCTTAAGTCATAACTTAAGTGACCTTCAATTGTTGGTATCCAATCAACGATAAAATATTATTTTGGGTGTCATTACTTTAAGTGATTTAATAAGTAATAAAAATTCAACCATTGATTTTTTAAAATCTAACATTTATAGTGTTATTCCAGAGGTTTGAATTTGTAAGTCTAGTGCTTCAAAAAATTTCTTCCAGAATGCAACTACAGTTGTCCATCCAAAATTCATCAAACTATCGTGGGTTATATTTATTTATGCTGACATCTGTTTTCAAACATAATAAATATCTTGACACTTGTCCCCATTCTAAACACTTATGATGGAATTTGGATGTGTGGAAAAAAATTTCTTGAAATAGAATAATATGTAGCATTTGATATTTTTTCCACCCACACTATGATTTTTTATTGGGATACCAGTTTATTTCACCAATGAATTTTTTTATTGGTTTGAGATTATGTTTAATTTGCCAATGCTTTTTTATTCATTTGAAAATAGGTTTAATTCACTAATAAAAATATTTTTTTGGTTTAAAAACATTTTTTAATCACCAACAAAAATATTTATTTGTTTGAGTACAGGTTTAATTCACCAATAGAAATATTTTGTTGGTTTGAAAACATGTTTAATTCGTGAATGCAAATATTTTATTGGTTTGAAAATAGGTTTTAATTTTCAATGAAAATATTATATTGGTTTTAAAAAAATTACAATTCGCTAGGATTTTTCGCAGACTTCTGGCGATTACAAAAGATTCACCAATTGAGATTTTTTTTCTCGAAAAACAAAAAAATTTGCCAATAAAATTAATATTTTTTTTTGGGAAGTATACAAGATTCACCAAGATTTTACACCTTCACCGAAGGGGGGTTCTTAAAGTTATCCCTAATTTCAAATCCTAAATTTTGGCTATCAAGATTTAATTTATGGGAAATTAGATTCATTGCATATAAATACCTAATCATTTCATCATTTGAAAACTAACTAGCAACAAGGATAATTTCATTGAGAAAATCAGGTGTCCTAAAAGAATTCAAGAGAAGAATTATTGTATTATTTCATCATCAAAGCATCATGTCAAGTTTTATGTGAGTTTGTTCGTGTTTATGCATACATTTTGTTCATGAGGACTAACACTTGTAGGTCTTCAAGCCAAATTGTAATCAATCCTTGAGGAGATGTGAATGACTTCAGTCCTTCAAGGAAATTAGATTTGAGTGGTGAGTTATAGTCAATTTTTTATTCATTACTCTATTATCATTTATCCTTTATCCCTCAAAAGGATAATATCTCTTTCATTAATTTTTCCATTGTGGAGGTAGAAATACCAACATAGGGTTTAATTGAGGCAAGCTCCTATTTGACACAACCTTTCCTCTCTCTTTGAGTGTACAAGTTATAGATCTGAAGAAGGTTGGGGGAATATTCAAGACCATTTGATTATTGATGCATTCAAACCCTACAACATGACAACATACACAAAAAAAGTTATCTCAACAATAGATGAAGATCTAATAAAATTATCTAGAAGGAAGAAGCCTCTATCAGGGACTTGATGACTATGAAAGAAGATTTCAATTTCAGATCTCTAGACAAGGTGTCTTGAGCAGCCTTGTCTAGAAAAATTAAGTCCAAATTCAAATCACAAGTTCACATAAGTCTGCTCTATCTATTTATAGTTAAATTTGTCTGTCAATTTCCAAAATATTTGTTTTCATATCAAAATAGTGCATTTTCATTGTTAGCCAGTTACATCATTGAATGTCATCAAAAACCTATTTCACACCCCCAAAAAACCCAAATTCAAATCCAAGGACCGATTCATGCCCTTATCCAATTTGAATTCAAATGGTATGTTAGTGAAACGTGGCCAAATCATAGCGAAGCCATTGGGTTTCACTTTTCCAACATATCAAGTTGTATTAAATAAAACGGTTTATATAAAACAAAATCATCACTAAAAATGAGTTTTTTTTATCGATAGCTTTACATAGAATAAGCAATCACGTTGTAGTTCTTTACAAATTTTTATAAGAGGGGAGAGGTCTTCCTCCAAAATTCTTCTTGTAGTGACTTAAGTATGTGACACTTTTAGAGCTGGTGAAAAAGTTTTGGAGCTCATGGAGATGTGGTTTTTTGGATCTTTTGGAGCTGACATTCCAAAACTTCCAAAAATTCATCTTTCTTGACCATTGCCTATTGTCTTGTTTTCACAAAAACATGGATTCCTACATAATCATCAACACTAAAAACCTTATTAACATGGAAAGGATAACAAACATTTATACATTAATATCAATTAAGATTATAAATAATTTAATATATAATCATTAATTTCATAATTAAAAAGGTTATGGATGGTCAAGAAAAGGTAGTTTTGTTCTAATTATGAGGTAAATTTGTATACCTCATCAAAAGCTCCAAAATTCCTTAAACTTCCAAGAGACTTAGATCTCCCACGAGAATTGGATCTACCTTTTTTCTTCTTGTTGTCCCTTTTCTTTTATTTTTCTTTAGATCACTCACGAATAGCTAAGGCTTCCTTGGTGGATTCACTAGTCTCTCCTCATCTACTCTAATAGAAGAAGTTATGAGAGATTTCACTTTCCTGTTCAATTTTTTAATTTATTAATTGATAAATTCAAATATTTTTTTATGAAAATTGAATTATTATATCATTCTTATAGGCTTCTTCTAAAAATGTTAAATTTTTCTTTTGATAGAGAAAATAACACATACCCCAATGAACTGAAACGTAAAGTCCATGGAAGATTTAGAATATAACACTTTTAGCTAAGAGGATAACTCTAACCAATTAGGTCTCAAATAATATATCTGTTTGCTTACTATTTTCCATGTAATTTTTATCTAACATTGAATTTTAAGAAACATTTGACCATTTGCTAAAAATTTTCTTGATTGTCAAAATAAAGATGTATTAATGGAATGTCTAAATTATTTTTTAACATAATTCAATTTTATAGATTGTATACTTTACATCACTAACTTTGCTTAAATGATTATGTTCTTAGTACCTATGAGACACCTTCAAAACTAAATCTCAAGATCTAAAATATAAGAAAAATATATGTAGATAAAGTAAAATTGAAGAAATGTAACAACATTACAACCCATGCCTCATCATCCATATTTCAAACTGACTCTTACAACAATTAGATCATTGACTAAATTATAAACTTATATTAAATATAAATATTGTTTTAAATATTTATGTATTTCCTTTTTACATCTCAAAAATAATCTAACTATTCATTAAATATTGTTGAAAATAAGTTTGGGTCTATGTATGACATTTTCATTACAAGTATACTAGTGAAGTTCTTGAAATTAGTGACATATTTTAGATCAACTAAATTAAATACTGGCATTATTTCAATTATTCCTCTTACATCCAAAATAAGTTATAAGAAAATTAATTTTGTCGCACTTTGATTAACAAGTTTGGGGGGGAAAATGAGAGTTTGATGCTTTGCAACTACTGCAACTTTGTAGAAAAATATTGAAAACTTACAAGAAGATCTATAATTTTTTTATTGAGGTGACGGCGAGTAAAATAAATAACAACCATGAATGTTGAATTTTCTAGAAGTGACAACCAAACCCTAGCCCAAGGGTTGTGAACCAAGAGACAGGTGTTTTTGTTGGTCAAGGCACATAGGGTAAAGGGGTTAACGGGTCTACTATGAGGCTCAAGGCCATAGCATGTCAAGCGGCTAGAGAATAGGATGATTTCTAGTTTAGTGAGCCTGTGATGCTAAATGATGGTGTTGTGACATGCCCAATAGAGGAAATCATGGAAGGCATGTATTTAAGTGATGAAAATGTTTTCAAACCTTATGAAAATGCTAGAGAAGACAAAGGAACAATTGTTGATAATGAAATGGGGGAGTCGACACACGATGAAAGGTAAAACCTTAGAGTTTATGCTTCCTAATGACATGATTGATTGCATTGGTGAATTTCAACATAGGTCTATTATTTTATTTTTCTTGAAGGGGATACCATCTGAATTTGAGTTTTGTAAATGATCCAAAATTAATTGGGAAAAAAAGGGCTAGGAAATAGAAGCACTGAGAGGGTTGGGGAAAGGCTATGTTTCATGTAAATTTAGGTTTGTTGATCATTCCCAAGCTGTGTTGCAATATGGTACAGGTTATCTAATGTCAAGTTTGTTATATACAAGCATGGACGCTAGATTTCCACCCAGAAGGCCCTTCAAGATCCAAGTATCCAATGTGGTTAGAATTACCCTTTTTGAATTTGGTATTCAGACCATTCCTAAAGGAAATTTTATCTCAACTGGGAAGAGTTTTATGGTGTAAAAATAGTACTGATAAGTTTTATATTTTGAGATTGCACCTAGGGGTTTATGTGGAAATGGAACTTAATCAACAATTACCTAAAAAATATTAACCTGATAGGTCTTGGGTTTGAGTTTTATCAGCCTATAGTATATTTGAACAAGCCTAATGCTTTCTTCTATTGTAGACAAGAGGGTCATTTGATAAGAGATTATCCTACCAAGAAAAAAAAAATTCTCATACTCAAGGGTTATTTGCTTTTAATGCACAAAAAATGAAAATTCCCCCTTAGCAACTGATATTCCCACAAAATCTCTTCATTTGCAGCAACAGGCCAAAGTCAATTCAGGAATTATTAATAACAAATTTGTTGTAAATTCTTCCCCTTCTTTTAAAGATGGTGTTATGACTTATGGGTGACATATGGTTAGGAAAAGGATGAAAACCTCAAGGGTTTCTAAGGGCCAAAATGGTTTCAACTCTTCTCATAATTATTCCTCAACATCACCCTTCCATAATATGACTTCTTTTGAGAAAACTTCTTCATCTTTACCTATAAGATAAAGTTCTCCTCCACCTTCTGTAAGACGAAGGTCTCATTCACCTTCTACAAGAAAAGGTTCTCTTTCACCAACTACCAAGAAAAGATTTGGGTCTCCTAATCTTGTTGAAAAATATTAGAGATATTATGAGCATGACATTACCCTTGCTAATCGGTTTGAGGATTTTCCACAAGAGGAAGACCTTCCTAATTTTGTTTAAGCATGGAGTTCAAAATTCTTTCTTAGAATGTTAGAGGGATATCTCTCCCTCATCATAAATATGATGTTAAGGATGCTATCATTAAGTGGAAACCAGATATCATTTTTTTGCAAGAATTTAAGCTTAATGGAGTTTGTCTTGGTTCTTCTCTAGATGCAACATATGGAGGGATGCTTCTTTCTTCTATACATCACATAGAGAAGGAAGGGGGGTTGTCATTGGAAAATCTTCATGGTTTATCAAATTTATCATTGATAAAGGGGAGGACCCAAAATATAATTGTGTTTAGGTCCTCTCTTTTATCAATGGTCAGCCCATAGGTTTTTGCTCTATTTATGCCCCTAACATTGTAAAAGAAAGAAGTGAGATATGGGGTTGGACGTCCTCAAATCTTCCTCAAGATGATTGGGTAGTAGGGGTGACTTTAATAAGGCGAAAAACCATATAGACTGAAGCTGGGATAGTCATTTCGAATTAAGTAATGAAGAGTTTGATAAGTGGTTATACTGTCGTAATACATTGGGAGTAGTAGATCTTATTCATAAAAAAAATTCCTCTCAAAAGACTAATTGGTATAATTGGACTAATTGTAGGTTTGGGTTGATAGGAAGCTTAGCAGGTTAGATAGGTTTTATATCTCTCCTAATTTGCAACTAGTCCAAGATGCTTTTGGGAGTTGTGTAACAATGGGTTACCCTACTACACTTTCAAACCATTTTACAATTATTTTTACTACTTCCATACTGAATACTAACGGAGTAGATTATCATTTACCCTTCAAACATAACACTTCACTTTTGAAAATTCCTTCATGTATTTCTTCCTTGATTGGCCTTTGGAACTCCATTACAAAACCTAAAGATGGTGAATCCTACATGGAGTGGTGGAATAAGGCTATTTCCCTTTGTGTTGATTATCTATCTTCTTTTGGGAAAAGGTTGGCTTGGCAGTGAAAAAGAAAAGAAAAATCCTTGCAAGGTAGACTAGAAAGGTATAGAAAATTTCTGAATTCATATCCATATGATGTTAAGATTCAAACATTTATAGCTACAATTGAAACTCGGATACATCAACTTGAGATTTATAGGGGGATAGGAGCCAAAATTGGGGCTAGATTACATTGGATCAAGGATGGTAATAGAGCTTCCAAATTCTTCTTTAATTACTTAAATTACAAGCACAAAAAGGAGTTCCTTAGAGTGATCCAAGATGATTCTGGACAAGTACACTCAAATTTGGAAGATATCAAAGACCTATTTCACAAATTCTATGAGCATCTTTTTAGAGAAGATCTTCATTGGAAAGATGCTCAAACAATATTGGAAGACATCATCAAAGAATAAATACAAAAAAGAGTGAATTCTAATTATAGTCAATTTTTAGACCATTGATCTATCTACAGAGGACTTAGAACATGTGGGTTTTTCAATGGCACACAATAAAAGTCATGGGTCTGATAGAATTTCAATTGAATTGTATCAAATCACATGGCAGCACATCAAAGAATATTTTTATCTTTTTTATTTAGAAGCTCTTAAACATGGTTTGTTGGGGCCTAAAATTAATAATGGCTTAATCAAAGTTATTCCAAAAGGAAAGAATGTGGACTCTATTTCTAGATGGCATCCTATTACCTTTCTTAACACTTCTTATAAAATTATAGCCAAAACTTTAGCTACTAGGATTAAACTTGTGGCTAAAGATATAGTTAGACCTGAACAAATAGGATTCATTGGAGGAAGATATATTCTTGATAATTTAATGCTTGCATGGGAAACTTCTGAATGGGCACAACAATCAAGGAAAAATACTTTATTGGTCAAAATAGATTTTGGCAAAGCATATGACAAAATGAGATGGAGTTTTATCATTAAAATGTTGCAGTGATTGGGGTTTGGTCCTAAAATATGAAACCATATTCAAATATTATTCAAAGATGTTAATGATCAACTAGTTATCAATAATTCCTTAACTGATCCTTTCCCCTTGCAATGCTCAATCAAGGAAGGATGTCCACTATCTCCATTCCTCTATGTGCTTTTTGTTGATGCCTTGGGTTATCTATTGTAGAAATCTAATCAAATGGATTTGATTAGAGGGATAACCATTCTAAATAATGTGGTTGTTCTCAACTCACTTTTGTTGATGACACTATGTTGTTCATGCAAAATTTTGAAACTGAAATTAATAATGTCCTAGGAATTCTTGACTTTTATTGTGTTGTTTCAAGATCAAAGGTTTCTCATCATAAAATCAGATTCCTTATGATTAAATATGATGTTGCTCCACCTTGGATTCCTAAAGATTGGAAGAAAAATAAGCATGGGAAGATTACTTGGTACTTGGATATTCCTTTTAGTTTAGGTGTCACGCTATCTGATATGTGGAATTGATTCATTACTAAGTTGAAAAATAGGATATTTACTTGGGGAAACAAATTTATCTCACTTGTAGGTAGAATTCAAGTGGTTAATCGCATATTTTTGGCTTCTCATGTTTATTATTTGTCATGTTGGATGCCCTCAAAAGAGGCTATGAAGACTTAAATAAAAGCATTCAGTAGTTCTTATGGACTAATTGGGATGGAAAGGCTAGTTTCAAAGCCACATCTTGGAGTCATTATTTTCAGCCTAAAGACAAAGGTGGCTTAGGCTTGTTAGACCCTAAGACTCAAGGAACTTGTTTATCATCAAAATAGATTATAAGGGTTACTTGGAGATGAACAATGGAAAATCCTTGTTCAACAATGAATTATTCAAGCTACCATGAAAAATAAATGGCAATGAGTGAATTGGTTGGACAAAGTTCTACTTCCTCCTTACATTCATATTAAGGCCCCATTTCCCTTACAATCTATCTAGAAGGATTGGCAATAAGTTTTCAAATTTCTTAACTAGAGGTGAGACTCCATGAATATGACTTTAGCTTTGCAAATTCATCTATTTAGTGGAACAATCTTGTCCAGTATCACAGTCAACCACTTGATGTTTCCTTTCCTAAACAATCTATCTTTTTAAGAAGGGTATTCAACAGTTTGGAGATATATGGGAGTTTAAGTCCTTAGATTGGAAGAACTGGTAGAATATTATTAATGATGTTAAGCTAAACAATGAATCTCAAGGGTTTTTTATTTTTGTTAAGGAATTGGTATCCATGGAGCTTCCTGTGAAGTTTTATACACCTTTACAGTTCAGTTTCTTCAAAGATTGTCAATGGCTCGGTATATCAGTTTTATTGTTTCCCCTTGAAGAAAATTTATCTATAATTACTCCCAAAAATGACTCTTAACCCAAGGATTAATACGATATGGAACTACAGATTCAAGGAAAGGAAGTGGAAAATTTTAAGTTCTCAAATTTGGACAACTAAAGCTGAAGTTAATGGGCAAATTTTTTCATGGAAAATTTTACACCACAAACTGCTTGTAGGAGACAAATTGAAAAAAATGATTTCTAGCCAACCAAATGTCCTTTTTGTCAGCATACTAAGAACCTAAAGCATATATTTTGGGGCTTTTACATGTTAAACGAAAGTGGAAATTTTTTTTTACTCATTTTCCTACTATTTTTTATCATGTGTTGTATTGGAAGGAAGTTGTTTTGGATACTGGTCTTCAAAATAACTTGGTTGTTATGGAAAAGCATATGTTTGTCAATGTTTTCTAATCATGTTGTTCATCAAGAAGTAGAAATTCTAAAGTTTTAATCTGACATCATTTTCTAGTTTATTTATTTATGTTCTCAACTGAAAGATGGCAATATGAAAGATGTTAAGCATAGGAACCATTTGGAGGTGATCAAACTTCAATTTTTACAACTGCATGAAGGGGATAATTGTTGCTCTAGACAACTTCAAAGACTATTCAAATTTATAATTCAAGGGTCCCTTTTATATAAGGATGTTGTTATGTCTTTACTTAACTGTTGTATCAATGGCCTTGACTGGAAAGTATTTGTGTTGTGTCAAATAACTTTTCCTTTGGATTGATATATGTAATTTCTTCTTTTCTATTTTATAGACAATTCTTTGTTAAATTGTTGTAATTTTTCTTTTGTATATCTCAAACTTTGATTCATATTAAAAAAAATTAAAAAATTGTCACTTCAATAGTAATACCATGGAACATTTTTTAAAATTTCCTTATAAATTTAATGTTACAAGGTATAACTATATAAACCTATAAATCTGCACCAATTTACTTCTTTTTTTTTTAGCAAATTTCTACTAGAGAGGGTAGCACTCTTCTATTGCTCCAAAGAAAAAACATTACAACTGTGAACCAATCCCTCAAACAATGAGAGAGATAACTAACTATGATCAATCCATTCCCTAGATCAAACAGTTAACCGATTTTCCATTAAAAAGAACCCCTTTGTTTGCAGTCACAAAATCAAGGAAACCTTTCAGATCTTTGTCCAATACTACCACCTTGAGGCTTCCACCGCATCTCCATCTTTCGAATTCCTCGCGAACTGGGCTTCAAAGGATTTCAAATCCACTTCCACCATCCAACCCCGTCCCACCAACAGCCAAAAGTACCAACACAAAGCAGGAACCTCCACGCAAATTTTATCTTGAAATAGATAGGGAAAGAGAAAGCGAACTAGACATATAGCCTAGCAAACAACCAGGCCCAAGGGAGAAGTTACCCAAGGATAAGTCTGAAAGAAATCTTCAAACTACAAACCACAGCCTTCCCTGAAGCCAACCGATCATGGGAAGCACAATCTCAACATACAGCGAACTATTTCTAGATCAAATGTCCTAACTCACATGCTATGCAAATCAATACGGATCTACAAAGGATGTGGCGCTTTCCTTTATAACGTAAAAAGCTAGATAGAGAAGATGTTCAGATCTCAAAAAGATTCGCCGACTTTACCAATCCTTGTCCCCATGCCTTGACCAACTAACACACAATTGACTTGTGATCCTCAGCCTTTCAAATCCTCCTGAATCTAGTGTGCCAACCTTTCCCAATTAGACACAATTTTGGACTAACGGACTTCCTCCTCTTGGTCAATACCTTGATTTGAAAGATAATCAGCTACCATGTTTGCCTCCCTAAAAACTGTAAGGAAAGCTTAGGTGCGGAACAAACTCTCCTAATGCCAAAACCTCAGGGAAGAATGCAGATATGACTTTAAATTTTTCAATTACAGTTCAATCAGATACACTTGAAAAGAATTACATAAATGAGAAATGAACACATACACAATTGGACACCAGATCTACGTGGGAAAACCCTTATGGGAGAAAAACCCACCACACCAAGAAAAGCCTCTTTGTATTGTAGTAAATAAAATTACACACAGAGTTCAGACTTAACTTTCTAATGTCAATTTATAGCAGCAACATTCATTGATCAATCTTGTATAGCAACATTAATCTCACAATGCTCTCAGATGCATATAATGAACCCACTCAAATCAATCTGTATTCCATCAAGCAACACTATGCCTTTGAAATGTTCACCATTGTGGACCATTGCAGAGCATAATTGTTTTCCTCACAATTTTTTCATCTTCCACATAGGAACAGTCACAACAGTCCAACTACCAACAGTTCACATTCTGCTTCGCTCATTGGTTCAAAACAGACCACGTCAAACAGTCGTTCGGTCAAAAAGTTCAAATAGAATCGCATGTCGGTGAGACACTAGACCGTGTCTCCCTGATGTCACAATGCCCGACTGTCCTTATTGACAAGAGTCACCACCATCGGCAAGAGTCATATCAAGTTCAAACCTGTCGCCCAGACTCACTCTATCGGCAAGAATCATATCGAATACAAACCTATCGGCCAAACACACTCTATCTCTAAGACATCACATCGATAGCCATCTCATGCAGATCTATCAACAAGATTTTTGCTATCGCTTAGAGTTCACAGTGAACAAAAATCCATCGGCAAGATATCCTCTATCAGCAAGACTTCTTGTCGATGTCCATTGTAGAACTATCGGCAAGACCATCATTGTCACTAAGAGTCTTATAGAACCTTTATGTTACACCAATGTTCATTGTGCAGAGCTGTCGATGAGACAAGTGCTATCGGCAAGAGTTCACACCGAAATCATACCCATCAGTGAGAGGAAAACCATCGGAAGGAGATCATACCAAATGCACCAGCCTGTCGGTGAGAGAAACACTATCACCAAGAGTTCATACTGAAAGAAAATCTTTCGGTGGAACCAACACTATCGTCAAGAGCTCACACCGAATGTATACCTATCGGCGAGACCACATCCATCAGCAAGAGTTCTCACTGAACACAGACCTATCAACGAGACCAACACTGTCGGCAAGAGATCATACCAAAAGTATACCCACCGGTGAGAGGAGATCCATCGGCAAGACTGGCACTTTCGGAAAGAGTCTAAGAGTCTCCCCAATGTCCAATATGAATCAACCCGTCAGAAAGACAGAACCAAAGTCTCAACAACTTTTATCTTATGAACACAGTTGCTAGTCGATAAGACATTCAAAGGGTCTCACCAATTTTTCTCTTTCAGGAGTTTCATGTCAGTAAGCTTGAGGCACATTTTCCATCAAAAATATGAGCAATGGTCTAGTCGTCAAAATGTCTCAACAATTTCAAAGCTTGCTCCAAACTTGAAACTAGTTTCCAATTCTGAACTTTCTTTGCAAGTAACGCATTGATTACCACTTCAAAATCTTCCTCTATGTCAATGCATTTTATCCCATCAGAGATGCAATGGTTAATCCCTTCCACTAGAGCGCACCACTCAGTAGTGTTGTTTGTGCCGTCAAGAAGCTTTTTTGAAATCACCCAGACGAAAATGCCCCTATCATTTCTTATTACAACACCCACATCTGAGGCCCTTGTGTTTCCTCGTGAGGCCCCATCAAAGTTCATCTTCAAGCAGCCTTTGGGGGTAACAACCATTTGATTTTGCTTCGATCCACTTTATTCTTCATCATGCAAATTCTTGGTGGATTAAGCATCAGCCAATTCTACACCATTAATTGGTCCCATGATGAGACAAATTTAAACCGATGGCTGACTACCTTAGAATTAAGATGTTCGCATACCCCCAATTCTATCTTTGTTAGCAGACTTCCAACAGACGAGCTTTTTCCTTTGAAAATTATGGAATTTCTTTCCCGCCAAAGCTACTAGATCACCATGGTTGGGACTTCCTGCCACAGACCTTCCAGCACAGACCCTTTATACAAAGCATGCCATGAATCAAAGATGGCTTTTAGAAAAAAATTCAAAGGGCCACACCATGCCAACTTGGCACAAACAAGATTCCAACAAGATTGTGTTGTCTCACACTAAACCATCAAATGATCAAGAATTTCTTCATTCTAGCAACACAAGACGCATCTGTGAGGACCCATAATTCCGATACGATTCAGCCTATCGCCGGTGAGTATCCTTGCATACAAGGTTGTCCAAGAAAAGGCACCTACCTTTGGTAACACCAACTTTCCCTAGCATAACTCTTTTGACTATGAAGTAGCTCCCAAGTCTTTCTTTAGAATTGTGTGCCCTGCTTTGGCCGAATACACCCTTGTTTTAGTTGCACACCAAATTATTGAATCGTTGCCTACACCAAGAAACCATCTAGGCTTTTCCAACTCTGCCTCCAAGAGGGCCTTTGACTAACCATCCAAAAACTCAAATGATTTTCATCTTGCTTCGCCTTGGCCCCCTGAGTTCACTAAGTAATCAGAGACAAATTCGCCATAAATTAGACTTGAGGAAGCCACAGCCGCCTCCAAACCTGGGCAGCAGTCCAACTGTTTGAAACCATTCCAAGAATCATGCCAAAAGGACGCCTTCCTACCATCTCTCAAAAGCCACATTATATGCTCAGTTATTACCAGTCGGCATTTTAGGATAAAATTCCATATTGCAGACCCACTTCTTGGGTTCGCAATTGTTAAGATGTGCTTTGCCTCCATTGTATCCAAATACTTAGCTCTCAACAAATTGCACCATTTTGCATCTCCATTATTGAAAAGCTCTGATACCAAATTTGCACCCAAAGCCTTATTGTGCAGATTTAGATTTTTCAAACCAGACCCACCTTCCGCCTTTGCCAACTCCACTATGTTCCAAGCTATTAGTAGGATGTGATTTCGATCATTGGAGCCATCCCATAGAAATTTCCATTGAATGTCCCTTATTTGTTTGCAGGTTTTTGATGTGATTTCAATGCAAGACAACATATAAATCAAGATCGCTACCAAAACAGCTTTTGGCTTGGTTAATCAACATGCCAAAGTGAGCCACTTTACCACGCCAACTACTTGCCCTCTACTTGCATTTTTTCACTGTTGCTTCCCAAAGCCCACCTTTAACTGCTATAGAGAATAAAGGGACCCCCAAGTACTTAGAAGGCAAGTTTGCAATCTGAAACTCGAGTATATTTATGGCTCTTTGTTGAAAGTGCTTCAGAGTATTGAAGAAGAGGATATTTGATTTCTCCTTATTAACTATCTAACCTGCTTCATTACTAAACAAATCTATTGTTTTCTTGATGCTTTCAAGATCAAGATTATTAGACTTACCATACAGCAACGTATCATCAGCAAAAAGTTAGTGAGTGAAAGGATTTAAAGATTGGGTGATTGAAATACCTTTCCACAATCCATCTTGTTGGGATTTGTTTATGTGCTTACTTAAAGATTCTGCCATTATCACGAACAAAAAGGTGGAAATGGATCACCTTGCATTAATCCCCTTGCTACTTGAAAGAATCCATAAGGCACTCCATTACTAAAAATTGAATATCTAGGAGACGATATACATCCAAAAACCCATTTCAACGATTTGGTCCCAAAACCAAACTTTTCCATCGCCTTCATCAAGAAATTCCACCTCACTCTATCATAGGCTTTGCTTAAATCGATTTTGACGATCATCCCTGGTTTGTTTGATTTCTTCAAAGAATGAACGATCTCATGGGCTACAATGATACTATCAATTAAATGATGTCTTGGGACAAACTCGCTCTGTTGCAAAGAGATAATCTTTGATTAAAGCTTCTTCAATATATTCGCCATCACTTTTGAAATGACCTTGTACACTATGTTGCACAAAGAAATCAGTATATAATCTTCAAAACTATTACATGCCTCCTTTTTGGGAATGAGTACAATATTTGTATTATTTAGATCCTGAAGAATACGTCCCTTCCTTCTCGATTCCTCCACCACCATAGATCCAAGCAAATAAAATCCCAACAATTCTAATAAAAAAGTGTTGAGAACCCGTCTAGGCCAGCTACCTTGTCTAGTGCTAATTAAAAAGTCACCTCCTTTACTTCTTCCAAACTGACTGGAGCCACCAACATTTCGTTATCAACATTGTCTACTAGGGGAACTATGTCATTTAAAATACTGCAATTAATATTCTTCACTTCACCTACACCTCCCAGCAAAGCTTCAAAATATTGTACACCCAATTTCGTGATTGTGACTTCATCCATTTGAGGACCCTCTACTGACAAAATTTCCTCTATTTTTTTCCAGCTTCGTTGAATTGTGAAAGTATTTTGCATTTAAATCACCTTCTGCAAGCCAGGTTTCCCATTATTTCGATCTCCAATAGCTTTCTTCCTGTGCTAGGACCTCATTATATTCGGCCATTAATTGCTTTTCTTTATCATACTCCACAAATGTCATACCTGATTTCAGCATAGTTTTTCCTAGGGCTTCCATTTCACCTTCAAGCCTTTCCTTCTCAAAAATATTTTGAAACATACTTTATTCCATTCCTTTAGATGACCTTTCATACATTGCAGATTCTTCTGAAAAATAAACATCCTGGTACCTTGTATTTGAATTGGTTCTTTCCACCATGCTTTCATTAAATCCACTAAGTTTTCACATCTCAACCACATTCTCTCAAAACGAAAATGACCTCTTTCTTGTGATTGACCTTCATTGACACTCAATTCCACCAAATAATGATCAGAGATCAAAATTGTCCAAATCATTGCTCTTGGTAAAAGAGGTTCCTTCATCCAGATAGCAAAAAGCAAGAACCGATCTAAACGTTCTGCAATATTTTTATAGCCCTGCCTTTTATTGTTCCAAGTATACATATCGTTTGATGCTTTAATATCAATTAAATTATTTTGTTCAATAAACTTTTCAAAATCCTGTTGCGACTATGAAGCCTTTCTTATGCCACCCAATTTCTCATGTATATTTGTTATAGCGTTAAATTCCCTCCCTAAAATTATTTTTCCTTGTGTGTTTACCATATTTTTTCTTATTTCTTCCCACAAATATCTTTTGTCCTCCAATTTTATAGGCACATAAATGTTGTAAAGAACATATTCATTTAATGAAGAGAGCATTTGTATCCTTACCTTCATCCAGTTAGAGTATGATTCCAGAAGATATGTTCATGATCTGGAAGGTCTCCATAACACCCCCAGTCCACTAGAAGCACCAGTAGCATCCACAAAGATACCTTCCCAATCTTTACAGTACTTACAAAATTGTTGGGACTCTTCGCTGGATAACTTCATTTCTTGCAGTAATACTATATCTACAAATTTGTTTTCAAGCTGGCGTTTTACCAGCCTCCTTTTGTTAGGGGCGTGTATGCCCCTAACATTCCAAACTAAAGTCGTCATCTCCCTCCAAGGGATGAATTTACCCCCTTGGATCTTAGTAGATAATTTTTATTAAGGACTATTCCCCATTCAACGCCTCCTCTTCGCGCTTTTGTTTGTTAGTTTTCCGGCCAACCTTTGCACCCGAGGCTACCTTCAATTTTTCTACACTCTGTGATATTGTTCTTGGGATCACAATATCAAGATTAGCCTCTAGATCTTCACCAATGATTTGACCTTCTTCCACTTCCTCTCCCTTTTTTACGTTTAACTAAGTTGCTTCCACCATTGAGAGCATTTCAGTTTCCTACAAAGAAGCTTCCTCAGGTGACATCAATTCTTGACAGTTATTAATGGTTTCCAAAAAAACGTCCTTGGGAGATTTCCCTGGTAAAGCCAACCACCCTTTCGGGCTTTCTGGCATCAACATTGATTCATTGATTTGATCGCCATTATTTTTCAGTATTATGTCCATCCTCATCCTTTTGTTTTGCTCGCCACACATCTTTCTTCTTTGGCAGAAATATTTTGCAATCAGGTTCAAAATGATTGCGACGTCTACATTTCAAGCAAAATAATTTTTGACTTTCTATCTCTAAGCTTTGACACCATTCCCTACCCTTTACAAGTAACTTTATTTTGTCAGGGATTTCACTTATTGTTATTAACCTAATTTGAGCATAAATAAGTGATTCACCATCTCTTAAATCCACCTGCAATGTCCTCCCTATGGAGTTTCCTATCTTGGTTAGACAACTGTTTGACCAATATTCAAATGGTAAGTTGTACATTCTCACCCATACCGGTCCTTGCTTTGGAGAAAATTTCAATGGATCAAAATTCCTCTCCCAACGTTGTAAATAAAGATAATAATTTCCATGCTTCCATTCATCAATTGAAAGCATTTCCTCCCTCATTGCATTTGTTGTGAATACAGAAATAAAGAAGCCTTTTGGCATAAAGTTGATGATTGGATCATGCTTCCAATTTTTGTACACCCATTCAGCGATCATCTTTCTTGGAAATCTCTTTCCCAAAAACTAGAAAATAATCGCTTTTTCCTCGAGGTTCCCTGCATCTATCTCAATGGTGTCTAAGAGATCTACTATTGGAATTTCTTCCTCTGAATCGTCTCTATCAATCTCTACCAAGATATCACCCTCCTTTTGAACCTAGTCTGAGTCACCAGTTCTTTTGGTTTTTTGCAACCCTTCACCATCCTTGTGCAATCCTTTTGCCATCGTCGTTAATTACACCAATTTACTTATTAACTAAATATATATCTATATATTACAATATTACCAAATTTAGAATGTGGAATAAGTGAGTAAAAAAAAGCAAAGTGAAGTGAAATTTAGTAAAGAATAATTAGGAGTGATTGATTAATTTGTTGTTTTCGTAGAAATCAACAAATAAAAAATATTAATGAAATAAAATATAACAAGTGTCACAAGTGAGTATTTGTTGAAAAATTAAATGTAATTTTTATTAATGTGAATAAAATTAAATATAAGTTTTGTTAATTAGTTCTTTGCATGTTATATTGTAGGATATTGCATGCCTTAATGGAACAAAAATGTAACTAAATGATCACGCTTTTATAATTATAATTAATTTAATGTATTATAAGAAGTTAAAATATGCAATTATAATTATTTTTAGTAATTTAACTTATAGAAAATATCAATAAATATCAATTCTATTATACTTTTATTTAGTGAAGTTAATAATTTATTATTTTATAATTGTAGGGTCTTTTCAATGGCGCAAGGTGGCAAAGAGGAGCGAAAAAAAGAAAGAGACCTAGAAGGGAAGCGATGGGGAGACATTGAAGAAGATAGATGATTAGGAGAAGGCAGTACAGGTGGGAGCAGAGCAAGGGAAAATGCTCACACCCCACTATGGGTTTTCTCAAATGGAAAATGGGTGGAAAAATGCCACCCAATTTATCACAAGACAAAGACTTACATCATGGAAAACCAAAACCAAGCTGGGTGGCGAACCCAGGGAGATGACAAAGAAAGGGCACCAAATCCAGGACTAAAGCCAAGCAAATGGCATAGGAGCAGAGAAGGAAGGAGCATGTGAGGCAACAGGCGTGGGTGGTTCTGGAAAAAATAAATCCTAGAGAAGAGTCATCGTCAACTCAGAGAAGCAAGATGAATGGGAGTCTAAAGTGAACAAACAACCCTTGGGGAGGGAAAGGCTATGGAAACCCTAAGTTCAAGAGAAAGGGAAAGACAAAACCTTGGGATGACAAAGATCTAGGAGGAAAGGGATGGAAACAAGCAGAGCGAAGGATGAATCTAAAAAATTTGAATATGGAAAGAAGAGGAACAGGAGGAAGGAAATTTCAAGGAAAAAGGAGCAGGAAAGATATAGAAGCCAATATGAGGCCATGGGGGAGTAAGCCATTCGCACTGCCATCGAAAGTGATAGAGGCGAGGGTTGCCAGATTAAAATACAGAGCTCTATTCACAAAATGGTACAGCTTGAGATGTCCTGAGGAGATTATGGACTGGTGGCAAAGCAACTTCAAGGATCGGGTAAGCATTCAAAAATTACCAAAATCCTTTCTCCTAGAATGCATAGACATAAATTTGAAGCAAGAAATAGTATATAGAAATCCCCTATTTTTAAAAGGTCATAGCTTTCATTGTTTAAACTAGGAATCAAACTTTGATCCATGGAACTACTCCATCAAAAATATCCCCACATGGATCAAACTAGTTGATCTCCCATCTAAGTATTGGAATGTGGAAGCTATAGTGAAAATAGGAGATGCACTAGGGGTATGTTTAGGGGTATATGGATATTTTATAAATGGAAAAAAAGAAGTAGAGGTCAAAATTCTAGTGGAAATAGTAGAAGGTGTGGGAATCTATAAAAACTTGGAGATCCTGACGAAGTTTGGAAGTTGGCAGCAGAAAGTGGAAGTATGTGAAGGAACACACACGGGGAGATGTCTCTTTAAGAAATCAATTCAGGAAGGTTGTTCCAGAAAGATGTCAAAAAACAAGGGAAATAATTTGGGTGAAGGAAAGATAGGAGGAAAGTTGGGCCATTTTGAGCAAGGACAAAATTGGGAGGGGCTAGAACAGAAAGGTGAGTCGGGATCTAAAAAGAGAAAGATAGATTGGAATTGTCTAGAAAAATCTAAGGAATTTCGCCTAGTGCCAGCACAATCCAAGGTGGCGGAAACACAAGCAGAAAAATATTTAAATATTCTATTTGAAGAAGCCAAATAACTTCAAAAAGGCATCAACTTACAGATAAGAAATTTATCAAGTGAAGCAAATAATTTGAGGGTAGAAGTGCAAGAGGAAATAGAAGAAGAATTCAAGATGCTTCTAGAAGCAAAAGAAAAAAGTGAAGAAGAGAAAGTGGAAAATGAAGGAAACTTTACTAAAACTGAAGATGAAGGGAGTGATCAGGATCTAGAATCAGAGGTGGAAGATCAGGATGAGGCTAAGGAAGGAGAATTGATTGAGGAAAGGATTCTTGAGCAGACTCAATCAAAAACCAAAAAACCAAACATCAAGAGGAAAGGAAAAAGGGGACCGAAATCAAACAAAGCCAAATTGGAAATTGCAGCCAATGCTGCAGGACAAAGGAAACTTAGATTTGGGAAGGATGTGGTCCTTCCTAGAGGTCAATGAAGATCATCACACAGAATTTCAGGGGCATCAATGCCCCTGAAAAATGGCACATGGTCAAGCACCAAATTGACCAGTCAAAGGAAAACATTATACTAATACATGAAACCAAATGGAGCAAAGAGGAAGGTAAAAAAAGGATGACCAATTGGAAGTAGTGGAAGGGGAAATTCAAGGAGGTAGAGGTTGTGCCAAGAGGTCTTGGCACCATATGGAACCCATTATCAATAGGAGGAGAAGTAGTAGTAGAGGAAAGATACTGACAATTAACAAGATTCAAGGGTCTGATGAGGAATGAGCAATTCTTTGTCATCAATGTATATGGACCAATCTCCACAATGGAGAAAAGACAAGTGTGGAGGATATCAAGTGAGCTTGAAAACCATAGGAATGGGAGAGCCACAATAGCAAAAGATTTTAATGCGACCCTAAACAATGAAGAGAAGCAAGGGGGCTTGGGAAAAATCACTATCATCCAATGTAACTTCTAGAAGTTTGTAGACAACAACCAGTTATTGGACCTTCAAGCCAAAAAATGGAATATTTACCTGGTCAAACAGGAGGAAGGGCTTCACCAATATAGCTAAAAGGTTGGATATATTTTTGATATGGGGAGATTGGAGGGAATCAGTGGGATCTCATGAGGTCCAAACTCTACCTTTTATAGGATCAAATCACTTCCTGGTGTAGTTTCTCCTTGGGAAAGAAGACCCCCCAAAAGGAAGCCCATTCAAGTTTGAAAAAATGTGGTTAAGGGATGAACGACATCCAGAACTAATAGAGAAATGGTGGAATGAGATCAAATTTGGAGACCAATTAGAGCTTTATAAAGTAAACAAGAAGTTGGGTTTCATCAAATTCAAACTCAAGGAGTGGAACAAAGCTCATTTCAAAAACATCTTTCAAGAGAAGGAAAGATAGGAACATGAACTAAAGGCTCTAAATGAGCATATAATTCAAAATGGGATGGAGGAAGATGACTTTGAGAACAAAAAGAGCCTAAAAGAAGAGCTAGCAGACATTTTGAAAAGGGAAGAATGCTTTTGGCACCAAAAATCAAGAGAGACTTGGCTAAAGGAAGAGGACATGAACACTAAGTATTTCCACAAAATAACATTTTCCAACTAGAGTAGGAATAGAATAGAAGAAATCAGGAAGGAGAATGGGGAAATAGCACAATTATCGAAGGAAGTAAGCAAAGAGGCTGTCAGATTCTTTGAAGCAATCCTAAACAAGGAAAGCCTAGAAAATAGGGCAACAAGAGAAAGGTTGTTAAGCACAATCCCAACCATCATAAATGAAGAGAAGAATAGATGGTTGTTTCAAAAAATTAGTAAGGAAGAGGTCAAAGGAGCAACCTTTCAGTTGAATCCAAATAAGGGCCTGAGACCAGATGGCTTCCCAGTTGGATTCTTTCAAAAAAATTGGGACACTATAGGCGATGACCTGTCAATGGCTGTAGAGGAGTCAAGAAGAAAGATGGTAATGTTGGGAGCATTAAATCATACATTCCTAGCCTTAATTCCCAAGAAGAAAGATCCACAAGTAATGAGTGATTTCAGACCAATTGCATTATGCAATACAATGTACAATGTGGTCACCAAAATCATAGCCAGTAGGCTCAAGAGTGTCCTAAATGAGGTCATATCAGAAGAACAAAGCGGATTTTCCCCAGGAAGATCAATAGCTAAAGGCATAATCATTTCCTATGAAACCTTCCACACAACTAGAAAGACCAAGGAAGCATGAATGGTGTTGAAACTAGACATTCTAAAGGAATATGACATGGTGGACAGGTAATTTTTTTTGGAAGTATTGGGGAGGTTTGGGTTTGATGAAAAATGGATCAACTGGATAAAGAGTTGCATCTCAACTACAATTCTTTGTACTAGTGAATCAAGCAGCTCATGGTTTCTTCACATCAGCAATGAGCCTAAGGAAAGGTGATTCTCTCTCACCTTTCTTATTCATAATCATGGTAGAATTATTAGGAAGAGGCATACAAACCCTGAGGAGAGAAGGAAAATGGGTTGGAGTTCATGTAGCAAATGGTATGGAACCCACAACACACCAAAAATTTACAAAGGATACCATCTTGTTTGGGTCGACAAGTAGGAAGGAAGCTAGGATGATCAAGACCTACCTAGATGACTACTGCAAGGCATCCAGGAAAAACATAAATTTGGGAAATTTTGAAGTCTTCTTCCTCAATATTCAACTGATTCTGCAAAGAGACTTGAAAAAAATCTTGAACTTAAAGGTGACAACACTTCTTGGGTTCTTTTTGGGTGTGCCTTTGTTTGTAGGGATGAATAAAAAATGCTACTGGGAAAATTTGATAAACAGTTACAAAAGAAAATTGGGAACTTAGAAAGGGAAATGGATTTCACTGACAGGAAGACTATTAATGGTGAAATCAATGCTATCAGACATCCCAGTTTACTCAATGTCATGTTTGAAATTACCAAAAGTAGTAGAGGAGGCCCTAAATCAAATTTTTTGAAAATTATTTTGGAGTTGTATAGGAGAGTAGAATAAATTCCCTTTGGTAGCTTGGGACAAAATATGCACCCCAAAGGAGGCTGATGGAGTAGGACTAAAACAACTAACAATAATGAACCAAGCTATGGGAGCTAAATTGGTATGGGATCTATATGCAAAAGGAGAACAGAAATGGGTAAGAATCTTGAGAAGAAAATATTTAGACTCGGATGACCCCGCCTGCATCCTCACTACGATAGCACCACCAAAGGGATCTGCGATTTGGAATTACACCTTGGATTGCAGGGACATAGTAACCAAGAATGTCACATGGGAGATTAGAGATGGGAAAAGTGCATCCTTTTGGAGTGATTCATGGTGTGTAAAACCACCAATTGACAATACACCTAGATTGGCAGAGCTAAAGGTAGAATCTATGTAGGTTTGGGGACACAAGGTTTGCAACTATGGGATGTTAGAAACCAAAATCAGATTTGCAAACCGAAAAGACCTTCCATAGAATAGAAAATCAGAAAAAGCAGAGAGGTTGCAAAAAGATGTGCAACATAATATTATTTGATAATTCAATAATTACAAGATAATGATTTGCTTTATAAAAGCAAAGATGCAAAACCCTAATCTTATCTTGAGCAACAAGATAGCTCAATAAGATAAGGATGACAACTAATTAACCTAGGAATTAAATAATTACCTAAGTAAACTTATGTAAAGTGTAATTAAATATTAATTAGACCAACACCCCCCCCATAAGTGCAACTTAGGGAGAAGAAAATTATTATGCAAAGATGAGTCTCGGCAACAAGGCCTGATCAGGTACCCAAGTACAAATGCAAAGAGAGAGAAAACCCAGTGGGAAAAACCCCCCTTAGAGAGATGAACTGCTGCGAAGAAGCATTGGAAGAACACTGATGAAGCAACACTAGAACCCCAAATCCAGCAAGCAAGGAAATATATTTTTGTTCAAAATACCATATCGGAATCACAAATGCAACAACAGACCTGATGCCAAGGAACACTGGAAACTCACATACTGGAACAACCCTAGAATTTGTGAAGCAACAGTAGATGAGATGATGACATAATCTAGAAACTATGTATCTCGATGTCGATGCCAAACTGAGACTAAAACTGCTCATAAGACAAGTACCATCAAGATTCTGGAACATTAACCATAAAAACATGGCCCTCAAATTGAGAAGAATTTGAACCAATGCGGATCAAGAAACATAATCTCTCAACTGAAGTGTGAACTGATGAATTCGATATGTGCCAAGCAATAGCAAAAATGTGGCCAAAAGAAACTAGGAAAACAAATATAACCCATGCGATCTATCATCAAATCAAAATGGATATGGAGATCAAAGTGAAAAGTACACTCTAATCAGATTTATTATGCAAGTAACCCCCCTAATGGAACTTTATCTCAGTTCATTTATTACAATAAACCAATGATTGTAAAATGAGATCATACAATCATGCATAAATAGAAAAATAAAATAGACCTCAAATCTGTGTAGAGGACTGAATTAGCTTTCCAATGCCGCAAGAATGACGAAAAACGGATCACCGAGTCAAAAGATATGCCCTCCGGAGTGAAAACTACAGCATCTGAGTTCAAAGGCCTACAAAATAAATCTGGAGCAAAATCAGGTGAAAACACCTGCACCACTGGTTCGGCGTCGGAATCATCTTTCCAACAGTATCTCATTTGCAAAAAATGGAGATCATATGCAAAAATATGCCTGATTTGGTGAAAGTAGCTCTAGAAAGCCCAATAAGGGTTGCAGGGTGCCCAGGGGGCTAAAAAAAATGAGCCCCTGGTCCCATGCAGGACTAGGGGGCTAGCGGCTGGGGGCTGGGGCGGAGCCCCTAGTCACCCTTGTCACCTGTCGGGTATGCATAAGGGGTTGGGCGGCGGGGCAGGGGTTGGGCGCATAGCGCCCAGTCCCCCATATGGTTGGGGCCTATGCTGCTGAGGGCCCACGGGGGCTGGCTCGACGTTGCGGTGCTTGGGTAGTAGGCACCGGTGGCGGTGACAAGCCAGAGGCCGATTGGTGGCCACCCGGTGGCGGAGCAAATTACATTGGCAACGCCATATTTTTTTTCTGAAAATTTCAATTTTTTTTTTTTTTTTAAAAAAACATGCATCAGAATGCATGCTGGGGAGGCCATACAGCCCCCCAGGCAAAAATTTTTTGCCTTCTGGACCAACTGCTCAAAAATCGATGAAACGAAGGGCATTCTAAGGGTTTTTGGCCGCTCCGAACACGATGGTGACCTCCATTTCTACCCAAACTACTCCAAAATATCGGCTACCTCCAAAACTTGCAAAAAATCTCATAGCCTGAAACCCTCACAAATCTAGCAAATGATGGCCAAAATCTACAAAATAAAAGTCAATCCTAACTTTTTCCTGTGCTTTGAATCCAATGGTGAAGCCCGATCTGATCCAAAATGCCTCATAGATGAACTCAAGGCATGATACCCTCGAGGAATCCTGAACGAACCCTGCAATGATTTTCTCAAAAAACTGAGAAGGGGCTACAAATCAAGGCTCTAATACCATGTTAGAAACCAAGATCAGATTTGCAAACGGAAAAGACCTTCCACAAAAGAGAAAATCAAAAAAATCAGAGAGGTTGTAAAAAGATGTGCAACATAATATTATTCGAGAATTCAATAATTACAAGATAATGATTTGCTTTATAAAAGCAAAGATGCAAAACCCTAATCTTATCTTGAGCAACAAGATAGCTCAATAAGATAAGGATGACAACTAATTAACCTAGGAATTAAATAATTACCTAAGTAAACTTATGTAAAGTGTAATTAAATATTAATTACACCAACAGGAAGGTAGTGCTAAAAAATAGACTACTTAGCTGGAATTGGAACGCTATTCAGGAACTCAATTCCCCACAAGCTCAGAAAGACTCACTAATAGAAATTCTCAAGAATGGACATTTCAACCCTTCCAATGAACGGGATGTAGTCTGATGGTGTGGCTCAACCACAGGCACATATAAAGTGAATTTTGGCTATAAAATCAAAGAGTTAGCTATAGCAAGGCAAGACTAGCTTCACAAACTGATGTGGGGGAAAAACTACCTTCCCAAAGTAGGAGTATTTGCTTGGTTGACAATTCATAAATGAATTCTTACTGAAGATAGGCTAGCAACATTTGGAATCCAAGGTCTAGGAAGATGTGTGATATACAAAAATAGTCTAGAGATAGTAGATCACTTACTCTTGACATGCCCATATGTGAATGCATGTTGGAACCTGGTTAGGAGAAAACTAAATCTACAATGCCCCATGCTAGTAAACATTGAAACTTGGATCAAAATGTGGCCATCCAAACTCAAAAAATTAGTATTTGGAGGGATATGGAAGATCACTCCATCCACAATTATTTGGGATATTTGGAAGGTGTAGAATAGAAATATTTTTCAAGGCAAATAAATGGGAGAGGATGGGCTATGGGCCAAGATAGAGAGGGAAATCATAGAACTAGTCAATCAAGATGCCCACAGCAAGGCTATCAAACAGATAATTTTCACCAGCTGGGATGACAACATTATGAAGCTACTTAGTGGATTGAAACCACCATTGCTCAACGGAACTAGTGGTCCTGACTCACAAAAAGAAAAAAGAAAAAAGGTAATGTGGAAGGCACTAGAACAAGGGTGGGTTAAAATTAATTTTGATGGTGCCTCTCGCAGCAACCCAAGTCTGGGAGGGGCTAGTTGCATAGTTCGGGATGAGTAGGGTGAAATATTAGTAGAGAAATCCATATCTCTGGGCTCATGTATGAATAATGAAGTAGAATTTTGAGAAACTTTAATTGGATTGCAATTAGGTTTGGAACTGGGTGTGAAACGTATCCATCTGAAGGGAGACTCTCTCATTACCATCAATGCAATACGCATGAACAATGCACTGAATTGGAAGTTAAACCATTTACTGCAGCCCATCAAACAATTGAAAGACAAATTCAAAGCCTTTCAAGTAAGCCACATATACCAAGAAGGGAACAACATGGCAGATGAGCTGGAAAAGCGGGCATCATAAGCAAACACGTAATCAAAAGGTGGGGAGATCAAAATATTCTCGAACAATGGGGCATTAAATCACAAGTTGAAAGAAAGGATGTTGATGATGATCAAGACAAGTCAGCGACAAAAAGAGCACGTACTATAATAAGGGCCAAAATAGAAGTGGGGAGAAATGATAAGACAACAGCCATAAATAGAAGGAAAGGAGAAGGGGGCAACAATAAATTTCAATGTAGGGGAAATGATGGGAAATGCATGACCCTAAATAGGTAAGCAATTTCATATTTCTTGGCCAAGATGCAAATTTGAAGACACGTTCTAAACGTCATGGACTCCAAGCTCACCATTATGATGGGGTAAGGCTATCGCTTAATAAAAAGCCAAGGTTGGTGGTTGCTTAAGCAAAGATGAGGGTGAGCTAATTTGGCGAGGTTGAGTTAGTAGTCTATGAGTGCAAGGAATGGATACCCCATTATTTTTTAATACAACAAGACATCAACAGGCCTTCCATGGAGAGGTGATGGACAAAAGGCTGACAGGAATTTTGGCCTCACCCCACCTTGTGGTGCTCTGGGCGATAAAGAAAATTTTGGGGAGGGAGTTCTTGATGGCGTATCACACATTTTGAGCAAATACAAGAATTTTTGCCATGTTTTTGGCAATGATTCTATACATGGGAGTACCCAAGACAAGGGCTAAGAAATTGTGTCAGATGGTTTTCATTCATTCCATGTTGGGTGAAATTGACGAAGCCTTGGACAATGTTGATGGAAATTTGATGATGTCGCTTCCATAGAAATGTTACATGTCACTTGGGAACGAAGCATAGGTCAAGAAGTTTCTAGTGGTTAGGTCTCTCAACCCAGCGGGGCTAGTGAAGTTGTGGGATGAGAAGGAATGAAGCATAATGTTCCTTCGAGTAGAGTGGGAAAAATGATGAAAACCCCTCCCAAGGGGTGGGTGTAGCAGTATTTGGCAGAAGAAAGGCTAGCTAAGAAAGTGGTAGCGGATAATGATGAAGACTAGGAACTTGGAATGGGAGAGGAATGGGTGTCAAATGATGGTTGAGACCTGGATTCCAAGGCGAGCAACCCAGTGCATGTCAACTGTGGTCTAGACTACCCAGTAATTGCAAACTACATGGCATATATGAAGCGGGAGGAAATAGAGGAAGAAGAGGACAAAGATGAAGAGCAAGGCAAGACTCTATAAATGTCTATGCTATATTTCAATATTCTATGTTTTAGAATACTAATGGTATGAGTTAGTCTGTCATAGGGGTTTTCTGGTTGAATATGTCTGATAGTATCTACTGAAAGTTTTGGCTGCTTGGTCCAAGGCCATTTTGTAAAATGCAAAGGTTGGGATAGGGTTGTTAAGCCATTTTGTTATAGTAAAAGGGTCGAGGATAGTGTCAGGTGGGTGTTCAATGCTAGTGGTTACTCATGAAAATATGGAAATTATGTAATCTCCTTTTTGAAAATTAATACAGGGTGTTGCCCCTTAGCAATGATTTAACGAGCAAAAAAAAAAATTATTTTATTTGCCAAATAATATAATATTGATTTTATAATTGTATATTTAAGATTTATAAAATAATATTATTTAAAAATATTATAAAACATTTAATAAATGATTTTAAAAAATAAATTTCTGAGTTATCATTAAAATGATTTTATTATAAAAATTATAATTTTTTTATATTTTTAATTTTTATATCAATAATATTAATAAAAATATAAATATTTCTTAAAGATATATTTTTATAAAGAGAAAAATAATATTAGTAATATATTAATAAAAAATCAAAACACAAATTAAAAATTAAAAATTAAACATATATTTTTTATATAATCATTATATAAAATATAATGCACAGGTCTGCCACTACGTTATGTCTGTTGCAGAAGGACAAATCTACGGACGTTGTGGATGAAGAAGCCAACAGCAAGGAACTGCTTAAGTTCCTCACTGAAGATTGGGCTACCATAACTTTAGTTAAGCCATGCAGCAGGAAGAAGGATTAGTTTCTTGGGGGTTTTGGTTTTTTTACTGGGGCTAGCTGAATTAGCCTTCGTTTATGTTTTATTCTGCTAGAGACATTGTTAATGTTTTTATCTTTCTCTATGACTGGTATGACCCTTGGTGGTCTATGGCTAAGACTGTTTTAACTCAGGCTATCATGATGGACATTACTAGTAATTTTAGTTCTTATGTTAGTTTTTTGGGATGTTTTTTATATGATCTACTTTGGGTGATGGTTTATTTTTTAGACCTGTTGTTACTATGTTGTTAGTGTTACTCTATTGTGGATGGTTGGTGGTGCCTTGTATTAAAGGGACATCACCCTTGTTTTGTTGTTTTTTATATCAAAAGCACATTTGTATTAATAATTATTAAAATTATGTAAATAATTTATTATTCATTATAATGTAAATTTTAGGATATTACATTTAATGGAAAAAATAATTGCATGTTTGATGGTATTAATGTTCTTTTAATATAAATAATAATAATTAAAAACAATTAAAAAATAAAAATTTAACATAATCATTGACACATTAATAGTAATAATTATTAAAATAATGTAAATAATATATTAATCATTGTAATATAAATTTTAGGATATTGCATTTAATGGAAAAAAATAGTTGCATGCCTATATTCTAGTTTCATGGACAAAATGGTTACATACCTATATTCTAACTTGATGGAACATATTTAGAGCACCTTATATTTATAATAATTATTTAATATATTGTAAAATTAGAACATAAATATGCAATAAGGTGATTCATAATAATGAAAAGATATAACTTACATATTTGTAGCTTAATTAATAAAATATAATATATATATATATATATATATATATATATATATATATATATATATATAAAAAGCAAGGTAAAATTCATTCCTAAAAAATGGTAAAATAATAGTTCACCTTTATACTTCCCAAAAATCCACCCATAACATACTAAATTTTTTAGCCAATCATGTTCAAGAGAAATAATTTCTAAAATTTATAGTTAAATATTTTACATGTTTACTTTAGAGAGATTAAATTTTATTTTAAGAGGATAATTTTCTGTTTTAATTGGTTCAAAAAAGAAAAAAATTGGATAGATAAATTGGGCTCAAGGGGGCCCAACCTCGAATACAAAGCAACCAAATTCAGCCCATAAATGAGAAAAAAATAAAATACCATATTTCATTGAAAAAAAATAACCACCAATTCTATCACCACTAAGCCACCATGTCTCGATCCACATCATCGACCCCCACAACTAACTGCTTCGACCCTCCACCACCTTTAGCCACCGCTAGTAATGCAAGCACTTCCATTCTCCCCATCAGATTTCCCTCCCCCGTAAATTCTTTCAATAGGTTGACATTGCCAATAACTTCAACTAAGCTTGTATCTTGGTCTTCCCCAACGCTCCACAAGATAAACGACACCCACAGGCCATTGAAAGGTTGAGTAAGAAGCGTCCATACGCCACTCAATGGATGGATCCCAAAGCTTGGAACTGCCATAGTGAGGTAGTAGTTCATGGCCTCCTACCAACCTGCCATCACATATTTCCGCATTAAGAACCTCGCCATCTCAATATCTTCCCTTTCGTATAATAACCCGGCCATGAACATTGATGAGATGTTTGAATTTAGATGGAAATGGTAGACAAACAACAAAAACTTGGCACCCAAAATTTCCTCGATCACCCTCATCTCTTCATCATCTTGAGTTTTAAAAACTTTATTCAACCTCGCATTAGACACCACACCCCTGAAAGCCATCTGGCACACCTTCGCGCCCAAGCAAATGGTGGTATCCATGGCAAAATAATGTTGATAATGTTTACCATATGAGACTTTAAGCTTTAAACATAGTCAAACGGGATAATGGTTAATGACCTACCACCCCGTAATTAAGACTAACATCATTTTAGCTCAGTCCAACATCTCCTACGCGTGTAAGATTGGTGGTGATCAGCACTAGCATATCGACGTGCTCATCCCTTGTAGTGATCGCAATCTTGTACAACCGATCAACATCTTCATTTCCCTCTCAATAAACATGGGAAACTTTAACGTCCTCAAAGCTATCTAAACACTCCAATATTTTTTGCCAACTACTTCCTTAATTTCCAGTTGGGGGTGGTTTTACTTCTTATAGCATTAATGGTGATCAAGGAATCACCTTCTAAATGAATTCAATTTTCCCTTATACATTTGCTTAGTTGTAGTCCCAACCAAGCATCTTGGAATTTTGCTTCATTATTTGTCCCATTTACCAACTTTCTTGCCCATACCACCACTCTCTCCCCTTTATGATTATAGATAATACACCTTGCACTTGAGGGGCCCAAATTTCCTCTCGCAACCCCATCAAAGTTCACTTTAAACCACCTTTCCTTCGGGGGAACCATTTGACACCAACCCTTGGGTTAATAAGAAGATCAACATTTCAAACCCCATAAATAGGGGGGTTCAAAATAAATTTATTAATAATTAATTAAACAAGAAAAAACAAAACTCAATGATGACAAGTACTAATAAAATAATAAACTCTATTTCCTTTCCCCTTCTTAAACTTTCCCTTATTCATTTATATATTTGTTAGAATATATAATCACTTTACATAATAAAATAACATTGTAACTACTTTATTTATTTTAATTTCCTAACTTAAAATGAGATAAAACAAGTGTTATTTAGTGGCAAGTACCTATCTTTATAGTATTGTAATTATAGTTTTGTAGGGTAAAAAAATAAATGTAAGTTGTATTAATGTGAATAAAATTAAATGTAAGTTTCATTAATTATAGTATTTTAATTTTGTTAATTGATTCTTTACATGTTTATGTTGTAAGATATGCATGATCACATTTTTATAATTATAATTATTTAATATATTATAAGAAGTTAAAACGTAAACATGCAATTATAATTATTTTTAATAATTTAACATATAAAACATATCAATAAATGTTAATTTTATTATACTTTTATTTAGTAAAGTATATAATTTATTAAAATATTTATCAAAATGTCAATAAAATAAAACAAATAAAGAAATAAATATTTTTTAAAATAATATTTTAAATTTTTATATTAATAATATTTATAAAACATAAATATTTCTTAAAGATATAAAAAATCAAAACACAAATTAAAAATTAAACATATTGATTTTTTTTACATAATCATCATATAAAATATAACATTAATATTAATAATATATTACTTATTATAATGTAAATTTTAAAATATTGCATTTAATGAAAAAAATAGTTATGCCTATATTAGTTTATGGGACAAAACAGTTGTATGCCTATATTTTAGTTTGATGGCATTAAAGTTATTTTAATATAAATAATAATAATTAGGGACTAATCTCGCTCCAGCTCACCGCAGGTACCCAAGATACGAGTTGTTGGGTCGTTGGGCTAGGTCGTGGGGACGCCCATGTTGTATAATTAATTAAAAAATACAACTTATGTAAATAATATATTAACCATTATAATGTAAGGAAAAAAATTGCATCCCTACTTATGAGAAAATGGTAGCATGCCTAACATGATGGGACAAAATAGTTGCATGGACACATTTATAGCACCTTATATTTATAATAATTATTTAATATTATAAGAAAATAGAACATAAATATGCAATAAGGTGGCTCATAATAATGACAAGATATAAATTTAAATTATTAATTTTTAAAATTAAGATTAAATTAATAAATTTTGATCAAGCATTTTCAACTATTATTTTTACTAAAGCATTTATTAATATTATTTAATTTACCTATAATTTATGGCTTAATTCATAAAAGATAAAAGATAATGTATATGGAAGTAAGAAATATTATTTTTACTAAAACATTTATTAATATTATTTAATTTACCTATAATTTATAACTTAATTTATAAAAGATAATAAATGTAAGTAAGGTAAAATCCATGTATATGGAAGCAAGGTAAAATTCATTCCAAAAAAATAATAATAATAATAGTTCACCTTTATTCTTCTTGAAAATCCTCATAAAGACAAAAATTTAAAAAAAATCAAGTTAAATATTTTACATATTCACTTTAGAGAGATTAATTTTTATTTCAAGGATTTTTTTTTGGTTCACATCGGACTACTCAAGAGGCATGCTTGTATAAAGTGCTACCCGTGGATACCTATAGGGGTCTGTGTAAGCCATTGTTGTATAAGGTGTTACACAAGTAGAGAACGTGGCAAGTGATGACCTCGAATCCCATCCATGATCATCCCGATTTACCTTTAGGCAAATGGATGTAGCAACGTGACTTGGGTGACACCTATGCTACGTTAATTATTAACATTTCTTATTCCTTAACCTTTTTTATGCTCTTGATTTAACAACTCAGTCATGATTGAGGCCTTTTAGTGTGCCACTCGGATGGCGCTGTGAGGTTTCTCTCATCCTATGCTAAATATTTCTTTTCTTGCTTCTTTATTTTTTCTTAATGCACAAATTTGTTTCAATAGGGAGGTCCATGACCCCCATATGAGAGGTTGTGGCCTCCCAAAGGCATATAGAACCCAGCTGAGGGAAATGCCCCAGTAGGGTCGACCCTGCCACAAGGGGTCGACCACAACATAGTAGCCTTTTTTATATAAGATTTTTTTTTAGTTGATCTGACAGACTTTTAGGGTATGTATAGTTTGTAATATTTTTTTTGGTTTAGCGTGGTATATCTGTATTTACCAACATGCACATGATCTCCAAAACAATGTTAAAAAAAAATGTTAACTCAAGTATATATATTATTAATAGAGCTATATAATGTGTTTCACATAGGTATATATATACTTACTATTTCCAATCATACACATTTCAAATATAGGTGAAGAGAATAGTTTGTGGTTATTGTATATATATTTTGACCAAAAACAAGGCAATACAGAACAATGGATTTAATTTAAGTATATATAATGACAAAACAACATAAATCCACATTTTATACACAATAACATGACCATCTATAAAGAGATACAAATATGTTAAAAAAACATTCAACTACACCCATATCACATTAATCTCGTGTAATTATAGAATGTTAAGTGAGATTGCTCAAACTTATTTTGCATATGCATTCAATAAAAGGGAGTAAAAAAATAAAACTCAAAGTATTATATATTATTTAGCATAGTTCTTTAAGAACATTTTACCATTTTTCTCTTGCCAAATTTGAAATGAAATATACTGTTGAAATTCATTCTCCAACTTTTAACATGAGCTATGTGAAGAAATATACCTTACACATTTATTTTAACCATTCAATAATTATTATTCCCCTACATAAATAAATAGTGATAGAAGGATGCAACGAAATCTCATTATTTTGTACTGGCTTCTCTTAAATATGTCAACAATACCTTTTAGAATGGAATAGCCATTTCACAATCTACCTCCCAATATTTTCCAAAAATTTATTCACTATAATCATACCTAAAGTTAAAAAAATATTTTTTTAAAATTTCATGACCTTCTGATGCAGAACAGGGAGGCATTCAACCGACAATCACAATTTAAGACCTTTGAAACAACTTTGCAACCCTTTATAGTTTATCACACCAACTCTTCACAATTTCACCTAGTCTTCCTTGTAGGTTTCCAACAGATGTTTCTTGACCTCAACTCCCCAATCCAGTATCAAACCCACTAACCAAATACATTTATAGACACCTTTTATGTCATTATACAACATATCACAAAATCTCACACAATTCTTTTGGAACAAAGCCCTCAAATTGGTGCTTCTATGTTGTCCTAGACCTTCAATTAGGTCACTTTTACAAAGGAACCCCTATGTAACCACCTTCCCAATTGCAAAAATTTTCTCAAAACTTCTCCACAGGTTTCAAATAACCCAAATCAACCATTTTCAATATAGGAAACACCCACTAAGCCACCAAGTTACCAAACCCTCATTTTTCCTAGTTTTAGGAGGGGTTTATTGAAAATCACCATTGTAAACCTTCTCTCACTCTGTAAATGCTTCAAACACTTTGTTTTATGCCTACGCATGCTAATTCCATCACCTCCCAACCTTACCTAAAGAAATTTCACAAACCTACCACTCAAAACCACCATTTCCAAGGCCAAATACATTCAAATACCACTGGGGTAGCACCTATAACTCCACCATTTGCCTTCCCCTTCTCCTAATCTCATCCCTACATCTAATACTAATTTAATAGTTCTCATTCCACTAATCCATAGTGATTACAATAGGTGGAATGAGCCAAGATTACATCTTAAATGAGTTCAAACCCTCAAATAGGGTACAGACCCGTTCCTAGTAAAAAGACTATAAAACTCTTGAAACACTATGAAATTCGATCAAACAAAGTCCAAGAGGCACTTAGCAACTTCCTTCAACCAATTCTATAACTTTTGGAGCATGAATCCTCTGTACGAAACCATACAGGCCTGAGGAGTAGCAGTTTTACAGAAAAAATAAATAAATAAATGGGAGTTTCAATTGCTTTGTTCTAAAAATGAACAATTAGAGAGACTTACATCGAATGTATTTTCATATTTAAACTTTTTCCCTCCTAAAAAACTGTCCTAACTGCCTTTTGAATGCCCATGACCGTTGGGCTTCCACATTTCTCACATTTTTGCATTTTGCCTTGACAACATTTTGACAATTTTGTCAATTTTGCAAATTAAGCTCCCTAACCTCCTAATGACCTCTAAAATGACTCATTACATTAAAAAATGGTCTAATAAGACCTTATTTAACAAAAACCAAGACTCGACACACTAAAATATATCAAAAGCCCTTAATTACAAAAATTTTGTTTGGTGCCCCTGCACCATACACCCAGCCTGCAAAAGTTTCCAAGTCCCTTGGAAATTGGGCTACAACTTGTCCACAACTGAATACTCCATGCCTTTGATCTACAAAAACTCCTTTGACTGGTAAACCTTGAAAACTTGCATTGTGCTTTACATTCATGAACTTGTTGCCAACTTGGAAATTATCCAACCTTGCAAACTGATCTGATGAACATGCTCTGACCTTCCTAAAACTGATGTAAAACTTGCCTTTGTACCTACAAACAATCCTTTCCCAACTCTATCTCTAATTTTCCTCTCTTACCCTTGAATCATACTCAAAGTCATCCAACTATCCTTTCCATTCATCTTGTTTCATTCCACTTTTTGTCTTCATCACTGTCCCTAAGTTCTCTGCCCTTAAAACCTCTATTCTATCAGACTTACCATCATCTGTTCTAACAGTATTAGACTGCCCCTTCACCCCTTTTTCTCTTAATTGACATATTATAGTCCCTATCACAATTGCATCTTGTTTTTCTAACTCATTTTGAGCCTTCACAAGGAATTCATCCTTGACCTTCTCTTGAACTGTCCTTAACACCAACATATCACCTCTCCCTTCCAATATTGAATCATTCTTCCAATTTACTGCCTTGACACTTTCAAACCTTGAAGTGGTTGCAACTTCTATCTTCCCTCCTTCCTCTCTTTTCACAAACTCCTTGCCAAACATAATCACTTATGTTTCCTTGCCCTTTACTTTTTCATCCTTCTGCAATGGTGTTAGTGTGAAAGTAATACCATCTTTTTCAATCTGATAGGTGTTATTCCTTCCATCATAAAGTGAGTGCCTATCAAATTTCCATGGTCTTTCAAGCAGTAAATGGAAACAATCCATTGGTAAGATATCACAAAGAACTCTATCCTTATACCCACCAATTTGAAACTCAACTAATGCTTGATCGTTTACCAAAATTGACTGATTATCACTCACCCAAGATGTTTTATAAGGAGTTTCATGAGGTATTCTTTCTAACTTTAGTTTGTCTACCATTTTAGTTGACACCGTGTTATCTGTAGAACTTGAATCTATGACTACCTTACATACCTTGCCTTTGCATTTACATGTGGTCTTGAACAAGCTCCTTCTTTGAGTCATCTCCTTTTCCTTGGATGCCTTCAAGAGTGTTCTTCTTAGCATCAATGATTCTCCTACCTCTGGAGCAACAACATGACTAGGAGAATTTGTACTTTCACATTCATCTTCTTGCACTATTTGAGCCCTCCTTTCACTTCTCTCACCACCACTTGATGTAGAAACTTGTCTTTTAGGACACTTTTATTTTGGATGCCCAAACTCATTACAATTGTAGCACCTTCCAGAAAATTTATTTGTGCTTCTACCTCCACCATACCTCCCTCTAAAACCTCTAAAGCCGCCCCTTTGATCAGCAACTTGGTCATGCACCTTGCTTGAGTTTTCTTAATTTTCTTGTCGCTGCCTTGGAGTAGTAAATGTGACTCTTCCTCTTGAGTTGCTGCCTCTCCCTCTTAATTTTTTATCTTGTCTTATTTTGAGTTTCTCTTTAGCCCTTATTGCCATGTGGTAGGACTCTTCAATTGTCCTTGGATTGTGCAAACTCAACTCATCTTGGATGTTGAACTTTAGCCCACTAAGATATTTAGCCACATTTTCTACATCATCAACCATATGTGAACTACTCTTATACTCAACTTATAAAACTCATTAGTATAAGTCTTAACATCCATTTCCCTTTGTTTCAAATCTTGAAGCCTTTTAGACATTTGAATTGCATAATCACTTGGCAAAAACTTACCTTTCAATTTAGCTACCATTTTGTCCCAAGAAACAATTTTTGCCTTACCTTTCCTTCTCTTTTCAACTTGTTCATAATCCCACCATACTAGTGCATGCCCCTTCAATTTGGTTTTTTATATCTTCACCTTTTCTTCATCAAGTACATCCTCACATTCAAAGTAGTTATCTAAAGCTGCAATCCAATCTAGAGATTCTTCATCATTAAGATTACCTTCATACATGGGAAAATCAATTTTTACCTTATGTTTACCTCCTTTAACTATCTTTAGTAGCCTTTCCATCTTTTTCTCTTCAGGATCCAACTCTTCTTCCACATCTTCATACTCTTCATCCTCTTCCTCTTCAGAGTCACTTTCATCACTTGCAACCACACCTCTTTTCTACCAACCTATTTTGCAGTTCCTTCAACTTCCTAATCTCTCTCTCAGTCTTCTCTTCCATCTCTTGCATCTTCCTCACCACATTGTTACCCTTAGGAGGCATCTTTTCCACTTTTCTTCACACCTTTTGCTTCAAATATCTACACCCTGTGCTCTGATCAACTCCCCCCAATCCAATATCAAATGTTAGAAACCAAGATCAGACATGCAAACCAGAAAATACCTTCCACAAGAGAAAAACAATAAAAAGTAGAGCAATTTGCATAAAGATGTGCAAATGAATTGTATTCAAGAATTGAGAAATTACATGAGATGAATTGCTTTATAAAAGCAATATATGCATAACCCTAAAAGGAAACCCTAGTGTGCACACTTAATAATTAATAAATTATTAATTATTAATGTGTCTAAGTTTAGATTAAATAACTAAAGTGATAAGTGACTTAATTAATTAACCAATATGATTAAATTAATTAAGTGAAATAACTTATTACTCTAACATCAAACCCACTAACCAAATAAATTTTTAGACACCCTTTTATGTCCTTATACAACATATCATAAAAGCTCACACAGTTCTTTTGGAACAAAACCCTCAAATTGGTGCTTCTATGTTGTCATAGACCTTCAATTAGGTCACTTTACAAAGGAACCCCTATGTAACCACCTTCCCAATTGCAAAACTTTGCTCAGAACTTCTCCACAAGTTTCAAATAACCCAAATCAACCATTTAAAATATGGGAAACACCCACTAAGCCACCAAGTTACCAAACCCTCATTTTTCCTAGTTTTAGGAGGGGTTAATTAAAAATCACCATTCTAAACCTTCTCTCACTCTACAAATGCTTCAAACACTTTTTTTTATGCCTCCACATGCTAATTCCATTGCCTCTGATCCTTACCTAAAGCAATTTCACCAACCTACCACTCAAAACCACTATTATCAAGGCCAAATACATTCAAATACCATTGGGGCAACACCTATAACTCCACCATTTGCCTTCCCCTCCTCCTAATCTCATCCCTACATCTAATACTACTTTAATGGTGCCCATTCCATCGAGCCACAGTGATTACAATAGGTGGAATGAGCCAAGATTACATCTTAAATGAGTTCAAACCCTCAAACAGGGTACAGACCCGTTCCCAATAAAAAGACTATAAAACCCTTGAAACACTATGAAATTTGATCAAAAAAAGTCAAAGAGGCACTTAACAACTACCTTCAACCAATTCTATAACTTTTGAAGCATGAATCCTGTAACACCTCTCTAACCCTAGCCTAGGTATGATAGAATTTTGATTTTGATTGATAATCTAAATGTTAAATGTTGTTATAATGAGATTAGACATTGATGATTATGCGAAAGGATATCATAATTAGTTATTATTCTAGATTACATGCTTAGATGTTTATATTTTGTTATCATTTCTTTTGTATGATTATGGATAGGAAAGGGATGATGCCATAACACTCGTATCCAAGAGGCTTACAATATCATGACCCTCTTCCTAATGATTGATGTTGCTTTGACTATATGATATATGTTATATGCACATGTACTTTGACATGTAATTGGAATGATGCGGGTACTGAGTATCGACTCCGCCTGTATCTACAGGCCTGAACATACTTATATTCCCTGATGGTAGTTACTAGAGGTAGTCACAAGCCAAACATCCCCTACCCTATCCCACTATACCTTGTTAGTGCAGTGTTCCCGTATTGTTGTCTTACCACCTGGTTACCTAACAGTAATGTCTGGAGCACCTTTCAGTCATATGTCTGCAGCACCTTTCAATCGTATGTTGTTTACCAGTATGTCTTGTTAAGGCATTTTGTCATGGTTTTCGTTAATCTTTTTTGTGGTTTTATATTTTGGTTGTTGGTGTTATGATGTGGTTTCATATATGGTATTTTATAGTGGTTTATTGATTGGAGATTCGAATGGTTATATCCATGAGATTTTAAATATGTTATTTTAAATGATTTTTATTGATCATTCGAGAGAATAATATATTTCATTTGGAAAAAATTTAATGATTTTATTAATCTATTTTGTGAGCTCTCATAATCTTATTTAAATCTTATTTGGGGGCTTTATGTATTTTAACGTTTGGATTTAAATTATTACATTTATATGAAATAGAGAATATTGTATATTAGTGATTTTAATTAATTTCATTGAAGAGCTTTAATAGTTTATTTAATTAAATGTTTTAATTTTTTATGGTTGGGAGAGTTTTTAAAAGGGAATTAGGTTTTGTTTTGAGATAGATATATATTTATTTTGTTTTGGAGGAGAAGTTATTATTTTGGGAGGAGAAGAAATTTTTTGTTTTGGAAAAAGGAAAACCCCCACGAATTGGGCAGCAAAGTTGGGAAGAAATGTGGAAAAGAAATTTGTGGGCATCTGATTGTTGGTTTCAGCATGTCATTTCCTCCTTGTTGTCCTATTTTGGAACCCAGTTGCGCCTTCTATTCAGAGCATTCTTTCATTTCAATTTTGGGGAAGCATTGAGATATTTTTCTGTGGTTCTTGAATCCCTTGAATTTTTGGTGGTATTGAATGTGATTTAGCTTGAAAATGGTAAGTTTTGTATTTCTTTATGGTAGATTTTTTTGCATTCTAGTGAATCTAAAATGGGTCTTTGTCAAAATTGATTTCTGGTCACTTTCATTTTATTTCTCTTTTTGCCCAACTTGTTAAAAACATTTTTTATTTGCTGCTCATTAACAACCTATTAAAAATGAAAAATAAAGGTGGATTCAAAGTAGAAATGCCCATATCTCAACTGGGTCTTTGTTAGATTTGAATTCTGGACACTTTCATTTTTTTGTCAAATTTGTGCCTACTTGTTAAAAATGTTTTTCTTTGTTGCTCTTTAACCGCTTGATAAAATGCAAAATAGTGTTGGATTCCATGTAGAAATGCCCATATCTCAACTAGGTCATCCAATTTTTAATCTGAGCACTTTCATTTTTTCATGTTTTTGTCCAACATGGCTAAAATGACATTTTTCTAAACAATGCCTTATTTTTTGTTATAAAACTATAAACCAAGAGTGGAATCCATCTAGAAATGTCAAAATATGAATTAGGTCAAGCTCCAATTTTAGATCTGGGCACTTTGAATTTTTTATGAAATTTCTATGCATCTTTCTCATTCGATTGAACAGCAACTGGAACCGTGTTTTGTGCCACCTCACTTAGTGGTTTTAATTATTTTAAAAGTGGTTTTGCGAGATGATTTAATAAGGTTAATATTGATTAGGTGATTGGGTTCTTTATTAAGTTAATGATGAATTTTGGATGGTATTTAAGCTAATTGTTAGTGGATGTGATCAGCTATTTAAATGATTTAACAACAATGTTTGCTTGGTTGTTTTGAATGGTTTTAATGATGGATTTTAGTGGTTTTTTCATGGGTTCATATTTGCTTTGGGTTCCTCATTTGGTCAAACGATATGAGCTTAGGTCTAGGTAATTAGAGTGATCTTATGGAGTGGCTCTCTATGGGCCCGTGGTCACAGGTGGCTGTCAGGGGAACTAGTAGCAGAGATATTGTAAACAAGTGTTAACTAAAGAAAAGTAATGGGGTAAAACAAATTATATGATAATGAGTCCTCGTGCATGGCCTTGAGCGCTTGTAAAGGCTAAGGATGCACTCGAGAAGACCTGTCTATTTGAAGGGCATTGAGTTATTTGTCTGTAAGGCGTTGATACGAGCATAGTTGAGTCTCCTCGTCTGTATGAGAGGTGTACTTGATTTCATGTGGTGCCATCCCTTCGAGCAGGCATGATGACACTCCATCTGATCAGCACTCTAGTACCTCATACCTTAGTAGTCATGAGTAGTACCCGACATGTTATTGTATGAGCACCTTCATGTTTTTGACATTAGTTTTAATGCATTGTACTTGAGTTTGCTCTGTATCTGATTGGAGTGTTGGCCATATGTTACCCTTGCCTTGTTATTTTTTTTGGGTCTTGTGACTACCTCTGAGCATGGTGAGGTGGTCTCGTTTGAGCCCACATGGTGAGGAGGAATTGCCACCACCATTGGGGACCGGTGCATAGGTTATTGGAGCACTAGTTGGAGCTGTTCTCTCTTGTTCGTGTTTAATCAGTTGATGTATCTTATTCATGGATATGAAATTGTACTCATGTATATTTTTTTATGTATATTGTACTCTCTTGAGAGAGATGTAATCATATAATTTAATGAGAAGAAATGTAATGCTTTATATTTGGTTTACGGGTTCCGATGTTGGTATCTAACTTGCTTGTATTTTGATGATCATTATGGCTTATCTTTCAGAAGTTCTCATGCAAAAAATTAGATATTTGGCTGTGTATTTCCTTCTTTCTCTAGTTTGCAAAGGTTTCGACACATCAGCGCTTTTTGTTTGTTGCTTTTTGTTGTTGTTGTTAATGTTCCGGTGCATTAGAGCTTTCTGTATGTTGTTTTGTGATGTTACAGCAGAGAATTCTGGAGCACCGGTGCACATAATTCTGGAGCATCGACGTAGATAATTATGGAGCACCTAAGTAGATAATTCCAGAGCACCAGTGCAGATAATTCCAGAGCACCAGCACAGATAATTCTGAAGCATGTGCATAGATAATTCTAGAGAAAAAATTTTGGAGCTATTTTATTTGCTCCTGTTTGGATTTTCTCTAGAAGGTAAATCATTCCTCCCCTCATGGTTGTGCACTCAACCATTCTTGGCCTTGTATGTTATTGATATATCATTTGGGCAACTACTTTGTGTGCAAGTTATTCTTCATGTTTTCAAAAAAAAATTTATCTTGCCCTCTTTTGGCTCTTACCCTTCGGGGTTGTGTAGTGGGATGTTACATCTGGTATCAAAGCCCATGTTCACACACTGGGAGCTCTAGCGTACTTGAGCCTTCTATGTTATGTTGTGATTGGCATGTGTGGCATGAGCTTGTTATATTGTTTTTCATAAGTCTTGCTAATTAGCTTTCATGCCTTAGTATGGTGTATAGATCATCCTTGTGATGATCTATTTGATGTGTTCCTTGTTTCTTTTAGAATGCCTCCAAGGGGTAGAGTCAGAGGCAAAGTTAGAGGTAGAGCCCATGTTGTAGCACTAGGATCTCTACTTATGGTTGATACCTGCTTGGTGTGTTGTGTGTGGTGGATAGCAACAAGTGTTGTTGTTTTCTGCCCCTTGCATGTCTTGTTGAGGAATGCTTTGTGTGAGGATTAGTTAGACCCTTGAGCCTACCAAAAAGTGCATTTTGAATGGCCTCCTTGATGTGTGGCTCTTTCGTTGTGTAAAGAGTTGTGACCCTTGAGTGGTCCTTGAGTGTGGTTGTAGCCCATGTGGTTGCAGTGTGCTTGATGTGTATGTTCCAAGTGCTTGTTGTGGCGAGATAGTCATAGGACGTCTTGCTTTGAGTGCCTTAGTATGGCATTTTAGAGGGTTGAGTTTCCCAACCTTGGCTTGTTTTGTGGAGGAATGATGTCTCATAGGCCTTGCCTTACCCTACAGGATTGGAGTGATTCCCTTGGTTGAGAGTCTTTCGAGGTTGAGATTGATTACTTTCCTATATCCTATGTTGTGGGTGGACATGTTGGACCTTAGCTTGTTGGTGGGTTGCAGGTGACATGTGTTGCCTAAAATTACCCTTGCTTGGTTTCTTTGTTCATGACTATTGGAAGGTCTGCTTGACCTTGAGGGTGCCAAGAAGTTCCATTTGTGCGTATTCTCTTCTTGAGTCTTGTTTTTCATCACCATGCAAAATTTCTAGTGCATGTCTTCTTGTGCTTTACCTCATTGTGCAAGTGATTGCTAGATTGACCCTATGTGGTTTTGGAGTTGCTTTTGCATGTTATATTGTATTGAGATTATAAATATGGTAATAGAAAATGAATGTTCATGTTGTTAGTTCATAAATATTAGTGTATGCTCTCATATGATTGATGTGTTTGTGTGAAAGTGATTGTGTGATGATGAAACCATGTTTGCATTCATGCCTATGTTAGAATTGTAAATCTCTCTCTCCTCTCTCTCCCATTGGTTTAATGAAGATGTCTATCTTTGAATGTGTAGTGTATTGAAATCCATGGTATGCTTGTCTCTTCTGAGCAAATATTTATGCATTCATGAAGGTTTGTTTTACTAGATCAAACCTTGGGTAAAGGACCTAAGTTACCAAGTTGCATTCATAATCATGGAACATGTATGAATATGAATAGAAAATCATTCTACATTAAGTAAAATTTTAGAGAAAAAGGGAATAGTGAAACCATTGGCATGTTAATGATAAATGCAAAATGTTAAATGTATGTTGAAGTGATAATGTTGCATACCTTGTCTTGAGTAAACATTGTAATGATATTGCACTGTGTATAGGAAATAAATGTGGTTATCATATGTGTGTGGTAAGGTGATTTACCACTTAATAATAGTGAATGTGAATGTGATAGTTATTTGGCATTGTTGATTTACTCCATTTAGCACTGTGATATATTGTATGGATGTTGGGAGTACATGTTCTTGGAAAGTTTGTATTGATCTTGCATAATTAGAGGTGGATAATGGTTTTATTTTGGTAAGAGGAAATTAGAAAAAGGTACTCCTTGTTATGTGAACATCTTGTATTAGTGCCCATGTTGAGTGTTGTGAATACCCCATACTTGTTTTGTGTGCTCATGGGATGGTGAGGCTATGTACCCATCCATGGGGAATATGTTGTATTTTAGGTGTGGGATTAACCATACCATTATGTGTGCTTGTATGTTTGTTACCTGATTGAGGGCCAACCCACAGGTGGTTGAATTTATACATATATTTAAGAGTAGCCAAAAGTTAGTTTCATAGAATCTCTTATTTTGGTTCTCTAGTCCCTCGATCTGTGATAGGGTAGTAGCAGCCACAAAGTTCCTTGGGCAAAGTGTGCAGTGTACGCATGTTGCGGTGCAGAGCGATCTCTTCCCCTTATGATGGATCAAGGTACTTGATCCATATGTGCTATCCTAATCCCCATAGTTTTGTGTACAACAACATTGGTTCGTTAGTATTGTTTGGTCGTTCGTAAGGACGTTGAGCTGGCATTAGCAAGTCGACCTCGTCCACATGAGAGGTGAGGCTCAAGTAGCCCCATACTTTTATACTCATATATGCATTATATATTTTTTATCTACACGTGTTTTACCATGATGCCATAGATATGATGCGACACCACACTGATATTCTGACATAGTGCTAGTGATGATGTAGTGTTGCTAATGGTAGCAAGCCAAGCTTGAGGACACAATGTCACGTACATAGACGCGTGTAGGTGCACTATGAGATTGGGTTATGATAGCCTACTTGTGTGATGAGCATAATGGGGCTTCATACACTTGTAGAGGGACACTCATGTTTTCTCTCAATAGTGTTTGGGTCGGTTGGCATATGGCTATCTCCTAGCCATGTATACTGTTGGCTACAGTGAGTACGTGTGTGTGCCCTCTTCATGAGGTATCGCTATGCGGGGTGTATTCTACGCGTGCCTACTTCTGTGGAGCCACAAACACACTATCATGTGGTATATGACTAGTATGTACCTTCTTCAACTAGCATATGACCATATCGCATTGAGATGCAATGCAGAATGTGGCTAAGGTGCACATTCCATGCGGGTAACCAAGGAGTGCGTGGGCCACTTGGCGAGTCCATGTCATGTGAAAACGTGATGTGGGGTGTAGCCGAGTACACCCCATGCTGTGTGGTTGGCGTGCTCACTCTGCACCACATGAGGGGCTATTGTGATAGTTAGAAATTGTTCCCTCCTTCCTCGTTTGGTGGCTAGTTTAGTCACATAATTATGTATTGTGTCATTTCAAAGATTGTGAATCTTCTTTTGGTTATTGATGACTTTTATTTTGATTTTGAGGACTAGCAAAATTTGATTTATCTTGTTTGTGATGGTTTAGCCACACCTTGTGATCTTATTTGCACATAGCCCTTGTAGTTACATATGATTTAATGTTGAAATTGAGTGCATTTCTTGCTTTATTGTTGAAATTGAACCCTTATTTGATAATTATTTATGATATTTGGTGGCTAAACTAGTTTTCTATTTATTGTTTTCAAATACTGGTCTTGTGTTGTAATGTGATTCCTCATCGAGAATGAGAGTCAGACTCGATTGAGTGTATACGAGGAAGTAGACACAAGGAACCTTAAGGATGAGGGTATGTGATGTTGTTTCACAGCTAGGACCCACTACCCACCTATGTGTGATGACTATCTCTTGGAGGCTAACCACCTTATTCAACAAGAGATGGATCATTGTGGTCTTATTTGGATGGTCTCACCATGTGTATATGGCCTAACACCATCAAACCACTGAGTGTGAGGTATAGATTATGTGAGATGGATATTGGCTCTTGGCTCATGGTTTATGTATCATGGATTAGTATGTTGCATACTGGTGTCCAAATGGACCCTTGTGTAGCCTTGTGATGTGATTCTCAGTGATGTAAGTATGCATGTATGTATGTATAAATGCATGTTTCATCTTTGATATGGTTACATATGAAAGGTTCAAAAGTTGGCTTATTATGCTTTAGAAAGTGTAAATTGTTATATTTTGTTGAAAATTATGCCAAATATGTTCTAATATGTGAGATTGGAAGTGTGTGGAAAACAAATATTGTTGCAAATAATGGTGTTTTGGAAAGATTTGAGTGCTTATGCATCTTCTTTACCCTATTCTCAGTGGAAATCAAGGTGTACCTTAACCTATCCTTGTATGAATGTGGATGTTAAAATAAATGCTTATTTTGAGAATTGTGACACATGTGATGTTAGCAAGATTAACCATGTTATTTTGTTTCATGTTGAGACCTTATGAGTAAGGCATATATCAATATATTGATAATGATTCTTAAAAAAAAGAATGTTAAAAGATGTCCTTTCTAATTCGTTTAGTGATGAATGATGTTTAATATATTTCTCATCTTTGGTATGAAGAACAATATTTTAATGTTGATTAATAGATTTTGAGTACTAATGTGTGACATGGCTGCATATTGAGTTTACATGACTTCTAGGAGTAAGCCAAATCTTAGGGAGGGAGGATGTAACACCTCTCTCACCCCAGCCTAGGTATGATAGCATTTTGATTTCGATTGATATTCTAAATGTTAAATGTTGTTATAATGATATTAAACATTGATGATTATGGGAAAGGATGTCATGATTAGTTATTATTCTAAATTGCATGCTTATATGTTTATATTTTGTTATCATTTCTTTTGTATGATTATCGACAGGAAAGGGATAATGTCGTAACACTCGTATCTGAAAGGCTTACGATATCATGACCCTCTTCCTGATGATTGATGTTGCTTTGATTATATGATATATGTTATATGTACATATACTTTGACATGTAATTGGAATGATGTAGGTACTAAGTATCGACTCCGCTTGGATCCACAGGCCTGAGCATACTCATATTCCCCGATGGTAGTTACTGGAGGTAGTCACAAGTCAAACATCCCCTACCCTAGCCCACTATACCTTGTTAGTGCAATGTTCCCGTATTGTTTTCTTACCATCTGGTTACCTAATGGTAATGTCTGGAGCACCTTTCAGTCGTATATGGTTTACCAGTATGTCTTGTTGAGGCATTTTGTCATGGTTTTCGTTAATATTTTTTGTGGTTTTATATTTTGGTTGTTGGTGTTATGACGTGGTTTCATATATGGTATTTTATAGTATTTTATTGATTGAAGATTCAAATGGTTATATCCATGAAATTTTAAATATGTTATTTTAAATGAATTTTATTGATCATTTGAGAGAATGATATATTTCATTTAGAAATTTTTAAATGATTTTATTAATCCATTTTGTGAGCTCTCATAGTCTTATTGAAATCTTATTTGGGGGCTTTATGTGTTTTAACGTTTGGATTTAAATTATTACATTTATATGAAATAGAGAATATTGTATATTAGTGATTTTAATTAATTTCTTTGAAGAGCTTTAATAGTTTATTTAATTAAATGTTTTAATTTTTTATGGTTGGGAGAGTTTTTAAAAGGGAATTATGTTTTGTTTTGAGATATATATATATTTATTTTATTTTGGAGAAGAAGTTATTCTTTTGGGAGGAGAAGAAATTTTATGTTTTGGAAGAAGGAAAACCCCCACGAATTGGGCAGCAAAGTTGGGAAGAAATGTGGAAAAGAAATTTGTGGGCATCTAATTGTTTGTTTCAGTATGACATTTCCTCCTTACTGTCCTATTTTGGAACCTAGTCGCTCCTTTTATTCAAAGCATTCTTTCATTTCAATTTTGGGGAAGCATTGAGATATTTTTCTGTGGTTCTTGAATCCCTTGAACTTTTGGTGGTATTGAATGTGATTTAGCTTGAAAATGGTAAGCTTTGTATTTCCTTATGGTAGATTTTTTTGCATTCTAGTGAATCTGAAATGGATCTTTCTCAAAATTGATTTCTGGCCACTTTCATTTTATTTCTCTTTTTGCCCAACTTGTTAAAAACGTTTTTTATTTGTTGCTCATTAACCTCTAGTTAAAAATGCAAAATAAAGGTGGATTCAATGTAGAAATGCCCATATCTCAACTGGGTCTTTGTCAAATTTGAATTCTAGAGACTTTCATTTTTTGGTCAAATTTGTGCCTACTTGTTAAAAACGTATTACTTTGATGCTCTTCAACCGCTTGATAAAAATACAAAATAATTTTGGATTCCATGTAGAAGTGCCCATATCTCAACTAGGTCATTGTCCAATTTTTAATCCGGGCACTTTCATTTTTTCATGTTTTGCCCAGCATGGCTAAAATGACATTTTTTCTAAACAGCACCTTATTTTTTATCATAAAACTATAAACCAAGAGTGGAATCCATCTAGAAACGTCAAAATAAGAACTAGGTCAAGCTCCGATTTTAGATCTAAGCACTTTGATTTTTTATGAAATTTTTATGCCTCTTTCTCATTCAATTGAACAACAATTGGTACCGTGTTTTGTGCCACCTCACTTAGTTGTTTTAATTATTTTAAAAGTGGTTTTGTGAGATGATTTAATAAGGTTAATATTGATTATGTGATTGGGTTCTTTATTAAGTTAATGATGAATGTTGGACGGTATTTAAGCTAATTGTTAGTGGATGTGATCAGCTATTTAAATGATTTAACAACAATGTTTGTTTGGTTGTTTTGAATGGTTTTAATGATGGATTTTAGTGGTTTTTTCATGGGTTCATATTTGCTTTGGGTTCCTCATTTGGTTAAACGATATGAGCTCAGGTCTAGGTAATTAGGGTGGTCTTATGGAGTGGCTCTCTATGGGCCCATGGCCACAAGTGGCTGTCAGGGGAACTAGTAGTAGAGATATTGTAAACAAGTGTTATCTAGAGAAAATTAATGAGGTAAAACAAATTATACGATAATGAGCCCTTATGCATGGCCTTGAGCACTTGTAAAGGCTAAGGATGCACTCAAGAAGGCATGTCCGTCTGCGAGGTGTTGAGTTATCCGTCTGTAGGGCGTTGATACAGGCATGGTTGAGTCTCCTCGTCTATATGAGAGGTATACTTGATTCCATGAGATGCCATCCCTTCGAGCATGCATGATGACACTTCATCCGATTAGCACTCTAGTACCTTGTACCTTATTAGTCGTGAGTAGTACCTGACATGTTATTGTATGAGCACCTTCATGTTTTTGACATTGGTTTTAATGCATTGTACTTTGTGTTTGCTTTGTGTTTGATGTGAGTGTTGGTCATATGTTACCCTTGCCTTGTTATTTTTGTTTGGGCCTTGTGACTACCTCTAAGCATGGTGGGGTGGTCTCTTTTGAGCCCACATGGTAGGGAGGTGTTGCCACCACCATTGGGGACTAGTGTACAGGTTATTGGAGCACTAGTTAGAGTTGTTCTCTCTTGTTCGTATTTAATCAATTGATGTATCTTATTCATAGCTATGACATTGTACTCATGTATATTCTTTTATATATAGTGTACTCTCTTGAGAGAGAAAATTTAATCATATAATTTAATGAGAAGAAATGTGATGCTTTATATTTGGTTTACGGGTTCTAGTGTTGGTATCGGACTCACTTGTATTTTGATGATCATTATGGCTTGTCTTTCAGAAGTTCTCATGCAAAAAATTAGATCTTTGGCTATGTATTTCCTTCTTGCTCTAGTCTGTAAAGGTTTCAGCACATCGTCTCTTTCTATTTGTTTCTTTGTGTTGTTGTTGTTAATGTTCTGGCGCATCAGAGCTTTTTGTATGTTGTTCTGTGATGTTACAGCAAAGAATTCTAGAGCACCAGTGCAGATAATTCCAAAGCACCGATGCAGATAATTCTGGAGCACCGGCACAGATAATTCCGAAGCACCTGCATAGATAATTCTGAAGCAAAATTTCTAGAGCTATTATGTGTTCTCCTATTCATATTTTCTCTGGAGGGTAAATTAGTCCTCCCCTCGTGGTTGTGCACTCAACCATTCTTGGCCTTGTATGTTGTTGATATATAGTCTAGGCAATTGCTTTGTGTGCAAGTTATTCTTCATGTTTTCAAAAAAAAAATTCTTGCCCTCTTTTGGCTCTTACCCTTCGGGGTTGCATAGTGGGACGTTACAAATCCTCTGTACAGAACCATACAGGCCTAAGGAGGAGTAATTTTATAGAAAAAAAGACACAAAAAAGGGAGTTTCAATTGCTTTCTTCTCAAAAATGAACAATTAGAGAGACTTACATCGAATTTCTTTTCATATTTAAACTTTTTCCCTCCTAAACAACTGTCCTAACTTCCTTTTGAATTCCCATGACTGTTGGGCTTCCACATTTCTCACATTTTTGCATTTTTCCTTGACAACATTTTGACAATTTTGTCAATTTTGCAAATTAAGCTCCCCAACCTCCTAATGACCTCTAAAATGACTCATTACATTATAAAATGGTCTAATAAGACCTTATTTAACAAAAAACAAGACTCAGCACACTAAAATCTATCAAAAGCCCTTAATTACAAAATTTTACTTTGGTTCCCCTGCACTACCTTCTTTCTCCCACTAAGGTTATTCTACTAGACATCTTCAAGGAGCCTCTAGTCCTCATATCTTCCCAAAACAATGAGATAAATTGACTCTTTTACCCAAAAACTCAACATAAAGTTACAAGAGTGTGAAGTGCTTCATAATGAATCTCCATAAACTACAAAATACTTGTCAAGATAGCCAATGAGAGCTTGCCTCCTAATTATTGGATTGTTCACAAACCACCCCCAAGCTAGGAGGCCTTCAAGGAAATTGGGTTACACACAAACAACATATACCTACAACATAACCTCTGTCTCAATACACACACAACAATGAACACCCAAGGATAAAAGGAGTGAACACACTCATGAATCTTCTCCAAGTTCACTCACACAATGGGGAAGAAAATCCTTCCCAAATCAAACATCAAATACAACAAGAAAGGAAACACAAAATATAACACATAGATTTCATTTCTCCTTCCACTAAACATGTATAATTTACAAGATATAAAAGGGATATTTAGAGCCTACCTCTCCAAGCTATCCAAGGTTTGAGGATATCGGTGATGAACTTTAAACTTTTCTCCAAGTCTTCTTCCACTCCTCTCTAAAAAAATCAAGAACCCTTTCTTCATCCTCAAATGGATTATTTATAGGAACTCAAAGTTTGAATTCCTTGAATGGAGGAGTGACACTTGTCATTCTCCCATTCATCTTTATTGCACACCTCCCCACCAGTTCTCACACATGTGTGATACCTTGGTGAGAGTGGAGTGTACTTGTACACTCATCCCACTAAAAACTATTTGAAACTTGTTTCAATAATGGTTTGGTCCAAAAACTAACTCTATAACCTATAAATTATATTTAAATATTAGGATACAAAGTTGACACCTTTCCTAATAATAAATAGGATTCAATTGATTTCTACCTTTGATTTGGTGACTCAAATTTTAGGTATCTTGCCTCTTGCATGATCTCTACTCCTATGTCAAACCTAGAAGCATCATATTCCATAATGAAGGATTTTTAAAAGTATAGGGTAGATAGAATAAGATTTGTATGCATGTCCTCCTTGATTTTCTCAAATGCCTTACTAGATACCTCATTGCATTTGAAGGATTTATTAAATATAATTATGAATGGTGCTACTATTTAATCATAATTGTTTATAATTGACAATAGTAACTAGTAAGCTCTAAGAAAATCTATAGGTTCTTAAGGGTTTTAGGGATTTTCCTTTCTACAATGACCTTAATCTTTTGTGTTCCAACTTAAGTCCCTCATGTGAAATAATATGACCTAAGCACTTTTCCTTTTTTACTCTATAAACACACTTGGATGACTTAGCATAAAACTATTATTTTTGAATAATTTACAAAGCCTAATTCACATTTTGTAAGTGGTCCTCCAAAAAAATTATATATATTGAGATGTCATAAAAATACCAAAAAAAAAAATCATAGAAATGTATTGAAGACAGAGTTTATCAAACTTTGAAATATAGAATATTTATTTGTGAGTCCAAAAGGTATCAACAAAAATCATAGTTGTCCTCATTGGTTTAGAAAGCTATCATATGTATTTCCTCATATTTCATTATAGTTTGATAATTTAGCAAAAATGAATATCAAATGTGGTAAAATAAATGACACCATTTAACTCGTCTAAAATATCATCAATTACTAGAAATGGAAACTTTTATTTTGGGTGTATTTATTTAGCTATCTTTAATTAGGACACATCCACTTGGTGTCATCTTTCTTGCACACCATTATTACTAGAGGAGTAAAAATTTTGACTGTGCATATTAATACCTACCTCTAACATCTCTTATAATATCTTCTTGATCTCACTTTTCTATACATATGGATATTATAGTGAATACTTCACTATAGAAAGAAAAATCATCCAACCTTAATATTCAATGAATAAGCATACCCCACGATATTTGAGGACCTCCACTCTTTCATATACTTTTTATATTTTGTAGCTTTGATATAGTTTTAATAGAGGCCAAGTCCTAATTAGCACACTTAATCTAATTTTTATCTAACAACTTACATGAATTTTGGATGGAAGTAGAGTAGGCCTCACCAAGAAGCCCTAGTGCTACAACACATGGTAGTGTAGGTATTTTTAGAAATTAGAAGGTATTCTAGTAGGAATCACTCATAATAATTGGCTTAAGTTTGGACTTAACTAAGGAAAATGGCATGCTCTCAAGGATTACCATAAATATAAAAGGGAAATTTCCTCAAAACATCCAATAGACTATCTAATCTACTAAAAATCAACTCATTTGATGGCCCATTTGTAATACACCATTGTAGCAAGGTAACAAAATTCATTGGGAATCCCAATTATAAAATTTTAGGCATGTATCCTCCTTGTGTCATCATAAGGACTCTACAATAGTACAGTAGTCATGGAAGGATCATTCCAATGTAAGAATTTAAATATTACAAAGTGGCAAGGTTAGGCATCGATGGCCACCAACTAAATAATGTCAAAACAATCAATTTCACCTACTAGTGCCACTAAAGTGTAGTATTGGGCTATGGATTTATAAAAATTTCATCCAAAGTTCACTCAATTTAATCCAACCACTAACAATAGTAATGAAGGTGTAAAAAATATAGAGACGTCTTCTCTCCACTAGAATTCAATTTTTAAATTTTAAATTTGAGGGAATACTATTGTGGGTTGGATAGAATAGATAGTAAAGTGTCTTGTATGTCGAAACATGTCTATTAATATTTTTTTCTATCTATATCTAAGCTTTTGATCCTTATGCTAAAGTGTTTCCCACTTCCTCTTTCTACTATATAATGAATAGTACGTGTCCAAGAATGGAGAGTGGTGAATGAAAAGCTATTGAAAGGATGTGTTAGGAAGAGTGGAATTTATTATTGCATTATACATGTGCTAAAATGAATAGGCTACATGATATGAAGGTAAGTGGTGGTTGCTACAAGTATGGATGAAATATAATGTGGTAAGTGTTATGGGTAGCTAAACAATTAGGTCTCATGTAAATGATGTGCCTTGGGGCTTGTTGCTATAGGTCCCATGAGCTTCTCATATAGGTCCATAAAAATAAAGGTGAGCGATCGTAACCTATGCATGTGTGTGTATGTGATAATTTTTGGATAATGTGTAATCATACCTAGGAAATATTAGTAGGCAAGTTATCATTTTGTAGTGGCTTGTAAAAATTTAGTTTGTGGCCATTAACTAAGAGTGAGAATCTTACTGCATCAATGGTGGTTAGCTAAATTGCCTCATTGGGAAAACATATTGAATTTCATATGGGTCGAGCCATCTTGTTTGTAACTTTCCCTTATGATATTTGTACTTGGAGTCATATTGCAAGGCCCAATCACCTATGTTGAATTGTTTAGTCTTGATGAATTTATCATGCCATTGCATCCTTTATTTTTGTATGATTTTGGAATGATGAATTGCTTCCATGTGTATCACATCTAAAGCATTGATATTATGCAATCTCTATTTTTGTGGTGAAGATATATCCATTCCCAATTGCACTATTGTTTAGAGTCTTATATTCAAACTCAATTGGAAGGACAACCTTCTTTCCATACACCAATTCATATGATGTGAAGCTAGTTGTAATCTTCCAAGTTATCTTGTAAGCCCAAACTACTTTAGGAAGCCTCATTGACCAATCCTTCCTATGGAGTTGTATTATTTTGCAAGAATACTCTCTATTTTCATGATGGTAACTTACACTTTACCATTAGCCTAGGGGTGGTAAGGTGTAGATTTCTTGTGTTTGATCTCATATTCTTGTACCAATTTGTTGATCAGATCTAAAGTGAATTGAGGCCCTTGGTTTGTTACTATTTCTTTGGGAACACCATACCTTATAAAGATATCTTCATAGAGAAACTTAGCAACATTTCCATCCCTTTCAAATTGTAAGGATTTTACCTCCACTCATTTTTTAAGATAATTTGTACAAACCAAAATATATTCCTTGTTATTTGATGTTGGGGATATGGGACTAATAAAATCTAGTCCCCACTTGTCAAATGGTGTAACGAATAGTTGGGGTTGAAGTGGAATTTCATTAGTCTTAGTAGGTCATCCCATCCTTTGGCATCTGTCACACCTTCTTATGTACTTGGCTATCACACCTTCTTATGTACTTGGCTACATCCTTTTGAAGTGTAGGCCAATAGTAACCAATGTTCAATATTTTGAGAGCTATTCTTTTAGCTGCAAAATATCCTCCACAAGGTTCATCATGGAATTCCTTCAAAATTTCATATACTTCATTCTCCTTGATGCACCTTCTAATGAAATATAATATGGAAAGTGCTATGATTTTCTGAATAATCAAGTCTCATGTAAATGATGTGCCTCGGGGAGTGTTGCTATAGGTCCTATGAGCTTCTACTATAGGTACAAAAAAAATAAAGGGGGGCAATCGTAACCTATGCATGTGTATGCATTTGATAAGTTTTGGATAATGTGTAATCATACTTGGAAAATATTAGTAGGAGAGTTATGTGGCTTTTCTACTAAAACTTCACTTGATGGATTGATTGTATCTAGTGATCGATCATGTAATTTTGTCTTAAATTATTGTTGTAGAGTGTGTAAGAAGCCATCCTTTTGTAGTGGCTTCTTGTAAAACTTTAGTTTGTTGCAATTAACTAAGAGTGATAATCTTACTACATCAATGGTGGTTAGCTAAACTACTCCATTGCATGTTGAATTTCATATAAGTTGAGCCATCTTGTCTGTAACTTTCCCTTATGATCTTTATACCTAGAGTCATAAAGCAAGGCCCAATCACCTATGTTGAACTATTTAGTCTTAATGAATTTATAATGCCATAACATCCTCTATTTTTGTATGATTTTGGAATGATGAATTGCTTCCATGTGTATCTCATTTAAAGCATTGATATTATGCAATCTCTCTTTGTGTGCTATAGATATATCCATTCTCAATTGCACTATTGTTTTAAGAGTCTTATATTCAAACTCAATTAGAAGGATAACCTTATTTCCATACACCAATTAATATGATGTGAAGTCTGTTGTAATCTTCCAAGTTGTCCTATAAGCCCAAACTACTTTAGGTAGCCTTGTTGCCCAATCCTTCCTATGAAGTTGTATTGTTTTGTAAGAATACTTTGTATTCCCTATTGGTAACTTTCACTTGATCATTAGCCTAGGGGCGGTAAGGTGTATATTTCCTATGTTTGATCTCATATTCTTGTACTAATTTTTTGATCATATCAGAAGTGAATTGAGGCCCTTGGTTTGTTACTATTTCTCTAGGAACACTATGCCTTGTAAATATATCTTCATAGTGAATCTTAGCAACATTTCCATCCCTTTCAAATTGTAAGGTTTTTACCTCCACCCATTTTGTAAGATAATTTGTACAAATCAAGATATGCTCCTTGTTATTTGATGTTGGGGATATGGGACTAATAAAATCCAGTCTCCACTTGTCAAATGGTGTAATGACTAGTTGGGGCTGAAGTGGAATTTTATCAGTCTTAGTAGGCCATCCCATCTTTTGGCATCTATCACACCTTGTGTACTTGACTACATCCTTGTGAACTGTAGGCCAATAGTAACCAATGTTCAATATTTTGAGAACTATTCTTTTAGCTACAAAATGTCCTCCACAAGGTTTATCATGGAATGCCTTTAGAATGTCATAGACTTCATTCTCCCTTATACACCTTCTCATTATACTATCAGGCCCTATATAAAATAAATATCCAACTACCCATAAATAAGGAAAACTTCTCTCAATTAAATGTCTCTTTTCCCTTGGTGAGATATGTGGTGGTGTTTTTCCTATAACCAAATAATTGGCTATATCTGCATACAAAGGTATATGCACATAGAGGGAAAATAGGTGTTAGTCAGGGAGTGAGTCATCCACAAAATCCTCTGTTGATTTTTTTGGCAATCTTGAGAGAAAATCTACTACTGTATTGGCCTTTCCTAGTTTATCCACAATTGTGATATCAAATTATTGTAGTAGTAATAACCATCTTACAAGTTTTCCTCCAACCACTAGCTTATTCATTAGATATCTTATTGATGTATGGTCAATGTGAATAAAGATAGACTATGTTGTGATGTAGTGTTTGAACTTATTGATCGCATAGAATACTGCCAACATCTCTTTTTCAATGATTGTGTAATTGAGCTCTGCACCTTGAAGTTTTTTGCTGATATAATAGATGGCATATTATAAATTTCCTTCCTTTTTTCTTTAAACGGCTCATATTGCAAAATTAGACTCATTTGTGTGTATAAGAAAAGGTATTGTCAAGTTTGGTCCTCTCAAGACTAGAGTCTTTGTGACTGTTGCCTTGAGGGATTCAAAGGTATTTTGGCAAGAAGGGTCCAATCAAATTTTGCATATTTAGTAGGAGAAAAAAATAGTGGTGTTGCAATCTTACAAAAATCTTGAATAAACCTCCTATAATAACCAACATGACCAAGAAAGCTTCTAACATCTTATTTCTTATGAGGAACAAGAAGAGTGGATATTTCTTCTATCTTGTTTGGATCTACTTGTATCCCTTTACTAGACACAAAGTGTTCCAAGACCACTCCTTTAGTCTTCTTCATGAAATATTTTCATGACTCTAGGAAAGGTTGTGAACTTGACACCTTTGTAGGACTTTCTCCAAATTAGTCAATTCTTCCTTAAGTATTCCCATAGATGCTAAAGTTATCCATGTAAATTTCAATGGAATCATGAGAAAAGTTTGAGAATATACTTAAGGTTTCCCTATAAAATATGGCAAGAGTATTACATAACCCAAATGGTAAGACAAAAGACATATTTACCCCATGGGCATGTAAATGTTGTCTTGTCCTACTCCTCTAAAGCTATTTTGATCTGGTTATACCCACTGAATCCATCTAAGAAGGAAAAACATTGTTTCCCTGATAATGAATCCATCACTTGATCAATAAAAGGAAGGGGAAAGTGGTCTCTTCATGTTTTTGTATTCAATTCTCTATAATCAACACATATCCTCCATTTTCCTCCCTTTTTGGGTACAACCACTAATGGGGACACCCATTGATTATCAGATATTGGATAAATGAATCCTATATCCAATAACTTCTATATTTTTTTCTTGACTATGTCACATATAGTTAGGTTCATTCTTCTTTGAGGCCGTCTCACCAGTTTGTAGCCTTCATTAATATAAATTTTGTGCATGCATAAGTTAGGATATATTGCTTTCATGTCATGATAGTCCCATGTGAATGTGGTTGTGTGTTCTTGCAACATGGTTATTGGTGAAGAATGTTGTGTAGTTGTCAATTGACTATTAACATTTAGTTTTTTACCTAGTGTATTTTTTATGGTTAAGGTTGATGTCTTAACAAAGACAATATCAAGGCCTATTAAATTGGGACTGTAATTATGGGGTAGTAATGTATGAAAAATCTAAGAAGTATACTCAGATGCATTTTCAAGTGTTATGTTATGCAAAGTTTCATGTAAGCATGTTAGACAATTGTATTGTTATGGGTCCCTATCATAAGAGTTATGCAGAATGTTTACAAGGAATTCATCTTCATCTTGGGTTTCGAACATTGGACTACGTTGAATGGTCATTAGTATTTCAATAAATATTTATCATCCTCATCTAGGTAGGCCATGCAATTTTCTCTAAATCTATATGTGGTTGTGCAGGTGGGTAAAGGACTAGTTTATTATCACATTTTCATTGGACATGATCGTATTACCATACCTATAATGTATGAATGCATCTATAGTAGCCAACCAAGGTATCCCTATAATTAAGTGGTATCCTACAAGGTTTGCTTTAGTTTGTAACACCATAAAGTATGTAGGGTATTCCCATGAGTCCAATATGATAACCAAGTCTTCTATAATACCCTCTGGTTTAACTGTTGACCTATCTGCTAGTTGTAAAATAGTATGTATAGGTCAAAGCTCCATTAACTGAAGTTGCTTCAAGGTTTCCTTTGTCATCACATTTATGGCTGCTTTTAGGTCAATTAAGGTTTTTTTGATGAGATTTACTTTGATTTGGACATCTACCACATGTGTCCTAGGGTCTACATATTTAGGAACTATATTTTCTAACATAATGTCAACAAGTTATCCTAAAACATGCATAGTCTGGGGGTTCTTATGTTTTTTGTCTAGCTTCTTAAGGCATAAGTCTCTCATGATATTTGTGTATATTGGCACTTCCTTAATTTCTTGAATTAAGGGTATATTTATGCAAACATTTTTGAGTTGGCCTAGTAGGTCAGATTTAGCTTCAGAATGATGCTTTTTTTTAGTTAGTCTTTCAAGGAATGGTGGTTTTGGACTTATAATATTTGGTTGAGCCTAACTTTGTTTAGGTTCCTTAGGTTTTGTATTCATAATTTCTACTGGAGGTTCCTCATCAGTCAACTCTGTGATGTGAGGAGATGAAGGCCCAACTAGCATTTTCCCTAAATAGAGATGGACATCACTTACCTCAACCCCATAGGTTGGGTACTAGATGGTATCATTAGTGTAAGTATGTTGAACATGCTTTTTTTTAGGGTTAGGTGTAGGTTGTGCTAGTAGCTAATGTGATCTTGTTTTTGATGGTGTAGTCATGGTTGGATTTGGCATTATAGTAGGTTGTTGTGGCTGTAAGGGTGGTTGAGGTTGTGGAGAGTTTGTGTTTTGGTTTTGTCATTATTGACCTCCAACAATTGTGATGGCCATTAGTTTTACTGGGGTGGCCACTAGGAATTGTAGTTTTGAACTTGTTAATTTTATGGTGGCCATATCCTTTGTTTTTTAGTCCAATTGAATGCTTGGATCATTGGCCATGGTGGGTTTTGTACATTATTCTAGGGTTGATGGTTCCAATTCAAGAAGTTTGAATTACTATCAAGAAATGACATATTATAGGTCAAGGGATCTTGAGGCATACCTTGTCTTGGTTGTAATGGTTTTCACTAAGCGATGTAAAATACTTGGCCTTCTTCATCCTCTAGGGCATGAAATTTTGACTTCCCTTTCTTTTCTTCAAAAATACTAGCTAGCTTTTTGAATTTGTAATTGATCTTCTTCTAGCAATAGTATGGATTAAATTTTGTTAGGTTTGCCTCTACTTCTTCATACTTATTTTTGATATAGAGGGTGTCCAATTATGTAGCTAAGTGGCTAATGATGTCCTCCTTCACATTGGATAGGAGATTGTTAATTTCCACCCTTGAAACTCCAATGGATGTGTTATTGAGAGAAGAGGTTTTGTCACCCCTAGTCTTCTTGATGAATGATTTGGATTATTTTATGTACACCTTGCAAATATCATCAAAAGGTAGTTGGGAGATGTCTCCTACTCCAATGAGATTTAGAGCGTCCATAAAATATTCATGGACTCCCCTTAAAAATACTAATTTTAAGGATTTAGAAGAGAGTTTGTTTTGAGGTGATTTCTTCAGACAAAATTGAAATCTCTTAACGTAATCCTCCAAAAACTCATCTTCTCTCTATGACACCCTAAATATGTCATCCCTCTTTTTATTTATACCTCGATAGTAATCTTGATATTTCTCCAAGAATTGTGTCTTCATTTTCTCCCAGTTGGGAATGGTGTTCCTTCCCAATACCATATACTAGTGTAGAGCAACATCCTTTAGTGTGGCTGGAAAAAATTTGAGTTGGTAGGCATCTGTAGTATAGTCATAGCTCTGACAAATCACATCAAACTCAAAAATAAATGTGTTTGGATCCTCTATAATCAGTCCACAGAAAATGGGGAATGTTGAAGGAGGTATATTTTTAAGAGAAACAACCCTTTCTTGGTTGGTTATTGGGGATTCAAACGTCACATACTTTGCTAGGTTTTCCACAACTTCTTTAGCCATGTTGTCAAAATGTATTTTGGAAGTCTCCTCTATGTTTGGGGTAGCTACTAGTGTGAGGGATAATTCTTCCTTGTTAATTCCCTCAAAATGTTTTGTGTTTGTACTAATACCTTCAAATTATTTTTGTACTGAGGGGATAAATCTTCTTAGAGTGTCTCCTTCCCTCTACATACAATAGTTTTGGCTCTTTTAATTAGCGGTTCCTACACACTGTTAGTAAATAGTATTTTTTTTATTCCTAAATACCTATTGGTCCTAAGAGCTGTGAAAAACAGCTTATGCATGTGACTTATGCCTGAGATGTAGAAGCTGCTTAAAAACCTCGCCCTACATGTGCTAGAAAATGACTAAGGCATGAAATATGTAAGAGCGGTGAAAACAAAGCTCCTACATGTGACTTGTGTTTTGAGATGTAGAAAGTTAAAAAACCCCACTCCTACATGTGCCAGAAAATGACTAAGGCATGAAATATGTAAGAGTGGTGAAAAAAATTAGCTCCTACATGTGACTTGTGTTTTGAGATGTAGAAGCGCTAAAAAAACCCCGCTTCTACATGTGTTAGAAAATGACTAAGGCATCAAATATGTAAGAGCAGTGAAAAATAGAGCTCCTACATGTAATATGTAAAAGAACTAAAAATCAGTGCTCCTACATGTGTAGAAAATTTTCTAACTCCCAAAACTAAATTTTCACAACTTCGTTTAAAACGCGAATTTTGACGAACTAACAAAGGTTAATGCTCAAAATGAAATTTTTAGGATGGGGGACCACACATGAGGACCAATGCAATTTTCCTCGTTTTATGTGCTTAGAGTACATGGGCTATACAATAGACAAGTTTCATAGGGGTTATCCCTCAAATTGAGTGTGTTGAATTCAAGGATAACAAACCCAACTCCAAGTAAGGCCTCTTTCTAATTAATTTTATGTTAAAAAATAGCAAGTAGGGCATTAAAAACACAATTCCATTATTTTTTCACAAACTGACATCCACAAAAGATGTGCCTCATATCCTCACGTTTATGGAAAAAAGGACAATTAAGGGGTTGGACCATTATACACTTCAGCCTGCCCCCAATGGGCAGTTTGAAATGTAGAATCTTCCAAGCCAATAATTGAGCCTCAAAACTGCCTTTTGATTTCCAAATTTGAGTAAAAAGTTTGGCCCAAATTTTTTCACTAAATTTGTAATTCCATTTCAAGTTTAAGCGAGACTTCATCCAGGCATATGAGGGAGCAACTGCAAATATATCTTTTTCAAAGGAAAAACTAAGAACGGGTAAGTCGATAACCATAACCAGTCTTTGAAAAAATTGCATTAGATGGGGGTAAATAGCTTCATGGACAGTTCCAACGGAGTCAATGACTGCACAAAGATCACAAATGACTTGTAGTAATTGCTCAACTTAAAATGAGATTGAACTATATGCCAAGGTAACCAATTCAAGGTAGTGAAATCCCAAAGGTCTCCCACATTGTTGATGCCTTTTTTGTATAAAAAATAAGATTGTTTTGGAAAACTGAAGGCTAGAGGCTACCCATGATACATAATATGTTTGTTCCACTAGATAGACGAAGTGGAAAAACTAAATCCATGCTGAAGAGAAGAAGCTCTCCACTTTAAAATATGACTGGTATATTGTCATGCCTTCCAAATAGATTGAAAGGGAAATGAAGCTTTAACAAAGAAAAAAGAAGCATGAATAATTTTGTCTAACCAACCCAATTTTGTCTAACCAACCCACAACCTGCCATTTGTCCTTAGCTAAAACAAGGTAAATTTTGTTTTGTATCAGAATTTTCCAAGGTTCATCACCTTTGACGGCTCTTATAATCCATTTGGTTGCTAAACATGTCCCTTGTGTTTTAGGGTCTATTAAGCCCAAGCCTCCTTTATGTTTGGGTTGAATGCAATGATCCCAAGAAGTGGCAATAAAGCCAATATTGCCATCCCACTTTTTCTATAAAAACCTTCAGATAATTTTAACCAAATCCTCATAACCTTTATTATAGGGCATCCAAAAAGATGAGTAGTAAACATGAGTGGCCAAGAATATTTTGTTAGCCACTTGAATTTTTCCAACTAGAGAAATAAATTTGTTTCCCCAATTAAACAACTTAGTTTTGACTCTATTAAGATATCAATTCCACATATTGGAGAGAGGAACCCCAAGACCAAAAGGAATCCCAAGATATCTAATGATTTCCCCATGTTTAATCTGCTTCCATTCACAAGGTATCCAATGAGGGATAGGCTTGTCCTGAATCATCAAGAATTATGTTTTGTCATGAGCAATCTTAGATCCAGAAACAACACAATACAATTCCACAATATCCATCGTGTTGGAGATATATTTTTCAAAATTTTGTGAAAAATAATAAACTATCATCAGCATAATGAGAATTGATAACAACCTCATTTTGAGGGATGGATATTCCTAAAATGATCTTCATTTTGAATGCACTTTGAAGCATATAACCCAAGGTGTTAGCTGTAAGCACATAGAGATATGGGGCTAAAGGGCATCCTTGACGAATAGATATTTGTAAAGGAAAAGGGTCCATAATCATATTATTAATAATAATATGATCATTTGCATCATGAAACAACATTCAAACATGAGCTCGAATTTTAGGACCAAATCCCAACCAATGAAGCATGCTAAAGATAAAATTCCATCAAATCCTGTCATAAGCTTTATCAAAATCAAGTTTGATGAGAATAGCATTTTGACAAGTTTGTTGAGCCCATTCACAAGTTTCCCAAACCAAAATCAAATTGTCAAGAATATATCTTCTAGCAATAAAACTTGTTTGCTTAGCTCAAAAAATTCCTTGCACCACAGGTTTAAGTCAAATTGCAAGGGCTTTTGCTATGATTTTATAGGAGGTATTAAGAAGCATGATAAGATGCCAACCATGGATAGTATCTTCCTTTTTTCCTTTGGGGAGAAGTTTGATTATGCCACCATTAATTGTTGGGCCTAAAGATCCATTTTCAAATGCCTCAAGGTACAAGTAATAAAAATCTTCCTTAATGTGATGCCATATAGCCCAATAAAATCCCATAGGGAGTCCATCGTTGCCTAGACTTTTATAAGGGGTGATAGAAAAAAGAGCATTTTCCAGCTCTTCAAAAGAAATAAGTCTATCAAGGTATCGACTATAATCAACATCCAATCGTTTAGGAATATAATCTCTAACCATATCCTCAAGGACATTTTGAATATCCTGCCATTGATCATCTTTGAAGAGAGCTTCATAAAATTACTTAAATAAATTACATATTTCAATAGGTTCAGAATGAATATTACCAAATTCATCCCTTATAGCACCAATCCTTTCTTTTTGTGTTTATAATTGAGATAGTTAAACAAATATTTAGTGCCCTTGTTGCCTTCTTTTATCCAGTGTAACCTGGATATAACTTTAGCTCCCTGACCTTTATAATTATCAAATTTACGAAGGTGCGTTTCAACAACAACAATGGAAGTCTACAAATTAGTGTTAGTAGGATCAACATTGAGAAGCTTTCTAGCATGAGCAAGTTCCCCTTGGAGAGATTTTTCCTTGTGTTTTTGTTGTCTAGCCATTTTTTTTCCAAAAGAGCGAAGAAACTCAGTGCACTGTGTAATGGAAACACTCCACCAGTTAATCCAAGACTCTCCCTCACAAGGTTTGGGAAGAGAGTTCCAAATCCCCTCCAGGGCAACCAAGCAAGTGGAATTTTTTGAATGGGAGGCATCAAGTTTAAATGGGAGAGAATTGTCACTAACTGATTTTTGGGTTAAGCAAATACTGCAAACAATGGGATAATGATCCAGAAGGGTAGAAGAATAATCCACCTGAACATACAACCTCGATGGATCAAGAACCAAAGAAAGACTGGGACAAACATAAAATCTATCCAACCTACTTAATTTTCTGTTGTCTCCCATTCTGCAATTGGACCAAGTAAACCAATTTTTAGAGTGGCTAGCAGATTTATAATGAAGAGGGTCAACCACTCCTAAGGAATTGCGACAAAACAACCAATTATCAAATTCATCTTTGTAAAGATTTATCAATTTATTCCAACTGCAGTCTTGAGGGTATTCAACCATGTTAAAATCACCACCTAAAATCCAATCTGCACTAGGTAAATTATTGGCCATCTAGTCCTAAAGTTGGATTCGATCTTTAGAGAAGTTGGGAGAATATATAGAACAAAATCCAATGAGTTGACCGTTGATGACGATAAGAACCCAAACACAACTGTGGGAAGGATCTCCACCCTTATTAAAGACAAACTTTAAGACCCAAGATGAAATCCCAATAACTACACCACCTTTTCCATCTAGATGAGACATGTGCAAAAAGGAGGCATCTTTCCAAATATTGTGTAAAGCAGCCTCCAGTCTAATATTGTTGAGTTTGACCTCTTGAAGAAATAAAACATTCGATTTCCATTTTGAAACTAGCTCCTTGACTTTATATTTACGATGAGGGAGGGAGATCCCTCTGACATTCCATGAAAAAAGTTTAAAGTTCATGATGAAGATTAGAAGAATCCTCACCCTGGGCCAGCACACTAAAGCTATTATCTAGAGAAAACTCTTGTTCCTTGCATTGACGATCTTTGGAGGCAGTGGGAGGAGATTTGGAACAATGGCGGGAGTGAGGAGAATCACTAGAATGTGGATGAGGAGAGGAATGCAAGGGGGGAGAGGAATCACATGAGGGAGAAGAAGACTCATGAACAACTGGAGAAGGAGAAGAAGGAGAAGAAAGGGAAGATACTTCACGGGGAGAAGGGCGAGAGATGGGAGAAGGGGAAGGGACATGTGGATCTTTTCTCTTCCTAACCAATCTCCAGCCATAAAACATGACTGTATCTTTGTAGGAAGGAGGAGATTCACTAGAACCAGAAGAAGTATTAGGGTTTGGAGGAGGAGTATAATCAGTGATAGGTGTAGGATGAGGGAAGGACTGATTACTAGGAGAGCTTTAAGGAGGCTAAACTAGCTTGCTCTTTCTGATGGGACACTCACAAATCAAATGGCCTTCCTTTCGACAATAAAAACATGCATTTGGTTTATTCAGATACACAATAGGTTGGTCTAATTCAAAACCTGGAAAAATAACTTTAATATTTTCAGGTAAAGGGTTATTCAGGTCTACTTCCACACAAGCTCGTGGATGAACCCTTAAACTTGAAAACTTATTAGAATTGTGTTTGCACAAAATGACTCTACCCAAATGAGCCACAATGTCTTTTAGGACAGGTAGAAAATCCAGATTAAGGAAGGAAAGTTCAATCCACATAGGATAATGTGAGCGAGAGGGCCCTTCAAGGTGAAAGTTAAAGCTCCATGCTTGTAGATAGCAAATTTATCCGCAAATAACCTAAGTGTCATATTGTAAAATGACCTGAGCATGATCTGTCGATTTAAACATGCAGGAGTAGTATCCTTTACCCAAGCCTCTTATAGATTCTATCTCACAACCTCGATTTTCCCATTTTAAACGGGCCCATTTGTAAAAATATGTCTCAAAAGGTATGCCTTTAAGAAAAAAAAAGATAACAATTCAATTTTGGCATTCAACAATGACTTCAGTAAATATCATCATGAAGTTGTATTTCTAGAGTTTTACCCGATTTGGTGTCCTGGTGTTCTTTTTCCAGCAAATCATCCATTATTTTATATACTCTCGCATCCTTGGCCATATTTCCCATTCTGACTTCTTTCGCAACACCATTATCCTCCAAAATGGGTTCCTTATCTGCCATGTTATCTTGTGAATCAAGTTGAGTGGAACCCCCAACCAACCTGGCTGTTGATTTGAGATGCATAGAGGCTCACAACAAAAAACCCAACAAGGGTTTCTACATGAGCAACTCATGTGTGTGTTATCACAGAATCTAGCAGCGCTCATTCCACGGATAACCCCCTAAGAAACTTGTCTGTTTCCTAGGATTCATGAAGTTCAAGCACACATAACGAGGTGAATTTCAAGCCACCTCAAAATGTGTTCCAAAGCCTCGAATAGTCAATTTGAGCATCCCCCTATGTTCACCTCGCGAAGACCTTTGAAACGATCCCCTTCGCGAAGTCTCACTGTTCGTGCTTAGTTAATTGTGAAAAATGCAGTTGCACTAAAAAAGTGTGCTCCTACTCACAAGCCATAAATTGGCTAAGTATAAAACATGCAGGGGCGCTCTTTTTCAGCACCCCTACATGAAAGTGAATTTTCAAAAAAGTGTAATAGTGCTGAAAAAGTGCGCTATTACACATTTTACCCAGACTTAGTCCTTTTTCGAGTCATGGCGCATTTCTTCATGTGTTTTACATCTCTCTCTATCGTGCCATTTTTTGTGCCTAAATTTATTGCTCAACTTGAGTTAGGTTTTTGAGCCACCATTTACTTAAAAGTGTTTTAGTTTTCCTTTTTCATTGTTTATGATCTTTATTCTTCATTTCTTCATGCTGGGCGAGTTCTCCTCAAACTACAATCACGTTTTTAAGAAATTCGAAGTTCCTCTCCAGCAATCTTTGCATTTTCTCTTGGTAAGTCTTTCTCCTTACCTTCTCTTCATTCTTCTTCATTATTTTATGCATGGCTTGGAGGTTTTCATATGCGTTTTTATTAATCTCAGTTTCCAAAATCACATTTTTCGCCATCCCCACGCGTTTTCTCTTTCTCCATTCGCGTTTTGGTTTTACGTACCCTTTCCATGCTTCCTCTTCATGGCGTTTCAAGTGACATCCCCTCTTACTTGCGCGTCCTTCTTTCTAGGCTTTCAAATCCAACATTTTTGTGTTAGTATCTTTCATTGTCGCCCTCTCAATCACGTGTTGGTGCGAACATTCAAGAAACTCTTATTTTGTAAGAAGGATTGCTTATCTCTTATTCATATTTACAATGACGATGAAATAAATTCTGTGTTTTTTTAACTCCATTCAAGGAACAAGATTTGTCTTGAGTGATACATGCTTCATAAACCCCTAGCGCCGTTTTCAAGCATCATTACATCAGTTTCCAAAATCATGTTTCAGATGTAGAGGCGCTGAAAAAGTGCGCCCTGACATTTTGAAATATTTTCGAACACTGAGAAATGTAGGAGCGCTCTTTTTCAGCGCCCCTGCATCAAAGTCTGAATTCCCTAAAATGCAAGGGCGCTGAAAAAGTGTGCCCTTACACTTTTCACAATTTTTTCCAGAAAAACTTCAAACTTTCCCAATTTACTCTTGAACCTCTTCCCTTCCATTTTTTGCATCGTTTTGCGTGCCTTGTCATCCGCTCCATGCTTTCCCATCATCGTTGCTAATTTCACACTTTCCCATGCTACCTAAAGACTAATGTTTGTTCTAGCTCGAAACTTTGCAGTCTCTTTTCAAAGACCCTCAAAGTTGAGTGATCAAAGTTTCAGTTGTTCTTGATGACTGCCAGCAAACCTCAGTCTTCTTCAAAAGCGAAAGGAAAAATGAAGTATAAATATCAAGGCATCTATCCATCAATTGTAGTGGTCTCTAAGGTGGAAGAAATAAAAGATACAGAGGTTGGCCATCAAGACTTGGTTGATTTTGCGAAGCAAACAGAGATGAAGCCTCTTCCTGATCCAATGAGAGCGATTGTACACAATAATCTGCATTTGGTGGCTATGTTTCCTATAGCAGCACACAATACAGAGTTTGTCCTTCGAGTGGCATCCCACTACGTCAAAGAAAGTAGAAGTGTGATCGATTCTTCCAGGCATGAGATTTTAAGACTCAACCCTAATTTATTTGACATTGTGTTGAAGGTCCCTCAAATGGAGAAATACATTGATATCTCTAAACAAAAAGCACAAAAAGTCTTTGATGCTGATCCCAACAAGGCTAAAAACCTAATAAATACCCAATGGTTGAAGAAGCCTAGATAGTCTGTTTCCAGATGGCCAAAGGGACTCCTACGAAGTGATTTCAAGGATGACGTCAAAGATATGATCACATTTTTAAGCAGAGTAAAAGGCTTGCCAAAATCATCCACTTTTCATGATTGGATGTATGAATACATCAGGATTATAAGAAGACAAAAGGTGCACATTGATTGGGGCAAACAGATCAGTGATGAAATACATGACCAGCTGATCAATGCTCCTTCCACATTGAAATTCTATATGACTTCTTACCTGGTGTATGTGGCAGCTGTAATGAGACAATTCCCAGGTCTATTTACAAAAGGGAATCAGATGATGGTACCTGTGTACAAATTTTTCTATCAACTGGAACTGAAGGAAATTTTTCATCACTTTAGGCAGTTCACAGATGCTTTCTTCGCACCTTTTCTTTTCAATTTTGATCTAGCTCTTGAAAGAAGGAGGGTATCTGATGAGGCTTATAAGGTGGTAAGTAAAGTTGGATGCCTATTTCTTCAATTCCCAATGTTTACTTATTTAAGAGTAGGGTGCTACACTAGCTATCCTTACATGCTGCCACGTTATCCTTCGGATAAGTGGGTTCTCATGGAGACATGCAGACAGCTAATTTTAGTGCAAAAAGAACGAAGAAGCAACCACAAGCATGGATTCAAGTTCCCACTGACAAATGGCAGATATACTATCCCAACTGTACAAAAAGCCAAGTCTGTTTATGCTGAAATGCAGATCATGACAATCAAGACCTACAGGTATAGGTTTGATTTTGATTACCGAGATATCAGAAAGAAATTACAAAAGGGTCATCATCATAAGTACCCTTTTGAAGACATCTGGGCCGATTGTAGAGATGAAGAAGCCATTCACAAAATGGATTTTTGCAGGTTGACTATTCAGCAGATCAGAGACCTTGATATTGCTGACCTACCAGAGGATTTTGCAGATCCTGGCGATATCATGAATGTTCTCTATGATGAACAAGAGGTTTCTAAAAGGCCGTTTCCTACAATTCAATGGTCTAGGAAAGAAATTACCAACATAAGAGAGAGATTGAAGCCAATCCTAGCCAACACTGCAGAATGGTTACATAAGCATGGTTATGAAATGAAAAGTTTCAGAACAGATTCAAAAGGAGAAGAATCCAAAGGAGAAGCTCACCAACATCAAGAACTCTGCATGAAAAATAAATCAGCAACTGTTCCCACTTCTTCTTCACAAAGAGGTCCCAGGATCAAGTTTATTGTTGGCAAGAAAGATACCTAGTCCATCCTAGAAACAAAAACCACGGAATCCGATCCATCTTGCTCTAAAAGTAATAAGTCTATTCCAAAGGAGATAGATTCTGATGAAGGAGGAAATTTAAGTGATCAATCCGCTGAAGATGAAGACTCAGCAGAAGCAGACTCCGATGCAGAAGAGGTTTCTGAAAGCAAGCAAGAGTCTGAAGAAGATTTTGAAGAAGAATCTAAAGGTGATTCTGAAGGTGAACCAGAATCAAAGAGACAAGAGGGTGATCAACAAGAACCCATGCATGATCAAGAAAGAACTACTTCTCCTCCTGAAGTTTCAAGGTGATGGAAAACAACACCCCAATGAGAACATATCTACATTCTACATCATTTGTGGCATTCTCCGCATTGAACATGAAGATGTTTCTGTAAGATTGTTCATTGAATCCCTTCAAGGGGTTGCAGCTGAATGGTTCTTTACTCTTCCTAACGCCTCTATGACCAATTGGGCCTCTCTTCGCACTAGAAAGATTTAAGCCTGCTGAAGATTCACATGCTCTATTAGCGCAGCGCACGACCATGCGTAAAGAAGCTCATGAGCCTATGCGCGAGTTTGTGGAAAAATTTAATAAATTGGTGACACGGATCCCAAATGATGCAAGACCAACGGATCATAACCTAAAGTGCTTCTTCATCAACACACAACTACCCAAGGTAAGTTTCTACTTACGTAGGGAAAATCTTGTTAATGTTGAAGCGGCCCAGGAATTGGCTACTATTCTGGAGGATGAAATGATCCTTGCTGGAGAAATCAAGATGGGAACTAACATAAATAAAAGGATGAAAGCCTCAGGGTCTTTGGAATCCAATGTTAATACTCCCAGTGCCAGCTCAAATTTCACAGATCCCATGGTCCAAAGGCTGGCGAATGAAGTTTTGTCTCTTAAGAAACAAGTTTCAAGCAATAACAACAGTAGCAATTACAAGGACATCCCTAGGAGGACTTTCCCTAATTATGCTGGCAACAAAAATCAGAATCGTCTCCCAGCACCTCCAGGAAGGCTTGCTCTGGAAGCCCTGCCCGCTAACAATGTTGCAGGATACTATGAGACTGAACAAGATGATTATGTGCAGCTCGAATACCCTGAAGAAGAAAATGTTGATCTCTTCCAAGAAGAAGAAACTGAACCGGCTGGCGACTCCAAGATTAGCTATTTACAGATGGCAGAAGAAGAAGAAGAAGACGACTTGGTGACTGACACTTACGCTATTTTTATGCGGCATCAACAAAATCAGCTTGATAAAGCTCAAGCTGCTGTTGTTCTAGAAAAAGAGAAGCCGCTAGTAATGATCACCAAAAGAGGATCTCCCCTCCCTTGGCAACCTAAGAAAGCAACAAATCCACAAGTAAGTGCACCTCGCTCTCCTTCATCAACTCCCATTATTCTTAAAGCTAATCCTCTCGTTCCAAAGACTAGTGTACCTTTTGTGAAACCAATCAGTGAAGTTACGACTTCCAACCTACAAAATTCTTTCCAAGCTTTTGACATTATTGACTATGCCAAGAAAACCAAGGTTCAAATGTCTAAGGCTGAATACCTCAAAGCCAACCCCGACCAATTTGATAGGCTTGTCAAGTTCATCAATGATAAAAGAATTTCCTCAAGTCAGGATACACCTCCTGACATCCCACTTACTCCTAAACCCAAGATATCACAGAGTAACCTTGTATCTAATCCTCCAACCACCTCCAGATGCATTGATCCATTTTTCATCTCCCTACTTGTAAATGGTTTCAAGCTGAGTAACTATGTCATAGACTCTGGTGCATCCAACAATGTGATGCCCGCCAAGGTAGCTATTGCCTTGGGCCTTGAGATGACCAAAACTTTCAGCCGTTGTTTTTCCATGGAAAATAAACAAGTGCCATTAATTATCCAAATCAAAGATCCGCAATACACATTCGCCGCATACCCGGAAAAGAAAATAAAAATGACGGTCCTGGTGGCCGATGTACCAGCGTCCTACGGAATCCTCCTCGGACAAAATTTCTGCAAAGATGTTAGAGGAGAACTAAGTATGGATATTTCTGAAGCAAGAATACTAGTAAAAGGTGTGACACAAAAGTTGGTCCCCGAAAAAGAGTCAAAGTTTTCAGTTTCCGAATCAGATGATCCTAGAGCTCAGATCTTGTTTGAATCCTCAGGCGTGGAAACTTACTATCTATAGAAAAATGAGGTGGGTGAATCCTCAACTCAATGAGTTAGAAAATGATGATATTTCCTTCACTTCAAATGAGACATCATTAGGTGATTTGTCTATCTCCGACCGTGAATCTTCGTCAGATGATGAAGCTTTGGACTTTGACACCGTTAGCATTGGTGATCCCAATGGTGTCTGGTTGCTCGAATTTGATGGTAGCTTCTCTTCGACTGGCTCTGGAGTAGGAATAGTTTTTATTTCACCAACAGGAAAGTTTTTCCCTTTCTCCTTCAAGTTGCAATTTGATAACACCAATAACACCGCCGAGTATGAAGCTCTGTTGTTGGGAATGCAAGTTGCACTGAAGAAAGGTATAAAAAATCTTCACACACAAGGTGATGCCAAGCTAATAGTATGTCAAGTGAGAAATCTCTATCAGACAAAGAATGATAAACTTAGGCATTATCGTAATCTAGTGTGGGATTTCGTTGAGGAATTCAAAGCTTTTGATATCTCTGTTGTTCCCAGGGAATACAATACTAGAGCTGATTCCCTCGCAATCTCCGCCACACTCTTGGTGCCACACAAAGACTTTCAAGGTTCTACCTACACCATAGAGTTGGTTTTCCACCTGAGTGTCCCTAACAATTCGGAGAACTGGCAAATTTTCAATGATGATCATCAGATCATCACCTTTCTTGAGAAAGTAGAGAATTTTGATGAGTTGTATTTTGAAGGCAACAATTCTCCACCTCAAGAATCTGTGTCTAATATAGATCCTGTTACGGGTGAGGAATATTTGCAACTCAAAGGGAATAAGATTCCCAAAGGATTGGTATCCTTGGAAAATCTTTTTGACAAGCATGATCGCCACATGAAAAAGCAACTCTCAGATTCTGACTCATCTAATGAAGTGGAACAGATAAATCTGGGAATTGAAGCTAACCCCAAGATGGTGAACATTGGAAAATGTTGCATGACCGACGAAAGGAGACAGTTTGCTCAGATACTTCAAGAGTATATTGATGTTTTAGCATATTCGTATGAAGATTTGAAATCATTTCATCCTAAAGTACAACATGATATTCCCCTCAAGGTTGGTGCTTTACCTTACAAACAAAAGTAGAGGCAATACAATCCCAAGATCTCTGGTACTATTCTGGTGGAAGTTCAAAAGATGCTAAATGCACAGATATATTCCCTATCCACAATTCAACATGGATAGCCAATATCGTCCCCGTTCGTAAGAAGAACAGTGAAATCCGCATTTGTGTAGATTTCAAAAATCTAAACCAATTGTCACTCAAAGACAATTACCCACTTCCAGTGATGGATCAAGTCCTACAAAATGTAACTGGATCCGAGATGCTCTCCATGTTAGATGGATTTTTAGGTTACAACCAGGTTGAAGTCAATTCAAATGATCAACACAAGACCACTTTCACAACACCATGGGGAACCTTTGCCTATCGCAGGATGCCGTTTGGTTTGATCAATGCTGGAGCCACATTCCAACGTGCCATGGATCTCACTTTCCATGATGTGATGGGTAAGTTCATTGTGGTATACCTTGATGATCTCATGGTCTTCTCTAAGCAATGTCATGAACACTTCTACCACTTGAGGCTCATTCTTGAAAGATGCTGTCAGCATGGTATTTCCCTAAATCCCAAAAACTCAACATTTGGGGTGACAGAAGGTAAACTCCTTGGTCACGTTGTGTCTACGGAGGGAATCAAGATCGACTTGGAAAGGGTCAATGGAATTAAATCTCTCGCTTTGCCATCGAGCAAGAAAGCTATTCATTCCTTCTTTGGTAAAGTAAACTTCTTAAGGAGGTTTCTCCCAGAATTTGCTGAAAAGACTCATCATATTGTAAATATGATGAAGGGTAACGCCACATTCCACTGGACCGTAGAAGGAAAAGCAGCATTCGACGATATCAAGGAAGCCATTGCTCGTGCGCCTGTGTTGGTCTGCCCCAACTACACCAAAGATTTTGTTTTGTACAGTTATGCTTCCGAGCATACACTCTCAACAATTCTGGTACAGGAAAACAATGAAGGCTTTGAATCCCCCATTGCATTCATGAGCTTCCCCCTTAAGAATTATGAATTGAAATATTCTCAAATGGAGAAGCATGCTTTCGCAGTTGTCAAATCCGTCAAGCATTTTTGGTTCTAAATTCTAAATATCCATGTGAAGGTTCTTGTCTCAGATTCGACTGTTAAGTCCATCCTAACCCAACAGGAATTTGGAACAAAAAGAGGCAATTGCATTGCCAAGATTCAGGAGTATGATCTGGAAATTAAACCCACTAAGTTAATTTGTGGACGTGGACTTTGTCAGCTTATTGCTGAAAATAGTCCAGATGAAGAAATTCAAGAGGATGAAGAAGTTTCAGACGAGGAAGAGGTGGATCCAAGTACACTTCCAATGGTACTATTTGTTAGCACCACTGACGAATGGTATTCCAATATTGCTCACTTCCTCACATATGGAGAATGCCCTAATCACTTGACTCCAAACGAAAAGAGAACCATCAAGCTGAAATCAACTAATTTTGTCTTATGGGACAACAACTTGTATAAGCGTGCAATGGATGGGACTTTTCTCAGATGCGTTGATAAGGAACAACAACAAAAATTGTTGAAGTCTTATCACGACTTGGCATGTGGTGGAAATTTCTCAGTGCCAGTAACTACTTACAAAATCCTACGAGCAAAGTATTACTGGCCCACTCTCTTCCAGGATACGTACTCTTGGGTGCGTAAGTGTGAATTGTGTCAACAGTTCGTTGGTCGACCCAAGCTGGCATCTTTGCCATTGAAACCTGTTGTGATTGAAGAACCTTTCCAGCAATGGGGCATCAACTTCATAGGTGCAGTTAATCCATCATCAAGTGCGGGACATATCTATGTTTTGACTGCTACTGACTATTTCACCAAATGGGTGGAAGCGATACCTACCAAGTATGCTACTTCAGAAGTAGTGTGTAGTTTCTTAAAAGAAAGCATTATTTCTAGGTTTGGTGTGCTGAACAAGATCGTTGCTGACAATGCTTCTTCCTTCTCATCAAACGAGATTATTGAGTTTTGTTTTGAACACGTCATAACTTTGTCACATTCTTCTGACTATTATCCTCATGGTAATGGTCAGGCAGAATCTAGCAACAAGAATGTGGTGACTATAATCCGCAAGCTGGTGGACGAGAATCAACGTTTGTGGCACAAGGCTTTGTTCGACGCTTTGTGGGCAGATAGGATAACTCCAAAGTGAGCAATCAACATGTCTCCTTTTCAACTCTTGTACGGGTTGAATGCCAAGATTCCTATAACCTTGGAACTACTAGCCCTCAAACTAGCTAAGGCCATTGAGGATGAGACGTTTGACAACTCTGTTGATAAGCACACCATGTATCTCTTCAAATTGGAAGAGAATTGGGTTCAAGTGGCTGACCACATTGCGGAACACCAAGACAAAGTGAAGAAGTTGTTTGACAAAAAAGCTAAGTCTCGAGAATTTCAAATTGGTGACCTCGTTCTCCTGTGGGACAAACGAAGAGAACCAAAGGGTATGCATAGGAAATTTGACTCACTGTGGATAGGACCTTTCCACATACATCAGTTGCATGGTGAGAATAGTTTCTTGTTAGCATACAGAGATGAAATGCCATTTTCCCTTCCTTATAGTGGGCAACATCTCAAGCACTTTACACAATAAAGCAATTGGCGTTGGTATGTAAATACTTTTTATTTTTAAGTCCTTTTGAGTCTTTATGTTTTAAGTTGTCATCGTCATCGCCTGACTCTAAGCCCAATGGATGGATAAAGGCACTTGAATTCTAGAATTCTTCTCCCTTTATTCTTTTCAAAGAATGACTGAAGGAAGATCCCCAACATGAGCCAGCTGTTATCACAGAATCTAGCAGTGCTCGTTCCACGGATAACCCCCTACGAAACTTGTCTGTTTCCTAGGATTCGTGAAGTTCAAGCACACATAATGAGGTGATTTTCAAGCCACCTCAAAATGTGTTCCAAAGCCTCGAATAGTCAATTTGAGCATCCCCCTATGTTCGCCTCATGAAGACCTTCGAAACAAGCCCCTTCGCAAAGTCTCACTGTTCGTACTTAGTTAATTGTGAAAAATGCAGTTGCACTGAAAAAGTGCGCTCCTGCTCACAAGCCATAAATTGGCTAAGTATAAAAAATGTAGGGGCGCTCTTTTTCAGCGCCCCTGCATGAAAGTGAAATTTAAAAAAAGTGTAATAGCACTGAAAAAGTGCGCTATTACACATTTTACCCAGACTTAGTCCTTTTTTGAGTCATGGTGTGTTTCTTCATGCGTTTTACATCTCTCGCTTATCGTGCCATTTTTTGTGCCTAAATTTATTGCTCGACTTGAGTTAGGTTTTTGAGCCACCATTTACTTAAAAGTGTTTTAGTTTTCCCTTTTCATTATTTATGATCTTTATTCTTCATTTCTTCATGCTGGGCGAGTTCTCCTCAAACTACAATCACGTTTTTAAGAAATTCGAAGTTCCTCTCCAGCAATCTTCGCGTTTTCTCTTGGTAAGTCTTTCTCCTTACCTTCTCTTCATTCTTCTTCGTTATTTTATGCATGGATTGGAGGTTTTCATATCTATTTTTATTAATCTCAGTTTCCAAAATCACATTTTTCACCATCTCCACTCATTTTCTCTTTCTCCATTCACGTTTTGGTTTTACATACCCTTTCCATGCTTCCTCTTCATGGCGTTTCAAGTGACATCCCCTCTTACTTGCGCATCCTTCTTTCTATGCTTTCAACTCCAATGTTTTTGTGTTAGTATCTTTCATTGTCGCCCTCAATCATGTTTTGGTGCAAACTTGAAGAAACTCTTATTTTGTAAGAAGGATTGCTTGTCTCTTATTCATATTTACAATGACGGTGAAATAAATTCTATGTTTTTTTAACTCCATTCAAGGAACAAGATTTTTCTTGAGCGTTACATGCTTCATAAACCCCAAGCGTTGTTTTCAAGCATCATTACATCAGTTTCCAAAATCACGTTTTAGATGTAGAGGCACTGAAAAAGTGTGCCCTGGCATTTTGAAATATTTTCTAACATTGAGAAATGCAAGAGCGCTCTTTTTTAGCGCCCCTGCATCAAAGTCTGAATTCCCTAAAATGTAAGGGTGCTAAAAAAGTGCGCCCTTACACTTTTCACAAATTTTTCCATACGAACTTCAAACTTGCCTAATTTACTCCTGAACCTCTTTCCTTCCATTTTGTGCATCATTTTGCGTGCCTTGTCATCCGCTTCACACTTTCCAATCATCGTTGCTCATTTCACGCTTTCCCATGCTACCTAACGACTAATGTTTGTTCTGGCTCGAAACTTTGCAGTCTCCTTTCAAAGACCCTCAAAGTTGAGTGATCAAAGTTTCAGTTGTTCTTGATGACTGCCAGCAAACCTCAGTCTTCTTCAAAAGCGAAAGGAAAAATGAAGTATAAATATCAAGGCATCTATCCGTCAATTGTAGTGGTCTCTAAGATGGAAGAAATAAAAGATACAGAGGTTGGCCATCAAGACTTGGTTGATTTTGCGAAGCAAATAGAGATGAAGCCTCTTCCTGATCTAATGAGAGTGATTGTACACAATAATCTGCATTTGGTGGCTATGTTCCCTACAGTTGCACACAATACGAAGTTTGTCCTTCTAGTGGCATCCCACTACGTCAGAGAAAGTAGAAGTGTGATCAATTCTTCCGGGCACGAGATTCTAAGACTCGACCCTAATTTCTTTGACATTGTGTTTAAGGTCCCACAAATGGAGAAATACATTGATATCTCTATACAAAAAGCACAAGAAGTCTTTGACGCTGATCCCAACAAGGCTAAAAACCTAATAAATACCCAATGGTTGAAGAAGCCTAGACAGTCTGTTTCCAGATGGCCAAAGGGACTCCTGCGAAGTTATTTCAAGGATGACGTCAAAGATATGATCACATTTTTAAGCAGAGTAAAAGGCTTGCCAGAATCGTCCACTTTTCATGATTGGATGTATGAATACATTAGGATTATAAGAAGACAAAAGGTGCACATTGATTGGGGCAAACAGATCAGTGATGAAATACATGAGCAGCTGATCAATGCTCCTTCCACATTGAAATTCTATATGACTTCTTACCTAGTGTACGCGGCGGCTATAATGAGACAATTCCCAGGTCTATCTACAAAAGGGAATTGGATGATGGTACATGTGTACAGATTTTTCTATCAACTAGAACTGAAGGAAAGTTTTGATCACTTTAGGTGGGTCACAGATGCTTTCTTCGTGCCTTTTCTTTTCAATTTTGATCTAGCTCTTGAAAGGAGGGTATCTGATGAGGCTTATAAGGTGGTAAGTAAAGTTGGATGCCTATTTCTTCAATTCCCAATGTTTACTTATTTGAGAGTAGGGTGCTACACTAGCTATCCTTACATGCTGCCATGTTATCCTTTAGATAAGTGGGTTCTCATGGAGACATGCAGATAGCTAATTTTAGTGCAAAAAGAACAAAGAAGCAACCACAAGCGTGGATTCAAGTTCCCACTAATAATTGGCAGATATACTATCCCAACTGTACAAAAAGCCAAGTTTGTTTATGTTGAAATGTAGATCATGACAATCAAGACCTACATGTATAGGTTTGATTTTGATTACCGAGATGTTAGAAATAAATTACAAAAGGGTCATCATCATAAGTACCCTTTTGAAGACATCTGGGCCGATTGTAGAGATGAAGAAGCCATTCACAAAATGGATTTTTGCAGGTTGACTATTCAACATATCAGAGACCTTGATATTGCCGACCTACCAGAGGATTTTGCAAATCCTGTTGATATCATGAATGCTCTCTATGATGAACAAGAGGTTTCTAAAAGGCCATTGCCTGCAATTCAATGGTCTAGGAAAGAAATTACTAGCATAAGAGAGAGATTGAAGCCAATCCTAACCAACACTACAGAATGGTTACATAAGCATGGTTATGAAATGAAAAGTTTTAGAACAGATTCAGAAGGAGAAGAATCCGAAGCAGAAGCTCGCCAACAACAAGAACTCTGCATGAAAAATAAATCAGCAACTGTTCCCACTTCTTCACAAAGAGGTCCCAAGATCAAGTTTACTATTGGCAAGAAAGATACCTAGTCCATCCCAGAAACAGAAACCACGGAATCCGATCCATCTCGCTCTAAAGGTAAAAAGTCTATTCCAGAGGAGATAGATTTCGATGAAGGAGGAACTTCAAGTGATCAATCCGCTGAAGATGAAGACTCAGCAGAAGTAGACTCCGATGCAGAAGAGGTTTCTAAAAGCGGGCAAGAGTCTGAAGAAGATTCTGAAGGTGATTTTGAAGGTGAACCAGAATTGGAGAGACAAGAGGGTGATCAACAAGAACCTAGGCATGATCAAGAAAGAACTACTTCTCCTCCTGAGAATGTAGTTGAAGAAATTCCTAGAACGTCATCGCCTGTGATTTCCAATGTTCCTCATACCCCTCCAAGTTCAGGAACTCCTCCACCTCCTATTCCCTCGTCACCCATTCCTACCACATGCATTCCTGTAGTTGAGATATCCACTATTCCTGTAGCATCAACCCCGCTTAATACTCCCTTAGTGACAAGCATTCATATGGTTGATATACTGTCAAGTCCTCCATCATCCATTCCTAGCCTATCTTCACCAACGTATGATATCACTTCTAAAAATGAATTCAATCGTTTCATGAATGAGTCAATGTGTGATCAGCTCAATGTGCAATCTATAGGAGCAATGATGATAGACACTTCTCCTATTGTCACAATACCCATGGTAACTTCAGATGTGATGATAACTTCAGAAGTGACGATGACAACTGAGTTGACAGTGAATCCATAAGTTCACACCTCCTTTCTTCCCCCTTGGCTGATATCTCAAGTGTCGAAGCAAAAGAAGTAAATGATCTCTCTAGAGGAGCTCGATCTCGAAGGGATAATCCCTCCAAAAGCTAAAGGGAAGAAAAAGGAAAAAGTATACTCAAGGCTGAATGTTGACAAGTCTGGCCACAAGTATGCAGAGATTGGCATACCACCGCACGAAGAAGGTGATGTCAATATGGAAGACTACACAGTGACAAAAGTCCAGCTTGGCAAGGTTACCAATGAAAGTGCAAAGGCTGATGTGCAAGTGACATTGGATATCTTGGCTGGAAGACTGGATAAAATGGAGCAAGCTCATAATATGTACAAGTAGAGGGCAGAGCATTATGCCACTGTTGTAAAGAGACTTGCAAGATCTCCAAATAATGCACAACCCCTAACAGTGGTAAGTGTTGAAGACCCAGCCGTTAAGAAAGCTGAGAAGTTCGCCTCCAAAGGCGAAGTGTTGTATGATTGCATTGAGAATATCATAGAGCACGGATCTCAGATCATAATTGCTGCAGATGAGAAAACTACTTTGTTGGCCAAGCTCACCACAGAGCTTGATAAAGAAAAAAGTGTACTTTCCTAGGAGCGCAAAGATATGGAAAAATGCTTGCTATCGTGGTCACAAATGAAGCAGGTAAAGCTCAGTAAACTGGTGGAAGTCGGGGTAATTCCTGAGAAAGAAAAGTTCATTAAGGTAAGAGAATCCTTGAAACATCAAATTCAAGTAATTCAATCTCTTACGGAGGATCTCCACCAAGTGCAGGAAGATGTCGAAGGACATCATGTTATTCTTGAAATAGGTATCAAGGAGTTACCAGGTCAGCTTCTTGAGGAGAGTCGTATCTTCCTGCCGGCCACATAAATATCTTAGATCTTCAAGGAAGCCATCACAAAATTGATTGACAGTTCAGACTTTTTAGAAGCCTCATTGAACGTCATTTGTGATACAAGGCTCACATTGGATAACTTGAAAACACATCTTGACAGGTGCAAGAGGGTTCACTCATCTGCCATGAGATTGATCACGAGAATTCACACCATTGTGGATTACACCTTTGGTCTAGATGAGAAGTTCGTGCAAGAAACCAGGAAGAAATACAAAGACTTTCGTGCCCAAAGCAAGGAAACATGAAGAAGCTTCCTGATCTCTAGTGTTAGACATTTCTGGTGCATCCCTTTATGCATCTTGTAAATATATCCTAGCATCTTAAATGTCTTTTTGTAAAATGTAATTGCACCAAGCTTGAAGATGTAATCTTTTGAAAACAAATTACACTTTGACTTTGGTCAAAGTTAGGTGAGATCTCCTTGAATTGCTCACCTAACTTTCCTTGATTTTCTCAATTAGATGCCTAATTTTGCTCATCCCTCTTTCTATATAATGTGAGGGATTTCTATTGTAAATTTATCTTATAGTATTTTGCAATGAAGTGCTGCCCTTTTTGAAGCAGAATTGTGAAACTTTGTGTTCATGCTTTGTGAATGAAATTCGATCAATAAAGAAGAAGATTGCAAGCCAGACTTTGTGTTGGATTTGATAATCTTATGAATTGATCTTATTTGGTGGTGATTAGCTGATGGAATCTGAAGGTCTCTAAGTAATTTGTGTAAACTTTGTCTTACATTCTTTATTTAGATTTTCATTTGTGTTTTGTTTATCTTTGGTTGAATGATCTACAAGACTTTGTGCTTGTAATTATTCATGCTTTTTGGATACTTTGGTTGGATAATCTACAAGACTTTGCGCTTGTAATTGTTCATGTTGTTCGAGGAATTGCTGCATCTAAGGAGACTTTGTGCTTCTAACGTGACAAACGACACTCTTTTCATAGATCCACCATTGATAAAGCTACAAAATGACTTTGTGCCTTCATGAGCTTTCCCTTTTATTTTATTTGTTTATCATTAATTACTTCTAGTATCTCTATGCTTTGCTTTGACAAGATAGATGTATTGGTATTACTGCTCATTGTTAGTTTAGAGTTATTAAGAATTAAGAACTTCCAACAGTGAAGCATTGTAAACATCTTCTTTGAAAAAAGAGAGAAGGATGAATGTAACACACCCCCCCACTTCGTAAGTATTGTGTACATTTTGTAATTACTTGTTTGCTTTACTATCACTTCTATCAACAGTAAGAAGGGCGCCTCCCCTTTCCGAGAGGAGATATTCATATCTCACATAGCTGTGGCTGAAGTCCTAGTTTTGTAATCTATCGAAAAGTTGATTACATAATTTTCACCCAATAGTGTGGAGGAGCGAGGGTAGCGTTTATCGCTTTCCCCATGCTCAAACTCGAATGCCTAGACCGCAACTGCTCTCAAAATGCCCTATATCTATCCTGATGACACCCTTTGAATGTCACTGGTAGTCATATGTTTAGATAAACGATAGATTAGTGCAGTGGCGCCAAAAAATGTCTTAAAACCATGTAAAGACTTGAAAGATAATCTCTATAATTCGTTGCTCTGGTAGAGTATACACTGCTCTGGTGAAGCTTTTGCTCAGGTGCATTAGGGTTTGAATGTTTTCACTCACCGCCAGAAGGTCGCTTTGTTCAGTTCCCCATCACCTTAGAAGCTCCTAAATTATTTTTTGTTGGTCATTATCAAGTGACTTCTAGTTTTGGTATGTTATAAAGTCATATAATATTTGATTTAGAAGCATGAAAGTGGTGTAGAAGATAAAAATCTCCCTTATTGATATTTCCCTTTTGTCTATAATGTTACATGAAATTCTTTTTGTGTTCATATATTTAGTACTTATCAATGTTTTGTTTTGTTCAATGTTACACCCCATTATGTTATTACTTATTTAATGTTACTTTAAGGAGTTAAAATTCTTTAATACGTAATTATGTTTTGTATATTTTGGATAGAAAATGTGCTGGATGAATGTGAAATTCAACATGATTCTTTCAATGTTTTGATAATGCAATGATATATGATACATATGAACGTAATGTTATTTGCTAACTACTATTGTGATGCACTAAGTTGTATGCAGGAAAAGAATCAAGCCTCTGAAGAGAGCGGGAGTATCACTTAGGAGAAGAGCTTGGTTTGGTAACCCTTAATGAGCCTATTTGAGCTATCACACACTCACATCCTAGTTTGGTCAAATTGAGTCAAGTTACTCAGGAACTGGTAAGTAAACCTTCGATCATATTTTATAATTTTGGAGATGATTTGCAATCATCTTGGTTTTAGTCTTTGATTTTTCTTGATTTGGATTATGTGACTAAGTCTCTATGTTAAGTGTAATTTATTCTTTGAGTATTTATATTTATATATTAATCGATGAGTCTATACATAGAATGTATATATGTATGTGATTTTGATAACTCATACATGTGAGTATGTGTGTGCATATGTACATGTAGGTAGATGTACTTACACATACTTATGAATAGGTGTATCAATGCATGTGAATATCGATTAGACATATATGACATATTTATACGTATATATATACCGATAGATGAATATGTATGTATATGTGTTTATAATAGATGCTAAAATATTGTTCTATATATATTAATATATATGTATATATGGGTATGTGTAAACGTATATTCATACATATTAACATACACATATATAATTATTTTAATATATATTTATGATTGGTGATTAATAGATTTAAAGAATATATATATATATTATAACTATTGAAGTTATAACATATATATTAATAATATATATATATTGTGTTATATATTCAAAGTGTTATAAAGTAAGCTTTGGCACATATGTAATTCAGACCATATATTGGAGAAAGGCTTGAATAAAAGCCAACGATGTAACAATTATATGCTACACATACAATGCGCTTATGTGAGGAAGTTAAATACAAAGTGCATAATGTATAGTATGCACAATATTTATTGAAGCATGTAAAGCACTTAAGGCTACACTAAAGTGAAGTGGTGCATTTTATTTAAGTTGTTGCTAATATTTAAACCCATGCACAACATAATGATGTATAATATGCAACACCATAATAGGTGGAATAAAGCAAATAGAAATCCATAAACCAACACATAGTTAAATATGAGCATAGATACTTTATCAAGCCACAATTTAGTTGAAGTTAAAGAAGGAAGTATACTTGCTTCGCAAATAGGAAACTTGTAGTTGAACATTTATCTATTTGACTCAGTAAAAAGGTAGTTGTTAGTTAAAAAGGGGTGAATCATCCATATTGAGAAGCTGGAAATAAAGGGACTGTGGGTGAATCATCCATATTGAGAAGCTGGAAATAAAGGGACTGTGTCTGTGTTTGCATATTAACTATTTTTGACATCCATATATTATTTCTTTGAGCTTAGTTGATGTATTTAGAAGGGAAGCTAGTTTTGTTGTTGTGTGGTGTTGATAAGAAGAGAAAAGGTGGTGGATTTAGGAGCTTGTTTATAGCATTGAGTTTCTTAGTTTTTAGTATAAGTAGAGGCAACTTCTTTACCTTTTGGTTCACTCATTCATTCTTATTCATTTGTATTTTTGTCATTCATTCTTTGAAGCTCTTTCCTATAGTTTTATATGCAAATAAGTTGTGTGCAATAGTAAAGAAGGAAAGGTTTCTTTGGGAATTTGTATTTTTTTGAGTGTACATGAGAGGCTAGAATTAGAGTTAGGTTGAGCTTAGTGGGAGCAACAAGCATGACTGTGAGAATTGAGCTTGGGAAGTGGCATATTCTTTTGGAGCTATAATTCTAGTCATGTTGATTTTATTACTCCATTCTTTTTGTGTTGAAATCGTATCTTGTTTATGAATGCAAGTGTTTGAGAAAAGATGATTTATATGCATGTTGAGTTTGCTGAAATGAGCTTAAGTTATTTCTTATTTTGGATGAGCTTGCTTGAACTTTGGTGAAGACTTGTTTGATGAAACCCTATTGCTTGATATATATATCTATACAATCTTTATGATGGAATTGTGTGGTTATGTACGCTTTTTGAACAATACCTAGGATGTTAAGGTCCATATGTATGCTTGCATGGATTGTGATATAAGAGAAATGATATTATCTTAGATTACTTAAATGAAATGTCAATTTTGAACATGTGTCCAGCTAACTTGGTCTTTCATGGGATTAGGATAATGTGTGGATGGGAGTAACCTAGTTGGTCACTTAGTTATGTGAACATGTGTGGTTAACTTGGTTGTTCTTAGGACTAGGATAATCCATGGATGGGAGTAACCTAGTTGGTCACTTAGTTATGCTATTATAATTTTGGTTGAATGCATGTTATGATTGAAAAGAGTATGAATGGTCAAATACCAAATCGAGCTAAGGGGTGGGTGAACATATGACTTCACTTCTGAGTGAATGATTATATCAAACTTTTGCCAAAGTAGTGTAAGTTACAACCATTGTTTGCACTATCGGTTCACTATGAGCCAGGTTTGCATACTAGGCAGGGAACACCATACATGTAGGTTATATCCAATGTATGGTAGCTCTAGTTATGTAGGACACAAAACCATGCTGAAGGAGGCTAGTATTATGAGGTTACCAAACCAATCTCTTCATCGAAGGGTAGGCCCATCTTACTAGTTAGGTAGATGTACAGGGGACCGCAATAAGTCCATGGTTGGTAGAAAAGCACCTGAGTGATGCTCTCCCTCATACAATTGGCGGCTGAAATTTGAGGATGTTTGTCAACAAGGACATCTGGAACACTTGTATATTTGTTTCATTAAAGCTCTTGGAAGCTATGTATGTATTCATGTATCTCTATCTTTATTCAGAAATTGTAAATATAATTATGTAATATGAAATTGTTACTTGGGATTTTGTAATGTTTCTTTTGTAAATGCAATGGAGTTTGAAATGGGATTATTTCAAATGTGCATCTTGTTATTGAAATTGAAAAGAAAAAAAATATTGATATAAATTGCAAGCGTATACTATTCACATGTGGGTTAAAACATAGGTAAATTCTTTGGGATAAACATTGGGTTTGTTACATTCTAGTTTTGTTTAGTTGTTGTTTTATAATACATTAAGTTCCACAACTAGAATAGTATCCCCTAAATTACAAAAATAATTTATTTTAGTGATATCAAATCATGTTTTATCTTGTAGGTACAATCAAACATAATCAAGATATCAAAAATAATTTAAAGATAAAGATCCAAAGTTCCATCAAATTATCTTCTAAATAGGTATTAGTGATCATATATAGATATCATATAGTAAGTAGTTAACTCCTCAAATCCCTTTAATTTTTTGATTGAGGAAATTCTAGAGAAAAAAGTTTCTAGATGATGAGACAGTTTACATATATGCTCCAAAATATTTCAAGCATGCCTTAAACACAATAAACAAATTGGTTTTTGTTTATAACCATCTTTATATCTTCACATTTTATAAAAATATTGATGTTGATCTCATTTTTATTTGAGTTTCAAATTAGAAAATACTTCTCTAAAAATAATAATCACATATTCGAAGAAAATAATATTTTCTATTTTCAGAGTCATGTCACAAGTTAAGATTTGTGGCTAAACTAAAAAAAAACCATTTCAACTTCCAAAGACATGGATCACTATTGAGTGTGGTAAATCTTCATTTCTCACTAGGAGCCCTAATCTACTTATTTTAGTAAGTTTTTTAGTTTTGTTACATTGTAAAGCTATATAATAGTTGATTTAGAAACATGAAATTAGTGTAGAAGATAAACATATCCCTTACCGAGCTTTCTCTTTTATTTATACTATCACATGACATGATATTCTATTTTTTCATATATTTAGTGATTGTCAATTTTCTATTTGTTCTAGGTGTTTTTAGTTGTTTTATAATACATTAAGTTCCACAACTAAAATAGTATCCCATAAATTACAAAAATAATTTATATTAGCAATATAAAATTATATTTTCTCATGTAGGCATAATAAAACCTAATCAAGATATCAAAAATATGATTTGAAGATAAGAGATCCATCAAACTACCTTCTACATAGGCACTAGTGATCATAGATGGATACCATAGAATAAGCAGTTAACTCCTAAAATCTCTTTAAATGCTTGATCAAGGTGGATCTAGAGAAAAAAATATATAGATGAGACAATTTACATAGATGCTCCAAGTATGTCTCAAACCTCAATGAACAAATTTTTCAACAACATAACCCTTAAAAGTTATCTTGACATCTCCACCTTTGATATCTATATTGATGTCAGTATTATTAATGATTAGATTTCCAAATTAGAAAATACTTCTCTAAAAATAATAATCACATATTTAAAGAAAAACTTATTTTCCCTTTTAAAGTCACATCACAAGTTAAGATTTATGACCTCAACAAATGGAGGAACTAGACATAATACATCCACCACATATTTTCAATTTTATAATAATATTTTACTTATTTAACCTCCCATTTTAACTTCTAAGACATGGATCAATATTAAGTGTGCTAAATTTTCATTTGTCTTTGGGAACACCAATTTACTTATCTAACATTTTTCATTTTGGTACAATATAAATCCATATATTAGTTATGATTTAGAAGCATGAAAGTATCGCAGAAGATAAAAAATTATGTTAGAATATTTCTACCTTTGGTACAGAGTAAAGTGATATAATAGTTATCTTAAGAGAATGAAAGTAGTTTAGAAGATAAACATTTCCCTTACCAAGCTTCCCCTCTTGTTTATAATATAAAAAATGATATTCTATTTTTTCATATATTTAGTAATTGAACTAGTTTTCTATTGTGTTTTAATTTTGTTTAGTTGTTTATTTACTATACATTAAGTTCCACTACTAGAATAGCACCCCCAGGTAAAGTACACGACATTTTATCTTTGTGATATCAAATCCTTTTTTCTTCTTTGGTACAATTAAACCTAATCAATATATAAAAAACATGACTTGAAGTTAAGATATCTATCAAATTATCTTCTAAATGGGCACTAGTGATAGTATATGGATACCATAGAATACAACAAGAGAAAAGAGTAAGAGTGGTGGGAATCTATATCTATCAGTATTTCATATATAACTTAAATAAAGACAATATTTATCCATATTGCAAAGATGTATTAAATCCTTATAACTCCATATGTATTCATATAACAGTTACAATAGCAGGTCTTAGTCTTTGCTTGATATTATAGTCTCTTCTTATGGCTCTCTAAGATGATGTCTTAATCTGATATCTATTACATACATATATTAATTTTGTGTCTCTTCTAGAGATGTGACCCTTATAGAGAACCCCTAATTGTATCTTTCTTGTCGGCCTGAGGTTTTGCAAGTCCTATGCGATAGGTTGCAATAGATTTTACTCCCTACCTTGTATCCTACTAACATCATCCCCCCTTTCAAAATTATGTCTTGTCCTCAAGACATGTTGCTCAATTACTTGGGAGAATATGCTTGTATATGATCTTCAACTGCACATGAGTACACTATCCCATTATTGTTTTGCTTGCTAGAGTACCTTAATGTGTCCCTATGTGTTTATATATGTGGCTTATGCTTCCACAAGATTGTTAGGTATCTGAATATGTTGTGCTATAGTTATGGATTCTCCTAGCACTTTGCTCGAGTGTGATAGTTGGATATTGATGGTTTCTCTTAGATGTTTGACTTGCATCTTTATTTGTTCCCTCTATTCTTGTAACTATTGTAATTGGGTGTGTGTATTTTTTATTTGTGCTCTTATGAATCCATCATGTCTTTTAATGGATCATAAGAAGATGCAACTTGTACTATTTGGGCCTCTAGTTGTATGATCTAATATTTCAAGTTCTTGGTGAGGTTAGGCCATTATTGAAATAATTGATACAATACATTTGCTTCTGCAATGGTCCCCTCTTTGTTATTTATTTGCTTCTATAGTTGTGAATGGGTTGTCACACATCTTTTTGTGGCATTATCTATGTTTTTCTTCAAAATTTCCTATTGAGGTTCTTGCCTTATTTTGTCCTTTTGGGCCTATAAGTTTGAATGTAAACCATCTACCATCTATTTAAGTTATTGTCATAGGGGAAGAGAAGTGTCCCTTTGTATGTGTAGAATTTACTTCTATAATGTTTGCATTGCCTCTTCTACTTTCTTTATACTATCCACCTATTGTTGGAGTATTTCTTCCCTTGTGCTAGCATGAAAAATATCCCCAAGTTGAATTTTTTAGAGTGGGGAGATATTGGCTATATTTACTTATGATCCCATCACCGGTACTTGGAGTAGTTGTGTTGTAGGTGTTGGCTACAATTTTTTTTTCGCACTAGGAAATCCTTGATTAATTGGATTGGAGAGACCAATGTAGGTGTTTCTTCAATGTTTTGTTCTTGTCCCTTATCCTCTCTATCACTTGGCAGGATTCTTGTGGGAGAAGGTGTTGTTTGTTTCTTTTCATTTTTCTCTTTCAAGAGTGAATCCAAAAGTTTCTAAATGTGATATTTGTGGTTTCCTTTTGTATCTTGGAAATTTCCTCTTGTTGTCCCTCCATTAGAGTATCTACTCTTTGTTTTGTGTAGAGCTCTTGAGCTTGGGCTCGTGTTAGCTACACCTTTTTTCTGTGGTAAAGTCAAACCCTACCTCTATAATAGCTTTTTCCCTATTTCCTCTTCTTTTAGGGATTTATCTCTTTTCTCCCAAATTGCAGTAATTATTGGTTATAGAAAATCCTTGATTACCTCCTCGAGACTTTTATTAAATTTTCTTATATATAGTATTAGGCTTTGTATTATCCTATCTTTATTATTTGTATTTGTATCTTCATACATAGATATGACTTGTGGAAGCATACCTTGATAGATTATGGCATTTTAGTCTCCATAACATCAATTGGCAGCTATGGTTGCTTTGGTGCCTCTGGTTGTATTTCAACTATGTGTTCTTTCTTCTTTTTATTTTGTGGAGGCTTTTGTACCTCTTCTACTTCTTCTTCTTCCTCCTCTTCCTCAAAGTTTAAATTATCTTATTTTTTTTACCATTTTCTTGACCCTTGCTTTGCAATTCTTCTCCACACTCATTTGTATGAGAGTTTCTGATATCTCTTGCAACTCTGTTGTGATTACTTTCTATTATGAGGATGTGGGACCTTCATATTGTTTGCTTGTGGTTCCATGTAATCTCTCAAATCTTCTTGTGGATGGTGTGTGTACTTTTGAGGTTGGTACATAAGAGGATGGTTGTGTTGTTTCCTTTGATGAAATGTCCAATTGCTTTTGCAATTGTTCTTTATTTTCTCAAACTTTTCTTAGGCATTTTTCTTATGGATTTGATCCATAATCTCTTTGTATGTTCCAAAGTGCATTGAATTTGGGTCTTTCAACTTGCTGAGGATGTTTGCAGCATAAGCATTCAATTATTGTTGTGATATATTGTAGGGGAGCTTAGCAACCCATGTTGGATGTGGCTCCACTACATCCATATAAGTATGGTCTTTGTCTACCAAAAACTTAATGGTATTGATGTATTACTTTACTGACTCATGGTATGTACTCTCTGGATTGGAGCTTGTTGGTTCCCCAAGTTGTATTCCAATAACTCCTAAAAATTTACTTAATTGTATGCTCAAAGTTGTTGGAAGCTAGGAAAAAAAATAGGAAACACTTTCAATAGTGTTTTACTCTTCACTTTAGGCTCTGCAAAACCTAGGTGGGTTTCCCTTTATGACATTGAGTGCAAAAATGCTACAGATCTATGACTCAACACTTGGCAGATTAACTCTTTTATACTTATGATAAAGATTTGTGAATCTAGTTGTTTCAGATATGAAGCTTTCAAACAAATACAAAAATATTAAATGGTTGATTTAAGATTTATCATTATAAGATCAATTCTGAGTCTATGGGAGAAATTGGACTGATTAGCACCTATTCAGGGTAGCAGAGTACATACAACATACATATTCATTCACAACAATCAATACAATCCAATGGTCAATCTAGAATTATCAACTTATAATAATTCAACCTACAAAGGACTAACAGTGCAATCCTACTCCAAAATCCATTCCATGACAATAGTGTTCTTTATTATCTTCAATAAAAGAAATTACAATGTTATGTGATCATGAAGAACAATGAAAATAGCATGGATGAAACAAATGTGCACTAGTGAACATTACAATACTTGGTTATTTTTCTCAAAAGAATATTGGATCACAAATTGGTGATGGCACACATTGAGAGCATGTATTCATATATGCTTAGATCATATTGTGTATAGTTATTATAAAAAAATGCAGTTATCAACTATGTACCAAGAAAAATAAGACACAAAAGCAATCAAGTCACTACCCAAAGTCTTCTTAGATTCCTCAAAAAAAGTTCTAGAGATTCTAAAATTAGCTTTGAATCCCATTTTAAAGACAAGAGAACCCAAATTCAAGTCGTTGTTGAGGAGAAGTTGTCTTCAAATTGAACAATCAACCTTAGGTATGCAGACTAGGTATTCTTCGTCATTACAACATGTTGCAATTCAAATTTGTAGTGAAACTTTGGAGATCTTGTTAATTCACTCATGTAGGCACTAGTTACAAGTTATGACATGAAATCATGCATTGCATACCTCAAATTGTAGTTCTGGAGCATTATCAACATTTGGACCTACAACAAAAAACATGTCTTTTGAAGAAATTACATAAATCTAAGCCTTTTTGCACCATTGTGGAGATTTAGGGGTCATTTTTCATTAAGGAGATTTAGAGGGTCAAATTTCTATAATTGCATTGCAAAGATTTAGAGGGTCAATTTTTTGCAATTTCATTTCAGGCTTGTTAGGGTCAAATTTCCTCCATTTTATTGCGGAAATTTAGGGGGTCATTTTTCCTCAAATTTATTATGAAGATTTAGGGGGTCATTTTTTTGCAATTCCATTTCAGGCTTATCAAGGTCAAATTTCCTCAATTTTATTATAGAGATTTAGGGGTTCATTTTTTCATAATTTCATTTCAGGCTTGTTAGGGTCAAATTTCTACAATTGCATACCTTCTACAAATTTGCTCAAAACTTCCTCAAATTTGAAACACATCATTAACACCAAGAAAATCCCACAATTGCATAACTTTCACAAGTTTGGTCAGATTTTCCTCAAATTTGAAACACGACATCCTTGACACTAGGAAAATCCCTCAATTACACAACTTTCACGATTTTGGTCTAATTTTCCTCAAATTTGAAGCACGAAATCCTAACACTAGGAAAATCCCTCAATTGCATAACTTTCACAATTTTGGTCGAATTTTCCTTAAATTTGAAATAGGGATACCTAATTGGATGTCCTATAAGATGAGACTCTTGACCACCTTCACACTTAGATTTTTAGTTTTTTTATTTGGGTTCTTGGGATGAAATGGGGGTACAAGTGTAATACCTAAGACATCACCTAAAGATCACAAACCCATAAAAACTTTCTCAAATTGGTTATACATGATGGGAAGTGAGATGAGGATTTGAAAAATTGTAATACCTAACAATGGCTCTTGTTCGAGGATGCATGCTTCAGTGAAGCATGGAAAGGATTCAAAAACTTTGGGATGTAGACCACACAAACATAAACACATACACACCAAAATAAAAGGAAACACACTTTATTGTGAGATACAAGCAATCACAATTGCACAAGACCAAACAAAGGAAAAGTGCGTAGAGCTCAAAAGAAGTAATGCTTCAGGAATTGTCCATGCACTGGAAACTCCTAAAGTTATTCATTCATATTCTCAAGAAAATAAGAATCTTTCCCATGAGTGTTAGTGACAACATAAGGCCCCAACCACAAAGGATAAAAATTTCCATGTTTACCTTTGTCTTGAGCCCTTTCATTCCACATCAATACTAAATCACCAACCTCAAATTTCTTGGCACATGCTTTTTTTTCAAACAAATATTTGACTTGTTGTTGCTTCCTCAAGTTGATTTCCTGAACTTGCATTCTTGACTCATCCAACCATGTAAGTTGATTGATCATGCAAAACATTTCCTCTTCAACATCTTCATCATATTCCTAGATAAATTTATAAATAGGTAGCAAGTTTTTTATAGGCATTACAACATCCATACCATACACCAAATCACAGGGTGACTTTCGTATGGATTTTTTTAATGTAACCTCATCAGCTCATAGTGCTAACCTTAGTTTTGAATCTCGTGATTTCTTATTCTTTCCTACCATCCTCTTTATGATCTTCATAAAACTTTTATTATTGGACTCTACATGTCCATTCCCTTGTGGATGGTAGGGAGACGAGTATGATAGGTTAATCCCATGCCGTAAGTAGAAATCAACAAAATATTTAGACCTGAAACACATTATATTATATGTGATTAGTTTGATTGGGACTCCAAACCTTATAATTATGTGCTCTAGTAAAAAATCTACAACCACTTTGTTGGTTGCTCTCTTGGCCAGGATAAATTCAATCCATTTTGTGAAATAATCTATGGCTACAAGGATCCACTTGAATCCAAAATCGGAGTTCTTTATGATCTCACAATAAAATAAATTCCCCATTGTTGGAATGGGGTTTCCATAGTCATGGGCCTCAAAGGTAATGCTCCAAAATATTTCAAAATTTACCAAAAAAATATTTGACAAGCGTCATACTTTCTCACCATCTTTTGCATATTGACAAATAGAGTAGGCCACTAGTAACCTACTTTGAGTATCTTGTGAGTTGTGGTTTTTTCTATAAAATTCCCTCCACAGACTCCACTATGCAGCTCTGAAAAACACTTTAACAACTTGATCCTCATCTAAACATCCTTGAAGGGAACTATTGTCACATGAAATTGCACCCTACTGAACATGAAGTTCAACATTTCAATGACACAATGGAAATTACCTCAAGGTGTGGGACCTTTACACGTATGAGGTCGAATCTCTAGAGAAGTCTAACTTCCTATTTCAATCCAAGTGCAATGTGTTGGTCCAACCCAACATATGAAAACCTACCACTATCCTACTCTAACAACTCACGGGGAAAAGGGGAGAAGGAATGCATGAAAGGGAAATTAAGGTGGTCCATCAAGATGGAAAGTTGTTTCTTCTTGGCTAAGATTGCACAAAAAAATGTTGAAGAGGGACTAGGGGACTCACACAGTTCTATATTTAGTTGATTCCAAAGGAAAACATGAAGGTTAGGGTTTGAAAGGGTGCTGGAAGGAAAGCAAGATTCTCAAAATAGCAACTATAAACAATTTAACTCAAATTTATGCATGGAAAAAGACAAACAAGCACTTAGATATGTAGGTAATGAACTTACATAACATACAAAATATGAGAAGAGCAAAGCTTAGTCAATTTCATTGATGTAGAGGAAAAATCCAATCTTTACAATTACACAAATGCAAAATACATAGTCTGCCAAAGAAAAAAACTGAGAGGAGCCAAAGGAAGAGCCCTTGAAATGAATATATTTCTTTCCTTTGTATATCAGGCATAACTTAGAACCACAAACTGAACCTTAACCCTAACCAGGGTTAGTAATGAAGTCTTTGCATGAAAGAAAGAAGCCCTCTTGTGAAAATTGTGATTAGGGCATGGATTTGTCAAGAAAGTCCACAAACAACAATAAATGAGCATGGGAACCCATGAAATACACTTGTAGAAGTTAGGGGAGCAACAAATGTCATCCTTGAAGTCCATAAATTGAAACAGGCTGCTCAAAAGTTGGATTGAGCATTAATGGTGTCACCCAGAAAACACGCCAAATTTGTTGAAAGGTCAGAGCTTCAGGCTCAAAAAGAAACCTTTACATCATTAAATGGTCCATAGGACCAAAAATTAGCACCCTATTAGACATAAGACCTTGAGAATCCTTCATGCCTCATACTTCATACTATATTGACATCGACGTGTCGCAAGGTGTGCATCGTTGGTCTCCTTGTGATGTGCAGTGCAATGCTTGGGTTTGTGACATAACTTAATTGCCTCCCATGGATTTTGTGTCACCAAAAAATGTATAGTTGACATTTTCACACTCACTTGAGTCCTTATAATGGGTTTTGGCTTGATTTTGTCATGATTTAATGTAGTGATGTGGCTTAAAAATTCAAATTATGGTGTCTTGTGAAGGTGTTGTGAAGTGTTGTAAAACATTTCTACACTTTTCTATACTCTATTCATTACAATTCACCTGAAAATCACCTTTTCATCATTTATTAAGTCCTATTTTGAAGTGTTGTAAAGTCTTGTAATAATATTTCACACTTTTCTAGGCTTAATTTTATTAATTCAACAATTTCTCATGTCTAAATGATCCCTTAATACACTTTCCAACTATTTTTAAGTGTGTTTTTGAGGATATTCCCGTTGGACAACTTTTAATGCTCCAAAATTCCCGACACCTACTTAATTTGCTTAAGTGGGACCAAGTTACCCATAGGGGCGACATAGTCCTTTTTGGCACAAAACTCAAAATAATTTTAAATTCCTAGTGGGATTTTGTCCTCTAACCCTTGAGGTCGGCCTGTGATGTGTTACTTTCAGGAAATTTTAGTAAAATAAAGTACAAATAAGGGTTTTTCACCTCATTTTACATCTCCTAATTCATTCAAGCAATCTTTCATCTCATACAATCATCCATCTCTTGCACTCATTAAACATTCAAGCAAATCAAGCATTGTTAAGTCAAGCTATTGGAGTTATTCATTGTATATCTTCATATTTGAGCATCAATGATGTGGTAATCTTATGACATTTGCATTTTCATGTTATCTATTTATCATACTCATTTCATTCTATTTCATTATTTAGGGTTTGATTACTAAAGTGGGGTTTGACCAAGGCAAACCCCTATTCTCTAACCCTCACCCATTTTCCCCCTTTTGCATGTGAATTTTGTATGCAGATTTGTCAAGCAATAGGTGTTGAAAAGTGATCAAAAAGTAGATCAAGTCAATCAAGTCAACATCATCCTATTTCAAGCTTGGAGAGACTTTCTGCCCCATTTTTTGCAGAATCAAGTACACACACTTGTTAGAAAAGGAAGTGCAGACCCGAGACTACAAGATTTTGTCCTGAATTTCCCAAAATTTGTAGGAGGACTAAGTCGCTACTAGGGGTGAATTAGTCCCGCTTATGGGCTTGAAAACTGATTTTGACATTTCTGAACACCCATTTGTAAAATTCCCGTTCCGACAAAGTTTCCCGAAACTGGGACTAAGTCACCTAGCCTGGCCTAAGTGTCCCTGTCAACATTTCAGTCAACTTTTCCGGGATTCTAGAATCTTTCAACATCAAAATTCTGATTCTAGGTGCACCTCTTCCATTTTGTTATGTTATTTCATCATATAGTTGTATTTCTTAGATATTTCTGCATATCACATTATGTTTTCCAACACTTTACATTTTCATAGTTTTGCATCATTAGATTACTTCAAATTTAGATTAGTGCACTAGTACATCTTAATTAGGCATAATACACCTCATTTAACATAGTCTTGATTGTAAACCCTTACATTTTGGTAACCCTTTCCATCCCCTTTCTCCTTTTAGGTGAAAAATCCTAGGAGGAGCAAAGGATTGTGAAAGGGTAAACCAAAATCATCATTTACATTTTGGTGAACCCGAATCTTTTGAACATTGTTCCTTTTTTATTTTCAAGTGCATACTAGGTTTCACTTGCATCTTGCATTAGTGAAAGTGCATCCTAGGGTTTTCAATTGCATTAGTGAAAAATTTCATAATAGCTTACACTTTTGCATCATTATTGCATTGAAAAAGACAAAAGTTCTACCATTACATACTGTAGTTGCATTTGTGCATCTGAAAGCATAGATTTGTAGTTAAAAATTATGAAAAAACACAAAAAATCATCAGTGGGACTAAATTGCCACCCTGGGTGACTTAGTCCTTTTGCATATTTTACATTCCATTTTCTAGAAATTTCTGGGTATTTTCTGTACTTCTAATTTTTGTCTTTGTACTCTGTCAAACTTTTCAAATTTGTTGTTTCTTGCATTTCATTTCTCTTGCATCATGGCCTTTTCATTTGATAACATTTGGAATTCCTTGAAATCCTTAGTAGACATGTCCAATTGTGCCTTTGGTTGTGATCCTAATGATCTTGAGCCTATTCATGCTCCTCCAACTCCTCATGATTGTCCTCCTCGTGATGTCGACATCATTAGAGAAGATGATGATAACATGAATAAGTTCTCCAATGAATGTATTGATAACCTTGAATCCAATGCAACATTTTACCCATCCATGAGGTCACAAACTCTCCCTCTGTCGCACCCCCGATACATTTGGTTATCTTCACCCTAAAACAACCGAAGGACCTAAGTTCCCTTCATCAGGTGGACCTAGTTCCTCTAAACAAGCACCTTCACAACCATTTTATGACAATAAAGTTACAAACACACCAATCAACCTTGAAGAAACCTATGGCAAGGTTTTACTATATTAAGCAAACAAGGTTGTGATACAATGACTGAACATAACATTCACCAACTCTTTGAACAAAAACCACAAGACGAAAACACAACAGGATTAGGATATCAAGATCCTCCTCATGACAACAAGCCTCTTTTTAAATATTGGAGACTTTGAGATGATGGTACAGTGATCTTTGATTCTCCTCCTAACTTGAACATTCTCCTCCCACGTGAACGACCATTACCTAATTCTAATAACAAGGATGCTAGGATCTCTACGGGTCCTCTTCCTCCTTCCATTCATGAAAAAGGCTAATCTAGCAAACAAAAAATGACCTTACAAGTTGAAGAAACTCAAGTTTCCTACACATCCTCCACCTGAATGTGAAAGGAGACTTCAATTGCTTTTAAACAAAGGTCTTATACTTTTACCACCTATGAATAGGTTGGTTATCCGTCTAACGACTCTAACATACCATTTTGCAAATATCATTGTGTCCTTGGACATTGCACTAAAGAATGTCAAACATTGAATGACATATTAAACAAGTATCACTTCACTGATACTGAATGCTTTCCCATTATTCCTTAAATTAACATCCCTTTATCATGTCATAGTTGTAGAATTTTCTATTCTCACTATTACATGCACTCCATCACTCACCTTGGCTTTACAATATAAAATTGAACACATAGATTCATTAGGTCAGAGGTAAGTTGGGATTTTATTCATTACCTTGGTGAACCTTGTATTGAAATTAGGCACAAAATCATTTGAACCATTGGTAATATTAGTTAACTCATTTATGATTAACCTTGGGTTAATCTTATCACCATATTATTCTCTAAATATCCTCTGAAACTCATCCCATGAGTCAATGCTTGCTATAAGAATTGCTCTATACCAATCCCTTGCTTCATTAGTTAAAGACTGCACAAATATTTTTTCATGAGGACATATTCATACTCAATCTCAAATTCATCAATTAAATTTATGAATTCTTTCATATGGTCTTCACCAAATAGTGCATCTTTTCCAAAAAATAATGCTAAGGCAATTCTTACTTCAATCGAGATTGGGTTTGGATACCCAAAAATCCTAATAAAGTCAATTTGTTTGTATCTTTCTAAAATCAATGGTGGCCTAGTTGGAACATGGCCCTTACCTCCCCCAATTATATTTTATTGTGATCCACCAAGATTAGATACTTTAACGTTTACCTTCGATCCTTGTTGTGGGACTGAACCTCTAGCTTTAATGGCTTGAGAATTCTCAAATGAATTCATTGTATGGGAAAATTTTCCTAGCAGATCTATCTCCAAAAACATCAATCCTTCTTCTCAAATCACCTCAGATCCTCTAAGACTCCAACCTATCTAGTTATTCCTTGAGCTCATTTACTTCTAGATGTTATGCTTCTCTTGATACTTTAGCATTCTTTTCAAATCTAATTTCCTTTTGTGAACTTTCATCATATTTAGTCTCTACACCATCTCTCAAATCTTTAGATCTAGTTGCAACATTATCTTTATACCAATCAGGACCTCTATCTTTCTTTACATGAGACAAGACATGATCAAAACATTCATTATCCCTAAGGTTTATTACTAGGGGATTTACTCAAGAAAATAACCTTTCATTGATATCATTCTTTATCTATAACTTTCTTTTTCCTTTTTCAAGATTGCTAAGGAATTTATGGTATTGAGGTCCCATCCAAGCATTATCATCTTTATCTAACCCCGATCTATTATTAGGTTCATCAATTTTACCATTAAAATATTTGTTTATGTCACTAGTATTTTCCTTTTGCTTTGAGGAAATAGAGTCAGGAGTGGAAGGCCTACTGGAATTCTTAGCTTTCCAAGTTGGTTTGTATTTTTACAAATATACTACAAGTTTCTTCTATGGATCATTTTAAAATTGAGATCTTCTACCATCCATGTATGATGCTATCTATGCAATCTCACTGGTTAATATTTGAAAGACTCACCACCCTAAGAATGGAAAGTAAAAAAATAGATCTCACAACATTGTTGGCAAGATATTAGATGTAGACATTTCAAAATATGGCCTATGATATACTACTACACTCCCTAGAAGAGTCACCAATTTGTTGGTTCCCTAACTTGTATTCTAGTAACTCCTTAAAATATACTTAATTTTGTTGGATAAACAAGGTGAAACTTGCAGTAATATGAATTTAATAATGTGGTTGCAAATCTAAAATTATGTATTCAAGATTACCAATTGTAAGATTATGTGATTAGTATATCTAAGAATGAAAGAAAAAAAACAATACCACAAGGTGAGAACCACAAGTGACACAAGATATAGGTGGAGAAACCATTATAGGAAAAAACTCCACCCAAAGAGATGCAATGATTGTGTTAATCTTCAAATGAAGTATACATCAATACAACACTCCTCTCTGAATTTTTGTAGCACTTTGTTACTTTGACAACCTGCAAACAAACTTATGAAACCATAATCTCAAAGCTCTAATATATAGAGATTTGTGGGAGAGAATACCACCATGGTATTCCAATACACCAAGCATAAACCAAATAGAAAAACCCATGCCCCTCTTAGTGGATAACCCATAAACATAATGAAAAATATTAAATGATCACACGACCTTCACATGGGCACCCAACCCAAGATAACATGTAAAATATGTAAGATAACATGTAAGAACATGCATTTTTGGGTGGTCCCCACCCAAAAAGTGGACACCTAGATGGAATATTCTTTCAGGATGCTTTGTAGCCATCACTGTAGTGGCTCCACCTCTATGAATGCAATTACAATTTGTCATAGGAAAATGAATAATCTGAAATATTTTACCGCTGTGTCCTCTAGGACACTTTTCAAGGAATGTCGAGACACATAAAATTAACTTACAATAGAAATTATAAGTCATCTATCCTAACATTCTCCCACTTGAAATTATACATTTCAATTACCTCCATGATTTATGTTAAAACTATAATCAAATATAGTGATAAAGGCCTATGTCCTTCCTACACCAAGAGAACTTATTTGTGGTCACTAGCTTAGTGAGAAAGTAACCTACAAATATTATCCAAAGTGCTAACTTTCTTTAACTGGACAACTCTACCATTCTCATCCATTTCTCTATCAAAGTGATATTGAACATCAACATGCTTAGTACTTTGTTAATGATATATGGTGGGATTTTGGCCAAACATATGGCACTCTCATCACAGCATCCAACTCTCACTCTTGCAATCAAAACCAATACCTTTACCAAGTCCCTATAACCAAACCACCTCCTTAGAGGCATCTTTAACAACCATATACTCTACTTCAATGGTGGAAAATGCAATCATAGGTCGTCTTTTACTCATCCAAATCATTGCACCTCCAAACAAAGTAAAAAAATAGCCACTAGTTGGCCTTCAATTGTCCAAGTCACTTTCCCAATCTGCATCAACAAAACCTTGTATGTCCAATGATCAACTACATCATCAAGCATCGCTGGATAAACCAAATAGTAATTGGAAGTACCACACAAATATCTAAACACCCTCTTAACAAAAGTTTAATGCTCTCTACCAAGGTTAGACATACACCTAATCAAAACTCCCATTGCTTGGGCTATATCTAGTCTATTGCAAACCATTGCATACATCAAACTACCAATGGCACTAGCATAAGGAACTTTATACATCTCTTCAAAATCATCATCAAAATTAGGACACGTGTCTAAACTCAACTTAGTACCAACCAAAAATGGAATATTTACTGCTTTACAGTCATGCATACTAAACCTCTGCAAAATAGTATCAACATACTTACTCTGACTTAACCAAAGCTTTCTATGAACCCAATCACTATTGATCTCCATCCCAAGGATATATTTAACAGCCCCCAAATACTTCATATCAAACATGCCAAAAAACTGAGTCTTAAGCTCCCTAATCATCACTTTATTGTTACTCTAAACAACAACAAGCTATCAATATATAAGATAATGATTCAGATCCCATCATCAATAACCCTAATATAAATCATTAATTTAGCATCATTTCTTGGATGCATTATGCACATATATGCTTCATCTATATATATAGAGGAATATGGACTCTTGAGGCCCTCCTTTCCCCTACCGCTTGACCTGAATCGAGAAAGTTCAGCCCGGCTATTATTACAAACAATAGCTCAAGTCTCCCCTATAGATAGTAGGGCCCACCCACCGGAGCACTTAACATCCAGGCCGGATTGGGCGGTTCTTCTCGCCGAATCGAGCTCATTCTAGTTGGCAAGAACTCTATTCGTTTCTGTCGCCCAACTTTTCTACCCCCAACCCACTCCTTCTGGACGAAAGGGGCCCCACCTTCATCTCCCCTCCCACCTAGGGATCGGCTACACCGGACTGAACCATGCCATTGGCACCTCCGAGCAAGATTAGCTTCCTATAGTAATTCTATCCATAGAAGCACTCGATCGACTAAAGTGACCGTGATGTATCTGGTATGGCTCGAATCATTGGGACGATCTCGCATGAATGCATGCCCCCACCACCTAACTATATGACTATATAGCCAGCTCATGGTAATGGACTCGACTATGCGTAGCCTCTTTTCACCACTCTTACATGTCACATACAAAAGCTCTCGTTTCACCGCCTTACACCTTTTCAAGTGTCTTTCCCATTACGCCGCTTTTACACAAATGCGCTTTCCTTTGAAGTGTAAGAGCACTAATTTTAGCGCGACTTGCACAAATTTTTGAAAAATTTTACCAACAATCTTAAACTTCCAAAATGTATCTCGAGCTCCATTTTACTCAATTTTTGCTCCATTTCACATCCATTTGCTCATCTACAAGAAGATCGATCACAAGAGTTCACACCATTGTGGATTATACAGTTGGTCCAGATGAGGCATTCATATAGGAGACAAAGAAGAAATATGAAGACTTATGCGCCCAATGCAAGGAACCATAAAGACTTCTTGTATCTCCAGTGTTAGATAGTTTTATGCTTTCATTTATGCATTTTGTAAATAGTTCTCGACATCTTACATGTCATTTCCAAGATGTAATTACATGTAAAAACATAGATGTTTTCCCATAATGATGGACAACATTTTTGAATAAGTCGACTTATTAGGTGAGATTTTCCTAGATTTGCTCACCTAATTTTCCTAGATTCACTCCTCTGATTTTCCTAAATTTTCTCTCCTCTCCCATCTATAAGTAAGAGAGGATTCTTTTGTAATGTTTATCTTTTATCTTTTGCAACGAAGTGCTACCCATTTTGAGAAGCAAATACATGAAACTTTGTGTTCATCTTTGTCTAGCTATTTTGATCAATAAAGAAGAAAGTTGCATACCAGACTTTGTGTTGGAATTGATTATCTTTTGAAATTGATTGATATTGGTAGTGATTAGTGATTAGTGATTGAGATCTAAAGGGATTTGAGTAAATCCATGTAAAGTTTGTGTTGCACTCTTTTAGTCGAATTTATGTTATTTGATTGAATGTTGTTGGTGAACTCTCTACAAGACTTTGTGCTTGTATTTTTTCACATGTTGTTCTCATAGATCTATTGTGAGTAATCTAGAAGACCTTTGTGCTTCTAATACAAATGTTGCATATCTCAAAGGATTGATTTATTGGTGAAAGTACGTAAAATGACTTTGTGCCTTTGTGAGTTTATTTTGTTTTATCATTTATCATTATTATGTTGGTGTTCTTAGTCTTTCCTTTGACAAGATAAGAATATCAAAACTACTGATTTGTTTTTAGTTTGAAGTTGTATCAAATCAGGAACTTAAAATTGTGAATCATTGTAAAACATATTCTCTGAAAAAAGAGAGAATTATGAATGTGACACACCCGCATATCTTAATTGTAGTGTACATTATTTTGAATACTTAATTAGTTTTACTTAGTTTCAAGAAGTAGTAAGAAGGGTGCCTCCCCTTTTTGAGAGGAAAGATTGTATCTCACACAACTATGGTTGAAATCAAGTTTTATAACTGTTAAAGGGATTACATAATTTTCACCTACCGTGGTTACATAATAATGTTATTGTTGATGGAGTTCGCAATGTTATCTTGTTGCATCTATGGAGAAATGGATGTTAAGCAGTGTTCAACAATAATGATCACTAGGATTTTATAGTTCTAAAGCTTTACTCTGACATACTATATTGTCTTGCTTCTCTTTTTTGTCTTCTACAGGCCTATTCCAAGAAGAACCTAAAGATGGACACTGAAATCCAATGCGCATCAAACATCAAGTGGATCTCTTGCTTAGAAAACATAATATTTCTCAAGAGTTAAGGCCTTTTTTGCTGATGTAACACTATGTTGGTTCAATTGTTACTGGTTCCAAGGAATTCATTATTGATGTTCAAGCATTTAGATCTGGTCTTTTTGTTGTTTCTATTGGCTGATTGGCTAGTACACGTGTTAATGGTTTCCGAGGTTTACATTGTTACTACTCCAGCTTACAAGTCTTGTACTTTTGTAGTTTTGGCCTTCTTTTTCGCTGTTGTTCTTGTCTTGTGGAATGGAATTTTGTTGTTTCAACTTGTTATGTTGATGTATTGTTGTAATCAATTCCCTCTGGTGTACATTTGTATTTTTTAACTTGCAATTTTTTTACTGCATTTCTCATTTGTATTATGCATTTTCCTCAATATAAAAAAAAAAAAACATGTACCAAAACTAAAAACTTTCTAAAAAGTAAATTATGGTTCCCACACTGACAAATGAAGAGTTATCACAGTTAGTAGTGAAACATATTTTAGGAAGTTGAAATGTGAAGTCAAATAAAGAATATTATTATAAAATTGAAAATAATTTTTGGTTCCTACACATGTTGAGGTCACAAATCTTAACTTGTGACATGAAATTTTAATTTTGGATATGCAAGTCAAAAAGCTTAAGTCACATACTAGTTTAAGTGACTTGTAGGCATGTTAGGGAAACCCAAAAAATGTCACAAAATAAGGTCTTACACCCGATTTCCACTATTGAGGGCCATGATGTTGTAAAACACATAAATGTGGAAAAAAAAAGACTTTCATAATTTTGCTTGAAATTACCACTTTGACAAATTAGACTATTCTTTGGATCAATAAAAGAGGTTAAAAAATAATATAAAATGCAAGTCTAATATGAGTACATGCCAATTAGACTTAGTATAATTCATGGGAAAGTTGTAAATATATCTACTAGTGGTGTATTTTATGTGTAGGATGTTAAACTATAATGTGAATGTATATTGAATGTGTCCATAAATTATGTAATTTGTGCATAATATTGTAAGGAATAGTATGAGATTAATGTATAATATAACTAAAAGGTAGATATATCAAATAGGTTGTAAATTCTATGTTAATGCATCTAGCTAAAAGAACTTAATGTATAAACATACTACAAATTAGAAAAGATAATGAAAAGTGGAAAGAATTGGGGAAATGAGTGTTCAAAAATTATAGAAGATTCTCCAAATTTAACAACCTTTCCAAAAGATCATTAAAGAAATCATTTTGATGATATTTTTAGCTAGATCTTTTATACACATTAAATAATTCTTTCTATACCACACAAATCTAATAAACATATATTACAATCACAAGAACATACTTAGAAATACATACTACCCACCAAGTGAATGAGACATTTATCACATACTATACAATCACACAACTTCTAATGCTATATATTCTCATTTTATGATATAGTTGAAATTGATGATCATACATCATATGCATGACCATCTTCCTTTCCTCTACTCAAACATATCATATAACACTTAGTACCACTAATGTGATCAACTTTTACATTAAAGATTTACCCAAAATATTTCTAATTATATAATAGACTAAAAGATACAAAAAAATCCAATAAACATCTCATATTAAACAATCTAACCATGTTACATCTTATCAAATTGACATAAAAATAATAAATATTAAAATCCTACAAATAATATACAAGCACAATATTCATATTGATAAGTCTTGTGCTTTCATAATAATTTATATATTCAATATTTACACATCAACTTGCATAACATATTTCAAACTTGCCATAGATGCAAGCATATCTTAGCTGCACAATTAACCTTCGCCATAGTGAAACGGACATTACATCAAGTACTAATAATGGAGAAGATATTAAATTCTTTTAAGATGTGTATTTCAAACATTATCCTTACTATCTTGATCAAAAGGAGGAGACATGGAAGATAGCTAGTGCAATGAAAATGTGGGTGATTGTGAAATATTTATTTCTCACTCCATTTTCATTCTTTTCTCACTCCATTTTCATTATTTTCTCTAGAAGCAATCATGTGAAAATATATACTTTAGATGGTGATGCAAAGACTAACAATGGTCATGGTGGATATGTGAAAGGGATACTACAAAAACATATTAAACCATGGGGTGGATGGTCCCACAAATAAGCATGCGAAAGTGAATAATTATCTTGAGAAACTAGAAGTAGTCCTTATTTTCTCTAAAGCTCCCGTCGATGCTGATTTTTTTTTAATTATTATGTGTATTCTTTATGAGGATCTAGAATATCTAATATGATAAGGTTGACTGTAATTTTCTATAATTAGTATAGATAAGGAAAAAATGTTAATATTTTAATGTGTAAATAGTTGTCAAATTTAAGATAAAAATAAGAGTTTTTGTTAACGTGTTCACACCATTACAGTCTACCTTTTATTGTAATTGTAGAATGCCTCTAACATTAATAATTTGTAAATAAATAAATCATTTTTGTCTGAATTATATTATACTTAATTAAATAGATACAAATTAATTAAGAATAAATTATTTAGCTAATAAATTTGAGTTGATAAATATAATAAATATTTATAAATTAAATGTGAAAGATTGAGATATTTATTTCTAGAACTAGTGTTGTAGAAATAATGTTATTCATCATTATTAAGAAACTAATGCTCTTGTTATTCATGATTCAATAGTAAGTCTTGTTGAGTTGATCTTCAATGACATGAACATGATTTGGTGCATGGCTTTGAAGTATATTGCATAGGAGCGATATAATTGAATGTGCTTCATAAATCTATTTGCCTTCACTTTCCTAATATTTGAATTGTTAAGGTGATGTCTAGGGATACCATTTGGGAGATTGCTAAACCAATAAGTGATTGTGTTGTTCTATGTCAACCTCCTTTGGTGAGCCAAATTAATGATGAATTAGGAACACTAGAGACAATATTAACCAAGATGTGGGTATGATTCTTTTATCCTTTGAAAAATTAGAGTGTGCTCTAGATGTTCTTTTTATTCCCAACATCCAACATATGAATTAATGGCACATTGAATGCCTTTAAATACCAAAGCGTAACAACATATCACACAAATATATGCCAAATGAACTCACAACAATTAATAAAAAAGATTAAAAAATTAAAAATTGAATGAGTAAATTCTCACACCTTGCATAACTAAATGTCCCACCAAAAAATAAAACAATTATTTCGAATTATAAAAAATAAAAATAAAAATGAATAAATAATATTGCAATTGAGATCATATGAAATGAATATTAATATTATAAAATGGTTCTCCTCCTCAATATATTTGAAAGCCATTCTTGTGATAAACATAATTCCCATCTTTTCTTCTATAATTTCTATGGGTATGTTTGTGTGTTTGATTAGTGGCCAAAGACAACTGGCCTTCATAGGGGGGATTTCATAAAAAGACTAATATGTGTATTTAGAAAAAGTTGCAACCTTCTTCTATATGCAATACAATGGGCATTGGCGGATGAGTTCATGATAATATTGATATTGTATTTAGGTTCTTAGTGGTCCTATTCAAGACCTTGAGGAAGATAAAGAAAAAATCAAGAATATTGTAAAATCTTTGATTCGCAACTTTCTAGAGTTTTATATGATATTATAATTGAACATGACAATGTTAGTAAACAATGTTGTAGTGTTCGCTTAGTGGAGGCCCTTCATAATTACATGTATGTCAAAGAATGAGTCTAAGAGAAGGAAGAAAGTAACGAGAGGCCTCAAATTTTTGAAACAAGCCATAGAAATAAAGGTGATAGAAGACATTGTGCATGGATGAATTCCTTCATAAAAGAAAGCCCTAAAAATGAGAAAACTCTATAGATCGATACGTATATGAAATAACATAAACTATACAACTATCATAATAAGTTCATTGATTGATAGCAATTGAAACAAATTAAATATAACTATGAGATTTTTTAGACAATCCTTTACCTCTTAGAAAAATAAAATCTAATATAAAAAATTATTATATATCAATATAAATTATATTAAAAATATTCCACTAAAATTTTCGATTATGGACCTGTTTACTAAAGGAGTAGTAGGTATTCAAAACTATACTTTACTAATAAAATATATATTTATTAAAAAAAATCTAATATAAAAATATATTCCACCAAATTTTCCCGTTATGGGCCCGCCACGCTCATCCGAACAACCCACGTGCTTATTTGTTTTCTTCTGAAACTTTTATATTCTTGTTGTTTACCGTTTGCTTTTGTTTTTCGCGTCTGACCACATTGATTAAGCATTCGCCTGCCATGCTCGATAAAACCCGACTGTGTGAATCTTTGTTGAAAAATTTAAGGGTCAGCAAATGAATGAAGAGTTAGGAAACACTCGAAATTCTTTGAGAGATATGGAAATCAAGTTATAGCAGGGATTTCTATTGACCGGAGTGACGCATCATCTTCTTTGGGATTCTGGTCAGACTTGCTTGATCACAGACTCAGAATATCTATACGCTTTTAAGGAGTCCACAGCAAAGGCAGGCATATAGCTTGAAACACCAAAAACATCTGCTGAGGGATTTGTTTCTTTTTGCCTTTAGAAAATGGAGGACTTAGCCAGAGAGAGGGCGCAGGCGACCTTCGATGTAAATGCCATGAAGATTATCTGGGCTGGTGGACAAGAGGCCTTTGAATTTCATAACAAGCTGGCTTCCCTTGTTGCCCGTGACCCCGTAAGTACAGTTTTTCTTGCATTCATTCAAGCTTTGTTGCATTTAACACTGTCCAAATATGACCTTAGACTGCTAGAGTATTCGTTTATTCTGTTTGGGGTGCATTTCCTTGCAGACCAATATGATGTACTCTAAACAAATTGGGCCTCGTCCCATTAAAAGTATGTACGAAAGCCTCAAATTAGTTGTCTTGTAGCCATGTGAATGTTGTCTTTACTTTTCTTCTAAGGGTACCTGGGGTTATCACTGGGACTACCAACCCCAGTTTAGCTGCGGAATTTAAGCACAGCACACGTCTCCGTGTATTATGGGAAGAGTCTTATTAACAGAGAGTCCATCAGCTGGTAGGCCACCTTACCCAATACCATTTCACTACCAGCTGATGGGCATTTCAATTTTGTTTTATTTAACCCTAACAAGTGTCAAGATATTAACGTCTTTCTTGTACAATTGTGTATCCTCAATTCAAATGCATGGGGAAGGCTGTTATCAAGTTTAGATCATTGTTTGGCTTACACTCCCTGTTTAATGTTTAAGGATGCTTTATTCTACGAAAATATTTTTGAGAATCACATCCGGCTTTATCTTTGTCATTCCCTTCTATTTCCTCAATCCGGAAATGCTTGATCAAACTTAGATATCTGTTAACCTTAGAAGCCATGTTCAAGGAGTTTTTTCTGCAAAGCTTTGTTTGAGTCTTTAATCTGCCCATATTTTGCTGTGCCATTCTATATCATCACTTAAAATGCACAGTGAGTTTTCCATCAAGCTTATAGCTCTTTACCTTAAAATTCATGTCTAATGAATGTTTATTCTGCCAACATTTATGTGGGACTCTGCTCCAGCCTCAAGTCTTTGTTACTTGTTACTTTTATATGTTTGAAGTGAAATTTGAAAAAAATTAATTTATGCAAGGGATAGGTCGTTACAGTATCAGACCTGAAAACTTGCATCAGACCTATAGCAGCGATGTTCAAAACCATCTTTAGTCACTTTGGGGTCTTCCTATTGAGGTACTATTGTTATATTTTGTGGGGGAGTTCTTATATTCACATTGTGGCATCATTTGGGGGGAGTTATGCTTCAAGTTCTTATCATTTTCTTAGTATAACAACATATGATGTTTTGAAACTTTTTCATATTGAGCTCATTGTAACACCTTTGGTAGTACCATTGGTGATTTGCTCGTGTATTTATTTGCTACTTACCCCATTGAATACGTGGTTGAGCTTTCTTTATTTTGATGCTACTCCAACTAAATAAGTGGTTGAGTTTTACTTATTTTCATGTTATGCCCATTGAACAAGCGGAAGATGTTACTTAGGATTGGTTGGCTTGCCGCCAAGTGCTTATCGCTTTATTGTAATTTCCACTGAATAAGTAGATGATTTCATTTCATGCACTTGGTTTTACTTACTCACCCCATTGAAGAAGTGGTTTGATTAGAAGCTTAATCATTGTAAACCTTACCGCTGTATGCTCTCACCTTGCCCATATTGAGATCTGGGTGATTAGAAAGTGGAAGGTATTTGCTTTCAGTTAGTTTGATTTCTAGTTAATGCAATGATCACCTTTTCACTGTATGCTCTCACATTGCCTTCATCGGGATTTGGGTGATCAGAAAGTGGGCTTTTGGCACTCTGATACCACTGTAATATCCACCCTAATTTTTTGCAAAAACTTCACCCATTAGCGTTAGCCAAATAATAATGATAAACAACTAAGTAAGCAAACAATCAAAAAACCACCAAGCCAAACTGTATGGCCTAGCTAGGGGTGGCAACCAACGAGTAAAAATCAGGTTCTTTATCATTTGCCCCATTGAACAAGTGGATGCTTTCAATTAATGCAATGTACACCTTACCACTGTATACTCTCACCTTGCGCACATCGGGATCTGGGTGATCAGAAAATGGAGGGTTGCTTTATTCAGTTGATTATCATTGTTATCTTTGCTAACATTAACTAAGTTGTAAATTGAAAAAAAAAAATTAAACGTGGGTTATTACATTGGTATCAGATCAAGTTTCCTTGCCAGCCTATTGGAGTTCTAATTTTTGCCACAGTTCTTTAGTTGCATGTCAAAGTTTCAATAGTGTTTATCAATTCTAGTGGTTAACATCTATTTTGCATGTTGGTGACCAACACTTGCATGACTATTTCCATACCTCTCTTTGATTGTTGTTAGAAGCAAAGTTAAAATATGACTATAGATAAGTCTGTTAAATTTAGTGATCATCCATTCATTAGCATTTTCCAGTTCATTCATACACAGTTCGAAGTTCTTCATATGCGAGTTCATCCAAGAGCAGACTGAGATTTGTATAAGAGGTTGAGATAACTATTGGCGGATTGTATCATTCAATTCTGCATTTGCATCAGACTATGGTGCTGTGTACTGGCCTTTCTATTGGCCCATTGTATGTGTATCATTTTTATTGAAGATTCAATAATATAAGAGATATTATTGGCTGGGTTTTTCTCCCTCAAGAGGAGGGTTTTCCCAGGGTATCTGCTGTGTCTTGTGTTATTTTTTAATTTAATTTCTGTGCATTTCAATCTGATCACTAAATTTAACATGGTATCAGAGCGGGTTTGAGAAGATCGTGATCAGATTTTTGTATTATGTTCTGTTTATTGATGACCACTCTAGAAAGACTTGGATTTATTTTTTGAAACCTAAAGAGTCTGAGGAAGTGTTAGGAAGGTTTAAGGAGTTCAAAGCCTTGGTAGAGAATCTTTCTCGTAAAAGAATCAAGGTCCTCAGATCAGATAATGGTGGAGAATACACCTCTGGCAGCTTTAGGGATTTTTGTATTGTTGCAGGGATTAAGAGGGAGTTCTGTGTCCCCTATAATCCTCAACAGAATGGTGTTGCAGAGAGAAAGAACAGGACGATCGTGGAAGCAGCAAAAGCCATGATCCATGACCAGGATCTACAAACCTTCTTATGGGCAGAAGCTTCTAGGACTGCTGTATATGTTTAGAATAGAAGCCCTCACAAGGTCTTGGAGAATATGACTCCGGAAGAAGCCTTTATAGGGAAGAAGCCCAAGGTTAGTCATTTGAGCATCTTTGGATGTCCTGTCTATGTTCATGTTCCAAAAGAGAAGAGAACTAAGTTGGAGCCTTCTGGCAAGAAGGGAATCTTTGTGGGCTACAACGAGACATCAAAAGCCTACAGAATATACATTCCTGGACAGAAGTTGATCGAGATTAGTAAGGATGTCACATTCGAGGAAGATGTTGCATTTAGGAGATCCAGGGGCACTCATATGGAGATCGATAATGAAGAGTCACCTCAGGATATGGAAGTTGACCATACTCCTGAGATTTAGAGGGAGACTTCAGAACTGAAAGAAGACATTGATCCTGTTGAACCCTTGGAACCTACTGATGGCCTACTGACATTGTTATTGGGAGAAAGAGACCTCTATGGGCCAGGCATACTATGCAAGAGGCGGAAAGTTTGCAGCTCCTAGAGGCACATTCAGAGAAAGTAAAAGGCCACATAAGTTCTCCAGTTATGTTGCCTTAATGAGTCAGATTATTGAATCTGAGCCTACCTGTGTTGAGGAAGCATCTAGTCAATAGGTTTGGAGAGATGCTATGGTAGAGGAGTACCAATCAATTCTCAAGAATGATGTTTGGGACATTGTTCCTAGACCCGAGGGCAAGTCTGTGGTATCTTCAAAATGGCTCTTCGAGATCAAGCTTGCTGCAGATGGGAGCATTGAGAAGTACAAGGCAAGATTTGTGGCTCATGGGTTTTCTCAGAAAGAGGGAGTTGATTATGAAGAAACATTTGCTCCTATTGCTCGCTATACTTCTGTCAGAACCATCATTGCTATTGCTGCATCTAGAGGATGGAAAATTCACCAGATGGATGTGAAGACATCGTTTCTGAATGGTGTGATTGAGGAAGAAGTTTATATCGAGCAACCTGATGGATTTGAGGTTCATGGGAAGGAGTTTCATGTTTGCAAGCTGAAGAAGGCCTTGTATGGTCTTAAATAGGCTCATCAAGCAAGGTACGAAAGGATTGATCGGTACCTATCAAGTTTGGGCTTCTTGAAGAATGATTCTGACTCTAATCTCTACTTCAAAGTAATCAATGGTGAAGCATTAATTTTGGTCTTATATGTTGATGATTTGATTCTTACTGGAGAAGATCACCTGATTCTCGAGTGTAAGAAGGAGTTGACTTTTGAATTTGAGATGAAGGACCTTGGGCTCATGCATTACTTCCTTGGCTTAGAAGTCTGGCAGAACCCAGATGAGATGATTCTAAGTCAATGGAAGTACACCATTGACATACTTAAGAGGTTTGGTATGATGGATTGCAAATCCATGTCTACACCCATGGAGACCAACCTACATAAATTAAAGGAGGCTGCAGCTAGTTCAGACTGGGTGGATCCTACTTTGTACAGACAGTTGATCGGGTCCTTGATGTATCTAGTTAACACTAGACCAGATATCTGTTATGCTGTGAGTGCACTTAGTCAGTTCATGTTGAATTGAGATAGATACATCTTGTTGCAGCTAAACATATCCTGAGATACTTGCGAGGCACAGTTGGATATGGGTTGAGATACTCTTCAGATGCAAACTTGGAGTTGCATGGCTATACTGATTCTGTTTGGGCAAGGTGTGTCATCGATCTAAGAGTACCTCTAGTTGTTGCTTCAGTTTGGGTTCGCTATGATATCTTGGTGCCAGGAGCGTCATCTGTGGCATTGAGTACAACAGAGGAAGAATATATTGACTTGTATGGCAGCTCGAAGGCAGTGTGGCTTCGTAAGCTCCTTGCGATTGTTTGGACAATCAATGGAGCCTACTATCATTCATTGTGATAATCGGGGAGTTTCGTGAAGCTTTCTCAATAATCCCGTGGTTTCTGACAAAACCAAGCATGTTGAGATCAAGTACCACTATATTAGAGATATGGTATCATGCTATCACTTGAGGTATATCAAAGACCGTGCGAGCAGATGACAACATTCTCACCAAGCCTCTCTCCGGATAAAGTTTGTGTACTCGAGATAAGCTTGGTATGGTGGAGAATCCAACCTAATGAGAAAGAGTCTCAATATCGTGAGCTTGTTTAATGAGTTTTTCATGGAAGTTTGAGGTGAAATCCCTTGTTTAACGAAGTTCTTCTCTCGGAGAGAAGTTCAAGGTGAAACTCTTGTTAACAATGCATTTCTCTTTGAGATTTGAGGTGAAAGCCCTTGTTTCCACCCTCCGAGAGTCATGGTGGATGTCATGTGTGTGACTCCATGACACATCTTGTACTTGTGTTTCACCCTCTGAGAGCCACGGTGAAAGTCATGTTGAGGTGACAACATCAAGCCAGTGATTAACACTTGTACACACCATAGCATGGTTGTAGCCATTATGGTTGATATCGTGTTGAGGCGATATCTGATATCACGATGAGGTGATATTCTTCTTTTCCACATTTGGTTGTAGCCATTGTGGTAGACATCACATTGAGGTGATATGACTTGTGTAGCTGGAAGTATCCTCCCTAGCTGAGAGGGAGGTTGATGTTTATAGCAGCTTCAGTCGCATTCTTCCAACAATCTCCTTTACTACATAAATTAAATAATAGCCTGGGGCTATTTAATTTATAAGATAGCGATTGGATGAGATGAAGTGGTACGTCTAATTGAAGGTGCTTTCTAAAGCTGACATCATGTAGAGATGCGCTCCATCTAAATGGCACGAGTTCCTATATGTGCCGACCTATTTCTTATTGGTTGCGTCCAAATGAAAAGGCATCTTTTATTATTGGTGGAGGCGACTAGAAGGTAGTTGAAGAGGCACATCCTCTCACAAATCATGTATATATATCCATTCATTCTCTCATAGTTGATCATCAATTCATTAGCATTTTCCAGTTCATTCATACATAGTTCGAAGTTCTTCATATGCGAGTTCATCCAAGAGCAGATTGAGATTTGTGTAAGAGGCTGAGATAACTATTGGCGATTGTATCATTCAGTTCTGTATTTGCATCAGACTGTGGTGCTGTGTACTGGCCTTTCTATTGGCCCATTGTATGTGTATCATTCTTATTGAAGATTCAATAATATAAGAGATATTATTGGCTGGGTTTTTCTCCCTCAAGAGGAGGGTTTTCCCAGGGTATCTGCTGTGTCTTGTGTTATTTTTTAATTTAATTTCTGTGCATTTCAATCTGATCACTAAATTTAACTAAGTCTATATTTGAGTTGATGCAAGAATTGACCATGCTAATGAAGAACCTTGACATGGAAAATACATTCAAAGATTGTTGCAAAATCTAAACATTTGGATGGAGAAGATGCCTTGGCATATGAGGAATGTGTGACAGAGCCCCAAAACGACCTCGTGGACATGCATGTAACTGGTGTTGATGAGGATTTGTTTGACAAAAAAGACAAAACAACAGCCTTGAATCCTAATACAGGTTCATCTAGTGATGATTCTAAGACTAATGACTTCCTAGGTGATTCTAGTAGAGCTGATGTTTATGGTGAGTTCACTAATGTACCTTCAGAAGAAGAGCATGTTGAGGGTAATTATGATGACGTCTTCAAATTGGCTATTGATGATGATTCTTTATCTCATTCCAGTAATGATAACTTAGGTGGTTTTTGGTTTGACTTCCAAACCAAGTCTATGAAGAGGGATGCTTATGCTGATTTCAGTACTCATGAGTTGGAGAGTGCTTTTTTCAGAGAGACAACCACTCTTGAGGAGCACAATGAACATTTTTTCTTTGAACAAAGCAATCAGCCCTTTAGCACATGTGATCCGGGTGTGTTGGCACCTAAGTATAATGAGGATCCTACATGGGATGAATTTCCTTTTTATCATGATGATGTTCAAATATTAGAGCACAATGTAAACCAGGAGGATGCTATTGAAGAAGCCAATTTTGGGAAGTTTGATGGTGATCTTGAACACAAATCTGATTTATTAATGCATGAAGCTGATTATAAGCAAAGGCTTAGTGGACTTGTTGAGTTTGATCCTCATCCTAATGTTGAGCATTTTTCCTCAAGTTGGTGGAGAGGGACATGAGTCTTGGAACAGCCATGGAGACATTGATGACAAGTATGAAGGTTCTGATTTTGGCATGCAACCTAATAGCAATTCACCATCCTTGCATGGTCATGATTGAAAAAATCAATTTTTGGTGTCCATTGAAAATGAAGTGCAAGCTCTATCCAAATTTGACAGCACACATAGTTTAATTGAAGAACTCTACTAGAAGGCTCAGATTGAAGAGAGACAGGAAGAAGTTAAGGATGGAGTCACTCTCCCTAATTTGCAACTTATCAAAGACTCTTTGGAGACAATGAAATCAGAGTACTTACACTTGATTAGAGATTGAGATTATGCCACAAATTTGCAAAGGAGGCCATTAGCGCATTAAAAAAAGAACAGAGAAAGGTTGATGAGCTTACTCTTGAGCTTGATTCAACAAAAGATATGTTGGAAAATACTCAAATAGCACTAAGGGAGGTGGAAGGTCAACTAGCTGATACACAAATTTTTAGGCAGCAAGAGAATGAGCAAAGAGCTAGAGAAATCAAGCAAGTAATTGATGAGCTTGATAGTATTCAAGAGGAGTTTGACTTAGAGGGTTTCCTAAAGAAATCAGGAAAGGGAAGTTTGTTATTAGCAAGAGGATTGGTTGATTTTGGGAATGAAGCTAATCTTCAATTTGTTGATAACCCATTATTTGAGATGGGTGTTGATATGTCAATTGATAATCCAATTTTTGAGTTGGATGATGGAACAACTTCAAGTTGTAGCGTTGCACTTGGTGAAAACAAGGTATGGGATCCAAGAGAAGTTTCAAGACTTGAGTTAAAGTGCAGTTTTCAGCTTGGTGTTGATCTAAGTTCACATTATGAGGAGGTGATTGGTTACCCTCCTGGAAGACCACATGATATGATATGTGCAAATGAGGAGAAAGATAAAGATTGCATTGGGAGTGAGATGACACTAGGAGGCATCATCATTCCTAACTACATGAGGAAGTGGAAGGTAACTTGGGTATGCCATTTGATGATTTCAGTTGAGGGTTATTTCCTTGTTGGTACTTGCCTTGAGTTGCATCATTCTTGCATGAAGTTTTGTCTTGAGTGTTGAAACTGGCCAACAAGTGGGAGATTTCATAAACTATCTGAGTTGATGAGTTGTAATGCATGCCCATCATATGTAGTTGGAGATAATTTTTTGTATGGGAAGTGTTGGATCATGGTGACTTCAACATCTTTGACATTACCAAGTTATCAAAATGTAGTTTTGTAGCTGCTGGAAATTTCATTACAGCAGCAAGGAAAGGAGATTTCAGGCTTGTTACTTATGAAGCTCTAAAGAAAGGATTACCTAAACATGACATCTACATGTTTGACAATGCATCCTTTGGTTTGAGTGATGCTTTATCTTATACTAATCCTTTTTGGGGGTTGGGTTTGAAGACAACAATTGGTCCATGCCCCATAGTTGTTGATGCTTTCATGGATGGGTTACAAGAGATTACCAAAGAAGTCACAAACTTCCATGGTGAGCAAGATGTTATGAATGGCACTTGGAGATATGATTTGTATTTTAGGTATGTTGGAGATCATTCTTTGTTGGGTGTCCATGCTTCGGATCCTCAACAAGGATTGACGGGGCTTATTGGGAATGGTAGGAAAGATCCATGGAGGGATAAGGAAACAAAATTTCAAAATTTATAGTGTTGTTCCTTTCCTTCCAAGCCATTTTGTGATTCCAATTGTTCATCTACAAATGGATTGGATAGAGATTTTAAGTAAGGATTAGAACAATGAATGGATGGTTATTCTTGGGAGTGTTCCTTGGCAAAGAATTGGTCAGATTTTTAGTCTTGAGCTTGTTGTTTGGTTGCAAGCCAGCCACCTCACATTTTGGGTTGCTCTCATTCAGGTGAGTTGGCACATTATTTCTTGTCAAGGAAGTAAAGTGTTTTAGTTGGAGATTGCTTTGAAGTGTTTCCCAACCACTCTTGAGTTGTTTTTGTGCAATACAATGCTCATCTCACATGCTTATACTTGGGAATTCCATTGGTACTACTATTATCCCTTGTGTAGAGTGCTAAAATCAGATTGTACTTTGCTGACTCTAGCTTTCAACAAAAATGATTATTTGTTTCTCCAAACCTTCCAAACTCTGAGAGTTCATCTTATGAAGGTTTGTGATGTAAACTTTGATTGTTTACTCTCGGTGTTGGTTCAAGACAGTGAACTTCCGCATGCTTTTGTTCATCATTCAGAGACTCTTGGAGTTGGAATAGTAAGAGTTTTTTAGAAGTCTTCATGGTTGTATTGTTAGAAGAATTGTCATTGATGGCAAGACAAAGAGCCTAATCAGACTATTAAAAGATGAATAAGAATAATGAAGTTGAATATGATCTTACTATCATGAACTCCATCTTTAGAAAGGGAGAAAAGAATGCTACAGATAGCAATATTTGAAGAACTCAAACATATAATACGTATCTGTCTAATGATTGATATTGACTAATACGTATTAATTCAAGCAAAATAAATGCACCCAGATCTGAGCTGGAGAATGCCTTATTGGAAACAAAAGCTGCTACAGATTGTCGATTCTCAAAATATGAGAATGAAGATACAGATTTAAAAAGACGTATTTCAGAATATGATCTTTACAGAAAGAACGACTGCACAAACATCATCAGTTTTGGTTATGGTATTGATTGATGTTTAAAGGACATGATTAAAATAACTAAATGTGTTAGTGTGCGATTGCTAAACAAATGCAACGAGACTTAATTAAATCGCACTCAAAAAGGAGAAGGACGTGTCTGTTTTAAATGACGTCTTCCAAAAGACGTGTCTACAGAATACTCTTCCAAAAATCATATTTGCTTTAAAGACGTCCTCCAAAAGACGTGTCTATAAGATGCCTTTCTAAAAGATGTGTTTTCCTCAAAGAACGTCTTCTTTAAGAAAAGTCAACACCAAGAGATGCAATCTGTGTCTAAAAGGCTTTATGAACTAATTAATCATTTTGTCAAAAGCAGATCAGTAACACTCTAATACAGTTTGTTATCAAAACTCATTCAATATAGGGGTGCGATCTATTGTCAAAAAAAAAAAAAAGTGTAAAACTCTGAAGGACGCATTTTCATTAAAGGATGTGATCTTTGAAAACACAATTATCAAATGACGTGTTTTGAAAAATGCAATTCTATTGGTTATTGTTGCAAAACTAATTTGTGTTGAGAAAAGACGTCAAGAATTGAAAGGACTTACTCACAAACAAGCGGTTCATAAAAACGTGTTCATACGATGCATAATAGAAAGGACGGTTTACTCACAAACAAGTGGTTCAAAAAACGCGGTTCATAATGATGTAATGAACCGACCAATTTTTTGATTTTTTCACAAATGATTACAATGCAACATGCACCCGTTAAGGTTAGCATAAACCAAAACGATGTGGAAAGTAACTCTAACCAGAATGTACACCAGGATCCGATGTGGGCAAGGTGTGAGCATTGGTCAGAGGATCTATGCAAATGCCAAACTGAAAAGAACTCTAACCAAGAATGGCGCCGAGTGATGGCGAGCATATGGTCAGAGGATCAATGCATGTTGAACAGAATGTAACCCTAACCAAGAATGGCGCCGAGTGATGGCGAGCATATGGTCAGAGGGTCCCTAAACTACTCAACTGAAAGCAAATAGGCGGCAAGCCAGCCTCTTCCACTTATTCAGTGGGAATTACAATATAACCCAAGAAAGAATTGAGAAGTGCTGACAGTACTACTGTTCAGCTTACAATATGTTAGAGAACCAGTCAGAATCATAAGATAAAAAGCTTCCAATGCAGCAACTGTTTAAGAAACCTCTCCAAATTCCCAAACTCTTTGAATAACCACTTCTCACTTAATTTCTGAACCTATTCAAATCTGATAAAACTGTTTGACAGAAAAAACACACAGAACAGCAGCATAGCAACTCACTAGAATGCACATAACTCACTCTAAACTCATCCTATTGACAAGGAATCAAATGCAAATTACTCTAATGATGTTGGCGTCCAAGATACAATCCATAAACCACCCCAAAAGAGCCTTATTTATTTTGCACAAATTTCTATGCAACCCCAAAAGGTACGGCCCAGCTGCAAGGGCGATTTTTCTCTAGAAAATCATAAAGACACTAATAAAATCTGGAAATGAGCAAGGTTGGTCGCCTTCCATAGACAAAGGGATAGACTCAATACCCAGAATGATAGCATTTTTATTTCATGAGTTATGAGTAAATCTTACATTCCAAATGACTTTCAGCAACATCAGAAATATGACATAACATGCAAACTAGAACTCCAAAATAATCACTCAACTGGAAAAATGCAATTCAAACCTATTACAAGCTAACCTTCTCAACTAGTTGCTATCTTTCAAGCAAGAAGAAGAGCCCATGCTAGGAGGTGTGATTTCCTCGAAGCGAGTGCCTGAAGACAATTCAGCAGCATAACGGTGTAGTAGACAAAAGATCCCAAATGAAGAGCTGAGGCCTGATTAAATAGACAAGAGAGAAACATCTAGAAGCTTCAAGAAGGCGCCCAAAACCCTAATTTCAAAATCATCTTTTCCCTCCAAAAGATGGCGTCCTTTTTCACCTTTGAAATATTTCACTTTTTAAAATAAAGTCAAATCCACAAATAGGCGTCCTTTTCCTTAATCTTAATATTTGACATTACAAAGATATACTTATCTCTCCATGGCCCCTGGACCCTTAAAGTCCCCTTTTTTAAAAACAACTTAAAGTTGTACTTGCTAGGCAAAGGGGGATATAATATTAAAATATAATATTATAATGAAAATACTTATCACTCCGAGAATTATGCGCCCAAGGCCAAAAACTGAAGTGCCAGCTGAATCAACCGAAGAAGAAGACCAACTGAACTGAACCCAACCTGTCCACTGCCAAAAATAGAATTTACTAAAAATAGTAAATTCGGAAGTTGCCCGAATGCCGAACCAACATACCATTAAGCTCTGAAAACCTAGAAAGAATCAATCGAAATCCAAACCCAAGCAACAACCTCCTCAAAAATAGGAAACCCTAGTTTCACCATCCGCCAGAGCCTAGGTCCTGAATAGGCCAACCTGACATAAATGATCACAAAATGAGAAGGACATTACATACGATGCATAATAGAAAGGACGTGTTTTTAAGGATTGAAACAAAAAGTCATAATCTGTGTAAAATTAATCACTTCAAGGAGAAATCGGTTCAGCAAAAGGCATATCTAAAAGGTGTGACTAAAAGCTGAAATGGCAAAAGTTGTGATCATCAATGGTTGTAATCTTTGAGCAACTTATATATTTGACTTCCCATCCAAGGCTGTAGTTGTGGTTGTGGCTGTACTTGGATTATATTTGATTGCTAAGTGTGAGATCATTCATCACCAAGGCAGATTGGAGGATTGGGACAGTGCAGGTCAGATTGAAGGCATCATCTTGCAATCATCAAGTCAAGGTTTGGTGCCTTGCATTAGGGGTTGGTGCTCCTTGTAGGTTGGTGCCTACTAAAATTGTAGAGGTTTGGGTGTACCTTGTAGATTGCAGTCTACTAAATCATCTCTTTTGTAAGTCAAGTAGGTTGGTGCCTACTTCATCAAAAAAAAAAATTCAATAAAGTTGTATCAACTTGTGTAAATTGGTTCATATCATTAAGTTGATGTAAGTTTGTGTAGAAAGTTAAAAAGGTGAAAAAGTTGGTATAGATTTATTGATTCACCCCCCCCTCTCAATAAATCTTTTGTGCTCTTCATGTATGTGGTGTTATAATGATGAGTTTGTTGAACTATTGCGAAGGATTGCTTTCCTTTTAGCAAGAAGATTGGGGGAAGTCACTTTTGCATTTGTAGCTTTGCATGACACCATGAGGAGATATGTTGTGGATTATGGTTTTGGGCTTTTCTTCTTGTTGCCTAAGTTTGTTCTAGGCAGTGGGATTGCAGATATGAACTTCACTGAGATGCTTTGGTAGGAGATGTTTCATGGTATAGATTTCAGCCCTCTCAAGAATTTTAGATTGAGTTTTGAGGATCGTTACATTTTGGGGTTAAAGGAGAGGAGAGTGCAAATTTGGCATGATGGATCTACAGTTATGGTTAGAGTGGTGCAATGTTGACATGGTGGTTTCCTTCTGAGATTGATGTGGGACCCTGAGATCCTACTTGGTTTTAATGTCGATCAGTTTGTTGTTTTTGGAGTTGTGATGGCATTGCATGAGGACAAGCAATCTTTGGGAAGGGAGGACTATAATGTCCCCTTTTTAGTCCTAAGCCTATCAATGACCATTAGCCAATTTTCGGAGTCCTGTAGGTTAAACGAAGGAGTTTAGGGGATTCCAAGATTCTTGGAGTTTTCTTGCTAGCAGTTTCAGGGTGTATTTGCAGAGGGTTTCTAGAGTGTTTTTTGGGTTTTTATCAGTTTTCTATTTTTAGTAAGTGCTATTTTGGGCACTTGGTCTTGGCAGCTATTTCGAGTAGGGTTTCCAATTTTGGCAGTTTAAGTTGGTGAGCTCTAATATTTCTGGTATATTATTCATCCTCCATGACTTAAGTCTTTGAAAAGGGTAATATTATGATTTAAGTTATAAAGTTATTATTTGACCCCTTGTATCCCATACCTAGACTTATAACAACTTAAAGTTGTTTTAGAAAAAGGGAAATTATATTTTCTAAGTTGGACACCGAAATGGAGGGTTAAGTAAAAATAAAATAAAATATTATATTTTCTCAAAAGGGGGGCATCCCATTTGGAGGGAAAAGGTATTTCAAAATGGGGCTCCTAATTTCTATATAAGGCCCATTGTGCTCTCATTTTCATTATGCAATCTTATGATAACAAAGTGTTGTCAGAGTGTGTTGTATCCAAAATAAATTTTTGCTTCAATAAGACATTTTTCTTAGAATGATCTAAATCATGTAAAATTGTTGTCAAAAGTATGTTTTAGGTCAAACCAAACATAGGCTTTTTGTGGGTTTGTGTCAAGGAAGATGCTTGCAAATTTCTAAAAATTTGAAAATTAGGGTTTCGTACCCTTGTTTTTAGGAAAACCCCTGAAAATAGGACCTTTCCAAAAGTAATTGAAAATGATTTTGATAGGATGAATTGACTTCAGGATCATACTGGTTAAGTCAAAATCACCAAAAAGTTTTATTCTGGTGGGTCTATTTCATTTTTTCAAGAGAAAAGCTAGGACCTTTGCAGCCATTAATGGCAGATGGCCAGTACCAGGTATCAAAATCTAAGCCTCAAAAGCTTCAACGATGAATCCATGACGAAAGATGCTCGAAAAGATGCTTTGTGACGGAGGGGATTTTCAAAAGTGAAAAATGCTGAAAATATTCTTAAGTCTGGAGAATGCACGCCTTGCTACAAAGGAGAGGCTATGTAGTCAAATTCCTTAGCCATTTTTCAATCACCCGTACACACAGCATGGTGAAAGCAATTGCTACGGTGAATGCATTCCCGTTGTCGACAATGGTGATCAAGTTAGTCGAGCTACAACGATAAACGCGAAGCGCGAAGAGGTGAAGATTTTAAAGGAAATGATGAAGTTGTAGGCAAAAGAGCCCCTGCTGACCAAGGGCGCTCATGAGTTCAAGAGGTTAGAGGCAGTCATCAAGTTTTTCCAAGATAGTCATCTCCTTCGTAATTTTGTTGGCTTTCCGACCCGTCATCAAGTAGGTTCACATGATTCATCAATCATCAACAACAGAGGCAAAGGCAGAAGGTGCTGAAAGCAAATAGCATCAAAGATAGCAGTCAAAACATAAAAAAGAGCCCCTGTTGACCAGGGGCGTCCAAGAATAAGACTATCCAGATGTCAGTTTTTGAGCAAGCTTGTCTTCAGATGATCTCCCCAGCATCAACTCAACTTTGCAACGAACTTGTTCACCAGCCTGTGAGACACATCAAACGACAACAACTGTTGATCATTAGAGCATGCAAAATGGAGGGTAAATCAGTGCATATCAAGACAAAAGAGCCCCTGTTGGCCAAGGGCGCCCTTTATTTTGAGTCACCTGATGAGGTTTTCAATAACTGCTTTCTACAAGGCACTTGTTCAACACTCTCTCAGCTTTGCAATCAATCCAGTTGCATGTTCACAGGACTTGTCAAGCATTCGCAAACGAAGATCAAGCTTGGCTAAGTGTCAAGGAAACTGCACCTTCCTAGAAATAGGCGCCTAGCTTTTTGGGCAATCAGATGTATTCTACAAGCTCTGTGACCTCCAGGAAGTTCTCCATTTTGATCAATCTTAGCAATGACACCGTCAACAAGTTCAACAGATAAATCAAACATCTGACGACAAGGATCAAACTAAGGCTGTTTGTGAAAGGTTGCAAGATGAAAATTTCCACACAAAAGGTCAAGGCACCCCTGCATGGTAGGGGTGCCCAAACTTTTAGGGTCTTTAAACCAACTTTCATGACTTGCAAGGCCAGTCAATCTTTCCGATACTAAACTGGTTACCCATTCCACATCTTAGCATGTTCGTCGGAATCATTAGTCATGAGATATCTCGGATCAAGGCACTAAAGGTCAAAAAGGGAAGAAATGAAAAGCAACCAAGAAAATGACTTAAGTCTGATGAAAAATGCACCCTTTTGGGAAAAGGCACCCAAGATTTTGAGGCATCAGACTCAGGTTTTAAGCTTTGCAGCTCCCAAGCACACTTCATCAGAGTTGTTCCATCTCAGTAGTGGATCTGTTAGCAACACTTCAAGATCAACTGAGCGACTGGAATCAGGGATAGAACATAGACGTTTCATCACAAAAAAATAATGAAAAAGTGTTCAACTCTCAAAAGGGACGCCTAAAGTCAGAGTAAGACTCAATTGACTGAAGTTGTCTATTTAGACAACCTTTCCATGTCTAAAATGTCCCCAAATTGGTGGAAATTAGTCCCAGGAACTCCAGATTAGGCTAATTTACACCTCTCCCAAACTTGATGCATTCAACATAAAACACTATATCTCAAGCCTAGGCATCATAATTCAACATCTTTCTTTGCAGGTTGAAGCCAAGAACAACATTTTCTTCTCCAAGACGTCTTTTTAAGATCTGATAGATGGGTTTTCATTGTTCATATTTTTGAAGATTAGTTGCACAAAAGGACAATTTATTAGAGTTTGCATCAAAATGCATAAATTTTGTAGAAAGACAGTTGATAAACTTCCAATCTTCTTCTTGTCTTTTTCCTCTTTTCTTGTCTTAGTTTTTTCAACAAAACCCACATGTTAGATTTTTCAAGAAAAGAGGAAAAAAACAAGAAGATTGGAAATCAAATAAACTAGGTTTGTTCAACATTGAAGCAACTACAATACCCAGGTGTCAATTTTTTTTCAGAAAAAATACTTCTCGATGGGTGTTATTTTTAGGGGTTTTCAGAAAAGTTGTCTGAGCATATCTGTGTTTATAGTCAACAGTCGAGTTTTTCAGAATATAGTACTCTCAAGTTGAAATCAAGACCAAAATGGTCCGACTTCACGACTTTCTGAAAACACTTGACACGAACATGCATCAAGTGTAACCTGTAGTCAAATTGGAAGCATTGGAAGGCGTAAATGACATCACCGTTCAATGGATAGCAAAAATGCGGAAGGTAGTCATTCCAAACACAGAGCCACCACCGGTTACTACCACACTATCTTCCACACTTCATATCAACAAAGCTGGATGATGCAGCTATAAAGTGGATTAAGTACCAGCAGTAGATTGTGAGTGGTGAAGAGATGCTACAGAGACATGTCATGATCCTACGAAGCATTGATTGCCCAGAGGTATAAGAAGTCAACGATTGGCTAGAGGAGCTGTTGACTAGAGGTGAGGAGGTGTAAAACACCTAGTTGGGACGTCCTACCCTCCAAGATAGCATTTATGATGAACAGGAGTTAACTTGATGCTTCTTTCCAAGTTAACTCACTGTTCCATTAATCATGCATGTCTATTTGCACTGATTGTGGATGTCTATTTGGACTTCCACTAATTATGGTTGTCTATCTCCACTAATCGTGGATGTCTATTTTGGAGACACTTTTGTACTTTGAGTTCTCTTTTAGTTTAGTTTCAGTTAATTGAAGTAGACTTCCAGTTAACTGCTAGGTTCCCCGCTTTTTAGGAATAAATCTTGCTGATTGATTGGCAAGAACTCTATGTTAACTCAAGGAGATTTTAGGGTTGCCTACTCTTTTGAGCTTCTATAAATAAGAGCCTTTGCTCATTATTTTGTAACTTACTTCATGGCAGCAAAACGCTGAGCTAAAAAGCCTTCATATTGTTCACTTAGTATATGTTCTTGGATTGTATTTGTGATAGTTAAACACCAAGTACAACTTGTGTTCTCTCTATTCAGATAGGTGTATTCAATCATTGTTCATGTAACATTGGTTTGATGGCTTCATGTGTGATTGTCTCTTTGACACAAGTTGTCCCAACGTGTAACCTTTGACGGAAGATTGAGATAATAAAATCAGGAGAGCTACCTTGTCTTTGATCTAAAAATCTCAAAGTTTTATCATTGTTTGTTGTTTCAATAATCTTCTTTTAATCTACACCTCAGAAAGAGCATTGTCTCTCCTTGGGAATTTAGCAGTAAGATTATCGTCCTTTGTAGTTTCTAGTAGTTTACTTTTCAGTCTACACCTCGGAAAGGTCTTGGTACCTCCTTGGGAATCCTGAGATATAACCTACCGTTTGAAGATTACTTGTGTGGATTCTATTCCGGATGCATTCTGGGAGAAATATTCGTTTAAGTGATCGAACCATCACATTCCCGCTGCTATATTCTCTTGCTCTGTTTATCTAGAGGAGATAGGATAGATTAAAAGTTAGCTTAGTTGTAGTTAAGGTCTGCAAAAACCAGAGAAAACATTAGCTGCAACGCATTGTGTTTATGCACCTTTGTGTCCTGTTGCCGAGTAAAAAAGATAGGAATAGTAGTTTATTTTTTACGCAAAATTAGCAACAAGAGGGATCTTCCCCTCCCAATTTGAAGAAGCAGTTACTATACACTTGCAATAGCTGACCGTTTCCAATAAGCACTCCAGAGGTGCTAATTGAAATGCCAACAGAGTGAGGATTGAATCCTTCAAGGGCTTTGGAGACGAAAACCTTCAAAGTTGCTTTCTATTTGGGTGTTGAAAGATACTCCCTAGCTTGACGTGGGTGTGACTTCATTGTAAGAGTCACCATTGGAGTCACCATTGTGGGTGTGATTTCAGTTTGCTTTCAGTTTTGGCTTCATTTGATGTTTTCTAGTTATGTATTTGGTCCGATAGCTAATCTTGCAGAGTTTTTGGAGGGATTGGAGGAGACTTTTAGAGTTACTTCTTGCGCATACCATTTTGTGAACAACAATTGAAGCAACAAAGATCTGATTCTGGGTATTGGACCTATTATCTTCTCTACCTTGGGCGACCCTATGCACCAATTTCCAGAATTTATGGTGAACTGAATTTTCTAGAGGCAGATCGCCCCCTTCCAAGGCCGTACCATTGCTAATTGGTGATTGTGGGTATTTTGGGAGTTGTTAGTTCTTGTATGCAGCGTTTGGTTAACTCATTGGTGGCATTGCAATCTGTTTGGTGAAGTCACTAGCTGATTTGAGAGGTGTTTCTTGGTAGTTGTGCATTTTGGAAGCTTGCTGTTTGGGTGTATCAGACTGCTGCAACAGTCATATCAGACCTGTTACACTTTCATTCTTTCATGTGTTGTGATTCCTAATTGCTCTTATGTTGGAGGGATGGTTCATTGACTCAGTAGGCTATCATATTAGTTTGATTATCTCATATTTTGCTATAGAAACTTTGTATTGAGCACTTATTATAATGCCGAATTGGTAGTACCTATCAGCGATATGGCTCTTATTGAATTTGTTTGCTAACCCCACTAAATAAGTGGCGCTCTTGCTGAATAAGTGGTTGAGATTTCTTTACATTTCATGTTATGCCCACTAAATAAGTGGATGAGTTTCATTTACTTTCATGTTATGCCCGCTGAATAAGCGAAGAACCTTTCTTTGGCTTGGTTAGCTTGTCGCCAAGTGCTTTCTTGCATAGTTGTAATTCCCGCCGAATAAGTGGAGGTTTCATTTCATGCTGTTGAAATGACATACTTACCCCATTGAAGAAGTGGTTTACTTTAGAAGTACAAAATTGTAATCCTTACCACCGTATGCTCCCACCTTGCCCACATCGGGATCTGGGTGATCAAAAAGTGGAAGGCATTTGCTTTCAGTTGGTTTTGATTATCACTCAGTCCATTGAACAAGTGGATGCTTTCAGTTAATGCATTGTACACCTTACCACCGTATGCTCTCACCTTGCCCACATTGAGATCTAGGTGATCAAAAAGTGGAGGGTTGCTTTATTCAGTTGATTATCATTGTTATATTTGCTAATGTTAACCAAGTTGCAAATTGAAAAAAAAAAAAATTAAGGGTGGGTTATTACAAGAGAGGAATTGATCCACCTATGGCTTTGTCCACTCGATTAAGAGGAACATGCCTACCTCAAGACAAGTGGAGAAGCTAGTTGCAATTCATAGTGCCTTGAGATTTCAAGATTTCAAGATTGCTGAGTATTGACAAACTTTAGTGACATGTTGGGATGTTGATCCCGAGGTTGTTAGGTAGATTGCTGAGGAGGAGGTGTAGCTGGGATTGGTTGGGCTTCCATTGGAAGATCCACAACTTTAGGAGAGTGCCAAAAACAGCTCTTTTGATATTGATAGCCTAGATGCTTGTTGTACTTAGTAGTAGTATGGCATTTTTTTACGTTGTATATCGAGAACTTTGAAGTTTGAACAATGAAATTAGAAATTATCACTGTTAGTATTAATTATTATGTCATTAGCTATGAATTTGAATCATGATATACTTAGTGCTGTTACACTAACATTGCTATTGTCACTGCTTTCATGATTAATTTTATCAATTTAGTGTTGTTATACTGCTGTCATGATATATTTATTGCTGCTATACTGTTGTCATTGTTTTAATTTTGATGTCATGCCACTCAATATTAGTTACAATTGTAGATATGTCTCTGTGTGTGTGTGTGTCCCTAGACTGCCATCCCCGAACTGTGTCCCTTGCCAGCCCACTGTCCCTATCCCCAAAGCACTGTGGATCATAGTAAAAATGTCAATACATGTTTTAAAAAAAAATTACATAAAATTTTAATGACATATTGGCCCTTAAAGGTAGGCATAATCAAAATTAAACCATCTAAAGAATGGGAGTACCAAAAACAATAAAAGAAAACTAACTACCATCAGTATCAATATCTATTCATCTACAAAGTAGCTACCATCTAGTATTAAATATTGAAAATAATATCAATTTTCATTTAGCTGATTTAAGAAAAGTACGTGCTCATAATAGCTAAGATGCTAACTTTGTTCTAGAAATAAATGTTTGCCTACAGTTTGGATATTGATCTTCCATTAGCAGAGATACAGCATGCAAGGAACTATTTAATGCTGAGAGGAGTAGAGAGTCACAAGGGTTCAACTCAGCAGCAATCACGTCATCTTCAGTGATTGCTTGAATGCTTATCTCTATCCCTATAAAGGACAATTGTAAAATGGTGTGGATATCTGGTTGGACACATGACTTAGAGCAATCATTCGCGCCATAAATGCATTTGATCCTTAATGCCACTAGTTGTAAATGCCAGTTGTAAGGTTGAGTCAGCACTTGAGCAAATACAGACTAAAAGTGTGCTATAGCAAGTCTTCTATTTTCTTTCTCACCATGGTTGATTTTCCTTGATGTTTCTGTCCACCCATCTGATTTGCTGAGTAAATTGAATTTGTCTTGGTTATTCTTGAAAAGAGAGGCAAGGATCTCTATGTTACCCATTTTAAGGAGCAGATATAAGTTCCAATTTCAGGCCTTTGCCAACCTGTGATTACTTCTGAAAAGTGACATCATTCTGCTGGAACAAATAAGCACCACCACTTTCACAAGTGGCAGGCGATGAAGTATTAAATCAAAATTTTTGTTCTATCATTTCTCTACAGCTCACTGTTCCCTAATCAAAGGATTAGATTGTGATCCGAGAAATTCATCCATTGTGTTTCCTCAGCCATATGCCTAGAGAAGAATTCAATTGTAATAAATGAGATGAAAAGTAGGTATCTTTAATAAAGTTATTTTCACAAAAATCTGTTCTGATTGATTTTCACATTTTATGTTAGAGCAAGTAGTAGTAGGATGCTCCATTAAGAAAATAACTAGATAAACATTTTGATGTGTTATAATATTATTGTTGTCTATATCTTCAATGTATTTCTCAGGTTTTTCGGAAGGACAACAGGCCAAGGATGACTCACAAAGAGCTCTTTCTCGGCGGAATAAGAAAAGTAGCTCACTGCAATGAACTTGCTATTGAACTTGGGCTTTCAGGTGAACAATTTTTTCTTTGAAATCATGGATGAATTTTAACAATTGTTCAAAAATTCAAGCAAGATTAGGAATAAAGTGAGAGAATCAAGTTTAACAAATGATCATTTGAAAATTTTGTAAGGGAGAGAAGCAATATCTGTATTCCTCAATGGATCTAATAGAAATTTCACTAACCTCTTCTTTTCCAGCAAATTAAAAAAAATAAATTGCTTAAATTTTAGACATGACATTAGAACTTTAAGTTTGAGTTGGAGTTATTTTGCAAAAACATTCTCTGGTTTCTGTTTAGTGTATTTGTTGACTTTTCCTTGTCTTACTCCAACAGAGGCAGATGCTAAGACGTTAATGATTCTTAGAGATGAGAAAGCATATGATACCTTGCATTGGGTGAGGATAATTTATTCTCTAAGATACTCTCTTTAGTAGAAGCTTCATATGCCATGCTAGAGAATATCTTTCCCCTTTATGGATTTTCCTTATATCATTGCAAATGGCGTTTTAAGTTTTTCATATGGTTTTTCCTTCATAATAATTTCATAAACATGAAGAAAACTCTCTGCACTTTGGCTTGTCATGTACTGAGGACATATCTCTTTGTTTTGTTGTTTGTAATCCTTACTTCCTGTGTAGTCTTTACCGTGTGCTAAGTTTAAGTGCTGTTTAGACTTATATAGTCATAGGTCTTCAAATCAGGCTTACAGGACTCCTGGAGTACTCGTTAAGTCCTCCAAGTTGTTGAAAATGTTGTCGTTGATGATGAAAAATGTTGTCATTGATGTCAAAGAAGAAATCAGTTTGCTGATGTCAAGAAATTGTTAGTGGGAATTGAAACTATGAAGGCCAAAGGCCAGTAAATCGAACCATTCCAAGGGCAGAATTTATCTTATCAATGGCAGCGATGACATTAGATTAAATTCTTTATTCTATGCTAGCCGACCCTCCTTATATTGGTGCCCCTCCTTGGGATTTGATAAATAAAATAAAATTAATATTTAAATCTTATTTGGGCCGACCCCCATTTTTGTGTAATATCCCTTGTCCAATCTGATGTAGAACTACTGATTTTATGCCCAAGGAATATTGTCAAACAGTTTGTGTGCAATGTTTTGTTTGCTGGTCTGATTGTTTCAGCCTGTGATTTGATGCTTGTAACCAATGCCAAATTGATTTGAATGCTTGAAAAAGACTTCTAAATTGTCTAAACAACTAACTAAATGATATGCAATCACTTTTGTATTTTTGGATGCATATAAATGTGAACTAGATGAAGAAAAATGCAGCTACAGCTCAATGACATTATATCAAACAGTTGGTATACATCCTCATACCACGTTCAAATGATCATTACAATGATTCATAACTCCCAACTGCTGATATTATTATTGATATGCAATCCTTTTACAATGATGATGATGAGAAATGCCAAGACCCTTGGCTTACATCTAACATAATGTTTACAATCAGATCTGAAGTAATTGAACACCTACAGCAGCTACCATGAAATGCATCTAAATGACCAAAAGAGTTCATACAAATCAAGAGGAACCTGGAGTATGAAGTCGGCTTTGATTATTGATGAAGAAGCAAGCAATATCTGATTTGATTCATGACCTTTCAGCTCCAAATTGTGCCTCAGACCCAGCCGCCCCTGTTCTGATATAAATTAATTTTTATAAAATAGTTCCCAGCCTCTACGCCCTCCACAATGCATCCATATTCATCTCCAAGCCCTCCTATGAAGTGCGCCCAAGGTAGAAGGAGGAATCAAACCAAGATAGAGGAGTTACAAGCAAATTCGTGGCTTTCACAAGCTGGTAATGGTGACTGATAACGAATATCAGAATGCTGGTATGATAGATGTGAATGCAATTCAACCTCCTATATGATAAATCGATGATGACTCCAAGCTTCAAAATATCTCCAACTCCTTAGAATTCAAGCGCTCCAATCCAAGACCCAAACCGATGGATATTGTGGCCACAAGCAAAATCGTGGCATCATATGCAAACTAAAGATGACTGAAGTAATATATCAGAATTCTAGAAATGTCTGATATGAAAATCTGAATATACAATCGACCTCCCTGATGCAAATAGATGAAGACTATGATCTCCAAAATGTCTTCAATGCAAACACCAATCGATTTCATACAAAACTTGGCTAAAGGCCACAAAGTTTTTACAATGAAGCACAAATAGAAAGTCTGAAGTGACTTCCTCCAGCTGCAATAATTCAAGTGATATTTCACACCCTCAAAATTGCTTACCAATTGAGAGTTTTCGTTTTCAATGGCCAAATGAACAACTACAGAAGCCCCTCGGCTCCACAACCGAAAAAAATATTGAAACGATCTTCAAATCTAGATGTCTAGAAGCTTAGGCAGCCCCTCTATTTATTCTTTTTCTCCAATTCTTCAAGAAGCTTTTAGAATATTATTTTATTTTATTAAGTGACTATGATATATTTTTAAATTCAAGTCACTTTATTAAATTAATTAAATATAAGGTCCCCTTATAATTTTGATTTATTTGATAACCTTATAAATAATTAACTTAATACCACTTTTTAATTTAATTAAAATAACTAATTAGTCATCCTCATGAAAAATCATTATTTTGGACAACTTAATTAATTAAATTAATTAAATCATGTTGTCCCTCATTTTTGACTTGTTAAAAATTGGGATAACCTATCAAAATTTTGATAAAATTTGAAGATTTTCTCTTCTAAGGCACGTTTTACGAGGTGCAAAGGTTAGAAAATTTCAGTTTTGGGTCTATAGTCCTTTTGGCTAACATTTTTCACTCACTCTTGTCCGTTTTCGTGAAATTTTGAGTCATTTTTAGTGTGTTTTTGGTCAATTTCAGTTTTTTTAGGCAATTCAGCAGAATAGGGAAATTTAAGCCTAAGAGCAAAATTGCTGAATGTCCAAAAAATCCCGACTGCCTTATGCAAAATTGCTAAAACTTCCAAAAGTTCCAAAATTGCTAAAACTTCCAAAAGTTCCGATTTTGCTTAAGTTGTTTAAAAATACCTATTTTTATTAAAATGAAATTGTCAAATGAGCTAAAAGGTCCGATTTCTTCTATTTGACAAAATGTAAAATTGCAATGAGTCTCTAAAAACCCGAAATGCAAGTAAAAGGCATTTTTGAAGTTATTTGTTATATTTTTCACTTGCAATGAGCATCAAAAAAACCCGAAATGAGTTTTGCAAGTGTTTTTGTGAATTTTGTAGCTTGCTCTTGCTCATATGTACCCCGATTGAAGAGATTTTGGCATGAAGAACACTTGGCAAGGTCTGCAACTTTATTAAATTTCCCATTTTTGCTCTACCATTGCCACATTTTTGCAGATTTGAGTTTGTTCAAGGCGCCTAGGGTTTTATTTATTTATTTATTTTTCTTTATTTTGGTTTGTAAACTCTTATGTTCTTTGTTTCTTTTTATTTTTCTATTTTTGTTGCTTTAAATATTTTGTTCTTGGGTTGCCTTTCTATGGAGATTGAGATTGCATATTATAAAAAGTGTATGGCTGAAAATGCGTTTTTCCACTCCACATACCCTTCATTCATTTCTCTTTCATACACCATCATATTCATTCGCCCTTCATTCATAAAAACATTTTTCTTTCTCTTTCATTCGCCTTCCCATTCGCTTTTCATTCACTTACCTTCATTTCATATTCATTTGCCATTACCATTTTTCTTCATCATCATTATCATTTTCTACAAAAATGATTCCCTTGGCTGAAAATCAGGTTTTCATAATCTGATTACAAGTAGGAGATTTTGACCAAGATTACAAGTTAAAATGATAAACTTGCAATGACCTCTTATTTTTCCTACCTTGCACTTTTACTTGCAATGGCTTCCAAAAATCCCGATTACATTATACCTTGTAGAAACCCTAAAGCTTCCGTTCTCTGACGAAGACTTGATCAATTTTCAATTCACAATAGACATAATGGTTCGATTTCCAATGCAAATGCATTATACCCTTGAGAAGTGCGAATTCCACAATAATAGGGATCATTAAAATATTTCGAACTTTTAATTTCAATCTTTCAATAGTCTTCAGCGTAATTTTTGATTATAAAATATAATCTCAAATGGCCCCTTCCAATGTTGGGCGACCCCTTTATCAAAATCACTTAAGTCGTAATATTAAAATATTACAACTTTATATTATAATCTCCAATTAATTAATATTTAATTAATTCAATTAAATATTAATATCTCTCTCATTATTCACCCGATGCACGAGCCGTCTGAAGCTGACGAACACTGAAGTGATTCTGAACATAATCCATCCATACTGCTAAAAATAGCAGGGGTCCCACGCTGACTGCCAATAACTGCTAAAAATAGCAACTTATGCAAGAAGTGTCCGAACGAGCCCGAACGAAAGCCAATTGATCAAAACTGACAATCTGAAGCTGAGCCAACTCCATCAAGACCCTCTATCCAAACTATCAGCCTACGAGGGTCGCATAATAGGCCAATCCTGTGCTCCGAGAGATGTCAACTAGAAGGGGACATGACATACCTTACTTCTGTCAGCCTTCCAAAACCCGAAATTCACTTGTGAGCCCATTTTTGCATCAAATTATCCCTTCCCTTGTCAGTCTTGTTTACACACATGATCTATCAAACCAATAAATCAAGGCATGGGCATTGTTTTATAACAATTTCATCTTGAATAAGGTGTTATGGGTTCTTCATCAGTGAACAAAAGAAGAAGAGATACAACAGTAATTCATGGAGCAGCTCGAAGGTCAATAATCCTCATGAAACCATCTAGGGACAAAGTAAATCAAGCATGGAAAAAGGACGCAACGAAGAGAAGAACTTCCTAAAGAAATGGTACTACTCCAAGCCTGTGATAAGGTTGAAGTTCGCCAAGGACACAAAGATCATTAAGAATGCAAATTCTCGTTCCAAGTTCGAGATCTCTTCACCAATCCTGAATACTTCAAGTTCTAAAATCCTGAAGCAGCATGAAGATCATCGCAGATGAAGGATGATGTATGTGATGTCCCCATCCTAGTCAGCAGCTGGTGACGAGGTTAGCCTATTATTCGATCCCTCGAGGGTCGACAGAGTGTGCAGAGGATCATCACTCGCGCTTACTCGTGTTTGGTAGCTCCAGTTTTGGTTGTTTCAGTTGGGCCTTCGCAGTCTTCGTGAGTGCATTTTCGAACTTTCTATTTTTAGAAAGTTAGGTCAGCGGAAATGCTATTTTGGGCAGGCACTGGTTCAACTATTCAGCTCAGAGTCGACCCAGTTCAGCAGTTTGATGATCAGACGGAGAAATAAGGAGTATTTAATGATTTATTAAATATTTAATATTTTGACTTTATATTAAAGTCACTTTATTGAAATATTTAAATATTTAATTAATTTGGCCTATTATAAAGTATTTTTTTTTATACTTTATAATAATGAATTAATATTTGATAAAGTGAATAATTATTATTCACTTAATAAGACGCCAATTAATTATTAATGATTTCTCCTAAAGTAAAAGGGCGAATTAAATCATATTATTAAATGATTATTTTAAAGGAGATTGGGTCGAACTTCTCAAAGGAGAATATATATTCTTTCAAGGCAAAATCGAACCATTATGAGATTATTATTCGACTTTTGTCTTTTTGCTCTGAGCATTGGAGTTTGCAAACCCTAGGGTTTCTGGCAGACAAACGTTTCTGGAGAACGAAAACTCTTCAGGAATCAGGCAGACTGAGACTGTGAAATACCAGTTTAAGCTTGCACTTGGTGATTTCACACAGAGATCACAGACTGGATTCATTGATCGATTTATTCAGAGATAGCAGAGAATAATCATCTACCTATTGAGGCGACTTCATCAGAGACATCTTTTCAGAGATCTGGCAGTTATTATCTTGAGCCGTACAATATTCATCATTGCTGCAGCAGGCCGTACAGATTTGTACCTTTCAGGCCGTACATTCCTTTCTCTGGAGAAACGCCTTCATTCTTCAGATTCTGGTGATTGGACCTTGGGCGCATTGGTTGCTGGAGATTTGGCATTGATTTTTGAGCTTGGATATTGATCATTTGGAGCTGGCCGTACATTCTTCACTCTTCCCAAGGCGGCTGTAATAAACCAGGTTCTTCAATAAAATTTATTGTATTTCATTCTTTGTTCAGTTTTTGGTCATTGTAAGCTTTGGAAACTTGAAATAAAAGATACGCCTCTCTATTCTGGACATTTCCTACGCATTTTCTTGAGCATATGATTTTTTATGAATTTTCTAGCATTTACTAGAGAAATCGCAGCTTTCTCCTTTTTGTCTGAAAACCTCAAAAACACAAAAAAAATCAAAACTTGCAAAAACAAAACAATCTCGGTTTTCGGGTTGAGAACCACCAGGGTTCTTACAATGTAGTTAGAGTCATGTCTTGGACACTTAAAATAATTTCAATTATGTATTTTACTTTCGACAAATATATGTAAAAACAATTTTGCAAATTGCAAGTGTTCTTTCCTTGCAATTTTGAAAAATGTAATTACATGTAAAATCTTACAAAACAAATCACAATTTGGATTGTAATTTTGAATAAGTCAATTGCAATTAGTTATCGGTTGAGAGATTTTCTCAAGTTTGTTGAGATCCTCCCACCTTTTTCTCCATACCTCTCTCCTATAAATACTTGAGAGGGTTTATTGTAATCTTTGATCTTTTGGCAATGCAACAAAACTCTGCTAATTTGTATGTGCACTTGAAGACTTTGAGCTTAGATGTAAATCAGATTACAATCAATTAAAAGAGGCAAATTGCTTTCAAACTTTGTGTTGATTCAAGGTGTTATGTGACGACATTTTCTGTATATTGATTGTGAGTTTTGTGGTGTTATACAAGAGGGATTCAAGCTCAATTCTGCAGACTTTGAGCTGCTTATTGCGTTTGGAGTTTTAGAATGGTTTTCAGATTTGATACTACAGACTTTGAGCTGTTTGTCATGTTTGAAGCTATTATAGAACGCTCAAACAAAGGGGGTAACTTGCAGACTTTGTGTTGCTTTTATTTTCTATTTTGAGCTGCTACATACTGTACTTGGTTACCAGAAAATCATCTAAAAAGGTTGATAGGAGAGTAAATTGTCAAAGACTTTGTGCTTTCAATTTGTTTTCTCGTCCCGGAGAAGCAACGAAGGACTTTGTGCCTTTATGGAAACTTTGCTTCTTTATTTGTTTACTTCATAAATCATTTATGTTTTCAGCTATGATTCTTTTCTGAAACAAGAGAAAAGAATAAGTGTCTTTTCTGGAAAAAGAGAAAAAGACAGAGTTTCACCCAGATTTAGAATAGATTTATAGTTAGAGTGTATTTCTGAATTGTTAAAATAGACAAAAAGGGGGAGCCTTCCCTTTGAAAATAGGAGAGTTTATCTCTCACGTGTGGCTGAAACCACAATTTTGCATATCCTCAAGGTATACAAAATTTTCAACCAACAAATCAAACTAACTCCAAAACGGGGACATTACAGTCCGCCTCTTCTGAAATTGCTTGTCCTCAAGCAATTCACCACCTGGATCCCACAAGAACTGCAGAATGTCCCTGTCATCACCGAACAGCTCTTGCAACACTCGCTCAAACTGAATCTGTCGAACCAACTCAATCCCATCACGAGGTGTCGCAGAAGTATAAGCCTCAAAAGGAAGCAAGCCAAGAGACTGACGATCCTTGCCTCCAATTTTCACACAAGATAAACTATCATCTAGACTATCCATCACATGCTCCCCTGAACTGTGCATCCGAAATAAATCATGTACATGAGGATCAAAAGTGAAGCTGTACACACTCCTCCCATGTACACCTCTGAAATCTCCTCTGTGAGTTTTGCTTGCGATCCTGATGCACTGGTAGGATCACAAAGGCTATCATCAATGCTCAGCTCAAGACTGGAATCAAGAGAGTGATCATCATCCAAATCATAGAGTGGGCTGTCATATGACCAAGTAGCTTCAATCTCAAACAATGGATTGAAGATCATCTCATGCTTCTCTTGAATCACCTTCTCCTTTCTCTTTCTGTCCAACCCTCTACAGAAACAGATAGAGTGCAAACCCCCACCTGTCATTCCCCTCAACACATGTTTCCTGCCATCAACCTCAAAGGACATCTCCATCTTAGGTACATCGAAGGTAAATACTCCCAAGTCCTGGAGCCATTTCATGCCCAAAACTATATCCATCTCACCCATGTTGACCACATAGAAATCAGAATGTAATTCAAAGCTGTTCAACATCAAAGTGAGATTAGTAATCCACCTAGTGCATGCGAGGGTATATCCATTAGCAATCGAACTCTAAATCCATCAAAATCCTCGGCCTGGAGTTTGCACCTAGCTACAAAATCCCCATTGAGAAAGTTATGTGTTGCACCAGTATCAAGCATAGCAATGCAACGCAGTCCATCAACTGTCCCTTGGAATCTGAATGTAGTCTCATCCTAAACATTGGCAAGAAACACCATGGGAGTAGATGTCTTCTCATCCTGATCAACTCTTGAAGCAACCTGCTGGTCCACATCATCAGAATCAGAGTCCTCAAAGTATGCCCACATAAAACGATTTGCTTTGCCCTTAGGTCTCAAAGGGCAATCATGATCCTTGTTGTAAGGCTTCTTACACCAATAGCATAATTTCTTCTTCCTCAACTCTTCTTGTGTCTCCTCATCAATCATGGGTGCTGATTTCTTTTTCTTATCAGCAATGTGTTGAGGACTCTCATTGCTAGTAGCAGGAACCTCCTTGTGTGAACTCTTGCTTTTTGGGGCTGCGAACTCCATGCTCCTAACTTTTCTCATTTCTTCTTCCAGTGTTGGAGGATCAAAGGCTTTCAACCAACCCTTCAATGGTTCCATCAACCCCTCAGTAAACAAGACTACCAACCTCCTTTCACTGATATTGGGTACCATCACTGACAACCTCTAAAAATCAGCAGCATAAACTTCTAAGGTTCCATGTTGCTTCAATTGTGCTAGCTCTCTGAATGTCACCTTAGGATCCTTGACATCAAATTTGTCTATCAATCTATTCGTGAACTCCTCATAAGTATTGATAAGGTTATGGCCAAGAGTGACCAAACCGTGGTACCACCATTCGTGAGCAGTTCCCTCTAAATGAAGTGTAGCAAATTTGATGGCATCTTCTTCAGGCATTGGTCACAAAGAGAGGTAGTTATCAAGCTTTTGTACCCATGACCTTGTTGTACATTTGCCACTTCCATCAAAAGGAGCCAAGGTAACCTTCCCAAGAGCTTGCTGAAAGTCAATCCTTGGAGCTACAAGAGGGCGGTGATCAACCCTTCCACCATTCCTCCTGTTCTTATGATTCATAAATTGATCAAAAGTCCATTGCTCTCTAAGGTCCGGAGGTAATGCGTTGTACTCCATATAGGCTTTCCCTGCATAATCTCCAAATGGTTCATTAGCCTCAACCTATGGTTGTTCTTCCCTTGCTGTGAAAGTGGGAAAGAGAGGTCTAGAAGTTGACCCTCTTGAAATTGTGGTATGCTGTCCCATCGTTCTTTCACCTCCATTCCCATTATTGATGCCACTATTACTATTTTCACCCACATTATTATGTTGTTGCTGCTGTGGAATTAGAGTAGCAATCTGATCCATTCTTCCCAACAACCGTGACATCATATCAAGCATGCTATCGAACTTTCTTTCTATTCTAGCATCTCTTTCTTTTGTTTTAAGTCTTTCTCCTTATGCCATCTCTTCAACTGCTTTTCTTCTTTCCCTAATAGCCCTTGAAAGTGTATCAGCTTCAGGTGTTGGAGGATTTTGATACTGCTGTCTTCTTTGTTCCCTGTTATAATATCTGATATCTCTTTCACTCATCAGCTGATCCAAACTCTTCACAGGATGGCAAGATCACAGCTCTGATACCACTGTAATATCCCTTGTCCAATCTGATGTAGAACTACTGATTTTATGCCCAAGGAATATTGTCAAACAGTTTGTGTGCAATGTTTTGTTTGCTGGTCTGATTGTTTCAGTCTGTGATTTGATGCTTGTAACCAATGCCAAATTGATTTGAATGCTTGAAAAAGACTTCTAAATTGTCTAAACAACTAACTAAATGATATGCAATCACTTTTGTATTTTTGGATGCATATAAATGTGAACTAGATGAAGAAAAATGCAGCTACAACTTAATGACATTATGTCAAACAGTTGGTATACATCCTCATACCACATTCAAATGATCATTACAATGATTCATAACTCCCAAATGCTGATATTATTATTGATATGCAATCCTTTTACAATGATGATGATGAGAAATGCCAAGACTCTTGGCTTACATCTAACATAATGTTTACAATCAGATCTGAAGTAATTGAACACCTACAACAACTACCATGAAATGCATCTAAATGACCAAAAGAGTTCATACAAATCAAGAGGAACCTGGAGTATGAAGTCGGCTTTGATTATTGATAAAGAAGCAAGCAATATCTGATTTAATTCATGACCTTTCAGCTCCAAATTGTGCCTCAGACCCAACCGCCCCTATTCTGATATAAATTAATTTTTATAAAATAGTTTCCAGCCTCTACGCCCTCCACAATGCATCCATATTCATCTCCAAATCCTCCTATGAAGTGCGCCCAAGGTAGAAGGAGGAATCAAACCAAGATAGAGGAGTTACAAGCAAATTCGTGGCCTTCACAAGCTGGTAATGGTGACTGATAACGAATATCAGAATGCTGGTATGATAGATGTGAATGCAATTCAACCTCCTATATGATAAATCGATGATGACTCCAAGCTCCAAAATATCTCCAACTCCTTAGAATTCAAGCGCTCCAATCCAAGACCCAAACCGATGGATATTGTGGCCACAACAAGCAAAATCGTGGCATCATATGCAAACTAAAGATGACTGAAGTAATATATCAGAATTCTGGAAATGTCTGATATGAAAATCTGAATATACAATCGACCTCCCTGATGCAAATAGATGAAGACTATGATCTCCAAAATGTCTTCAATGCAAACACCAATCGATTTCATACAAAACTTGGCCAAAGGCCACAAAGTTTTTACAATGAAGCACAGATAGAAAGTCTGAAGTGACTTCCTCCAACTCCAATAATTCAAGTGATATTTCACACCCTCAAAATTGCTTACCAATTGAGAGTTTTCTTTCCCAATGGCCAAATGAACAACTGCAAAAACCCCTTGGCTCCACAACTAAAAAAAATATCAAAGCAATCTTCAAATTTGGATGTCTAGAAGCTTAGGTAACCCCTCTATTTATTCTTTTTCTCCAATTTTTCAAGAAGCTTCTAGAATATTATTTTATTTTATTAAGTGACTTTATGATATATTTTTAAATTCAAGTCACTTTATTAAATTAATTAAATATAAGGTCATCTTACAAGTTTGATTTATTTGATAACCTTATAAATAATTAACTTAATACCACTTTTTAATTTAATTAAAATAACTAATTAGTCATCCTCATGAAAAATCATTATTTTGGACAACTTAATTAATTAAATTAATTAAATCAAACTACCTCCAAAACGGGGACATTACATTTTGGCACCCACTTTGAAATTAAGGTAAAATTATTTTTATTTTATTTGGGCTGACCTCTTTGACGGATCACCCCTCTTGGAGAAAGTCGCTTCCCTTGAAGAGGTATGAGAGGGTATAAAAGAACAAGAAATGTATTTGATGGTAAGTAAGTAGAATGTAATATCCAATTAATACAAGCAGATTTGTGAATGGAAGTGTGAGGAACAAAAGCTTTATCATTCAAACACAAGAGAGCAAAATAAATATTTTATCAAAGGCAGATTTTGAAGGAGATTTATTCTCAAGAAGACAAGACTTTGTTGAGTTAGAGGTTGGTGCCTCTCAATAGAAGAGATTGGTGACTCTTACTAAGTTGGTGCTTAGTAGTGGGGATTGGTGTCTCTAGTGGGTTGGTGCCTACGGATATTTTGTAAGAATTATTCTATTTGTGGCTGGATTTGGACAGTGGATGCAAGCAATCCTTTTCTCCGTGGTTTTCTCCTGAAAGGGTTTCCACGTAAATCTTGTGTTCTTATTTGTTGATATTGTGTGATTGATATTATTGTGATTATTAGTTTGAAAAAGTAAAAGACTACCTTATATTGATTCATCCCCCCTCTTAGTATAAGCTTGTGGTCATCACAAGTCTGAGTTTGGTAATGCTGGTCCTTATAGAAACATTCTAGATGTCATTTTGTGGGAATCGACTGCATGTTTAGTATTGAGTCGATGATGGTATTTTTTTCCAGGTCCAAGTCCTAAGTCCAAGTCTGAAATCAGCTTACCAAGTCTGCTAAACCCGAGTCTAGTAGAACTGATTCAAATAGTCTTGCACCCAAGAATATTTCAAAAATTTACAATATGTGCTGCAATGGTTTGAAAATTTAGAAAACAGTTTAGTTAAACTAAACACATTTTTTGCATTGCAAGTCATGATGTAAAATTTCTAGGACCGAGTGGGAGAATGATGACTCGTAATGATTGCCATAATAGTTGCAAGAAATGTTTTTGATGCACATCAAGTGGCTTTAGGTGAAAATGGTTCAACAAAGAAGCTCCTTATGGGGAACCATCTTTTTTCATTACCAATAATACTATAGAATTGAATGCAGGCTTGTGAGTCAATAAATGATCCTATAATGGGGTGCCTTTTTCAGTCTCAACCTAATAATTGCCTTTATGAAGGAAGTTAATAATGTCGACAAGTTGGTTGTGAAGGCATATTTTGATTTTCATGACAAGGGCTTAGATGTCTATATTAGGACTTTGATCCTTCTAATCCCCATCTTTAATAAATGCTCCAAAACATTGATTTACTTATCTTGCCATTCTTTCTAACTTTGGGACAGAATTAGAAGGAATATACAAATCTTCTTACTCTTATGCAACATAGATATTTTGCTTTAAATAACCAAGGCATGTGACACCTAGAACTATGTAACATAGTGGTGAGACTTGGCAAATGTTAGTGAGGACTTGCAGATCCGAGTTGGAGTCTCAGTGAGCATGCAGCCTCATTTTGCAGATTCAGCTAAGTCTGACAACTGAGAAACTCACAAGTCTTGGCTGTCAGACCCAGCAAAGTCTAAAAAAAAAGAGAAAATCAACCTAGAGTTTTCAAACAAAAACCTTTAAAAACATTTTTGTGTACATTATATATTTTTTCAATTTGTGAGATTTTCCGAATTTGTGCGAAGATTTGGCTCCAAATCCAAGTCTGAGGTTAAAAAAGGCTTGCTGAGATTGTGCCAAGTTTTGTCTCCAATTCCAAGTCTGAGGCAAAAAAGGGCTTGCCTTGTTTGTGCCAAGTCTGAGTCTCAACACCATGCTATGAAGAATGCCATATCAATCCATTTCTTAAAATGTCATTGGCAATAAGAGCTTTGTACTTTTCAATCTGCATGTCAATGAATTTTACATAATGTGGATCAAAATAGGGACACGGGGGACACAAATGCTTATTATCGTATATCTTTTCCATCTACTAATATCATTTTGTATGTATGGATATCTTTCTTGGCATGTCCTTTCTTAGCAAAATCTTAAAGTGGGTGCATCCATTTTACACCATTTTATGAACCTCGAGATCATTTTTTTCTCTAGTGAAGCTGATTTATGATTTTTCCTATTAAAATTTATCGTAAGGATAAATATTAGTGTTCCTCTGAGTTTCAGTGACATTAATCATAATTATATATTAAAGTTAATATTTGATTTTTTAAATACAAATGAATTAAATACCTAAAAATATCTTAAACAAATCGTAATGCCCCTTTCTAATCTTCTTATAAATTCTAAAACTTTTTGTGTTTCCTTTCTATGCAATTATAATATGCCCACCAAATTTTTTCTTGATTTTAATGGCAATTACAATGTAACACGCACCCATTAAAGTTAGCTCCAAACCAAAACGATGCGGAAAGTAACTCTAACCAAGAATGTGCCCTAAAACCACTGAAAGAAGAGGGGCGGGCATATGGTCAGAGGATCCCTAGGATCTAATAACTTCAACAACTGAAATTGCTTACAACTAGAAGTATAAAATAAACTCAACGCCAAGAATGTGCACACAAGATCCCTTTGAAGGCGAGGTGCTAACATATAGCAGAGTACTTATTACAAACTGAAATAACTAGGCGGATAACCAGCCATGGAAGATTTTCAAACTAAACTAATTCATCTGCTGCGGTGGGTATCCACTCTTGAGTGGCGATTCACCACTTTGTTTAGTGGGTACAAGAGAGTTACAAAGTTAAATTCTCCACACTGGCGGTAAACCATCCAGAGGTAATTAATGTTTGCTTAGAAATTACAAGTAAATGCAGCAATAACAAATGGTTGGATTAGTACTACTAATGTACAACCTTACAACCAAGATACTCTGCAATTTACTAGTATTACAATGATAGAACAATGCCAATATGTGAAGAATGATTCTCTCAAATTACAAAGCTCTCAAACATTGAAAATGAAGCAAAAATCTGATTCTTTTGAAGTCTGATATTAAAAACCAGCAAACTGAAACTGTAAACTAGTAACCTGTGAATCAATGAAATGCTCATAACTTAATCAATTTACCTCCGAATTGAGTGAAATCAATTGCAACGAACCTCTGGAGGATAGGCGCCCATGTCACGATGATGAAATAGCTTCAAAAAACAACCATTAATTTACTTGCACAATTCCCAATGCTCCCAACATGGTACAACCCTTAGCAAGGGCAATTTTGCAAGAATAAATCACACACTTCAAAATAAAATCTGAAAATTGCTAGGAAGGATCGCCATAAGTTTAGGAATGAGATTGTTACAGGCAATACTAAAATCAACAATTTCGTTTATTAAATAATGAATTCAGAGGCACACATACCACCATTTTAACAATGCAATGCTGACCTGCTAAATAATGACAGGAAATTCTTTCGGAGACTTAAGTCTTTTTCCAACCAGCTCGATTCCTCCACCATACAACATATACAAAAGTTCCAATTTCAGCTACAACTCCCTCCTTTAGATAGTCAAGTGGCCACCTTCCAAGCAGTACCAGAGCATATGAGTCTTGATTTTTTACAACGCCTTTATTTACAAGGTAATCACCCAGTAGGATACGACGACCAACTAAGAGTATAGTGGCGGTACTAGATTCTGAGATTGCCAACGCTACTCTTCCTTAAAGTCTCATGTGATGCTTACATATGTATTCTGTTGCACCAAGAAACTAAAATGAATATGCCTCCTTTGGAGTCTTAGACACATGCTTCATTCCTGATAGAATTATGCTTCCCAGTTCTCCACGTCACCTCTCTTTGGACTCATGCGTTGCCATGTTATCCTCATCACTTGTGCGATGTCTTTACTAAAACAACTTGTAATGTCCCCTCTAAGTTAGACATCAATATTCAATAGATTAGCCTATCATTATGACCCTCATAGGCTAATGAAGGTGGTTAGAGGGTCTTCTGAGGGTTGCATCATCTCTACTGTTCAGTAGTTTCTAGCTTTGGCTATTGTTTGAGGCTTCCGGGACTCAGTACGCTCAACTTACTATTTATAGTAAGTTAGAATGGGATAGAGAGGGACCCTTACTATTTTTAGTAAGGCATGTGGTCACATGGAGATTCATCAGATTAGTCCCCAGTTCAGATGGCGTGATGAGATATGATGTATTTAAGGAGTTATTAATGTTTATTTGGCTCAAATAACATTAATAAAGTACAAGGTGATATTTTAATGTTATAACTTGATGTTATAATGTGAGGGTCTAATCATCATTAAAAGGGGGCCAAATTGATTAATTAATTATGGGGTGCCAACTCCAAAGTATTTCATGAAATATTAAAAGACGCAAGGAAATAACATTTTAATGATTAAATGTGCCTTTTTGGAGAAATTCGACTTTCTTAAGAGGGTTTATATATTTCACTTTGGAGTCTTTGCCATTCATTCCGTTGAGCATTGATTTGGGTGAAGTTTGTCTGAGAGGAAGAAGCCAAGGGTTTCAGCCTTTTCAAGCCACTGGAGAACGATACACTCTTCAGCGTTGCAGCCATTTGAGGTGGTGAGATACCCACTGAATTTGGTATTTGAGAGAGCTTCACACAGAGGCTCTATTTATGCAAAAATCTGAGTATTGGAAAGGGTTTCAAGGAGTTAAATCCATGAGTTATTGATGCCTGACGAAGTAACAGATCAGAAGTTCATAAGAGTTGAAGGATTGGATGAATTTCTACACAATACAGTTGCTTTTTACTAGGTTACCAGCAGCAAGAGGCGCACCCTTCAAGAGGGGCAACTTGGGGGTTTAAGGGCATACAAAAATCTGAAATAAATTGAGGAAGGTCGCCCAGCCTTATAGTAGCCATCTACATCAGTTCGGAGGAAGAAGATTGCAGATTTGAGGAGAATCAAATTCATACTGGAAGTGCTTTTTCGCAGAAATTTCATAGCAGCCTTTGTAATTCTTGTTTTAATTTCAGGTACGATTGTATTTAATCTTTCTTCTGAGTATTGAACAATAAAAGAATAATAGAGGAGCTGCAAATCTCTTTCCAGTTATTGTATTACATTCTCTTCATTATTTGCAAAGCATTTGTTCCAATATATGCAAAAAATACAAAAAAAGCAAAAACCCTTGAAAAACAAAAAAAATTGCAAAACCAAACAAAACACAAAAACAAACACCGGCAGTCGGAGAAGTTGAGTTCTTACATTGGTATCAAAGCCTTAATCCTGCCATCCTGGAGAGTTAGAGGTTCACATGAAAAGTCACCACAGATATTATACACGTAGAAAAACAGAGGTAGAAGAGAATTGGCAAGAGGATAATCCATTTGCAAAAGTACCATTAGCAGAGATGGGTGACAGGGTAGAAGAGATTCCACAGAGGAATGAAAGAAGGAATGAGGATAGGGGTGAAGAGATTCTTGAAAGAATGGCCCGTGTGTTTGAGGGATTTACAGCCACCATGCAGCAGCAGATACAACAAAACAGGGTTACTGAGGAAATAGGATGAGACACAACAGGGATCAGGATGACGATAGGAGTGTAGCTGGGTCACAGAGAGTGTAGAGAGTGCCTTCCCATACTGTAGACAGGTCTACTAGACCCACGTTTTTTAGAGAAGAGCGAGTTGAAGAAAATATTGAAGAGGTTGAGGATCCAACCTATGCTGATGCAGTTATGGCTGCCAACGATGAGTGGCAACAATTGACACCATAGGTGCATGAGCGAATGCATTTTGACCAGTTTGTGCAATCAAGGGTTGAGTACTACAGGTCTCAACAAGGGAATAGGCCTCAACACCAAAACAAAGATTTGAAGCACACCACTGACAAAATTACATTACCCAATTTTGATGGTAGTGGCAGGGTAATAGCACAGTCCTGGATTCATAGGTTAGACACCTTCTTGATGCTTCGACCCATGTCGGAAGAAGAAACAATCAAGTTTTCCACACTACATTTAGAGGGAGCATCCCACGATTGGTGGTATCATGGGATGGTGACGCTATAGCATGACCGTATCACCTCTTATCAGGAGTTCGTGGACAAATTGGTTGATCGTTTTGATAAAAAGAATCCAAAAGTTCATTTCAGGGACTTGGTGCAACTTAGGCAGACTGGTAGCTTGTAGAGTTATATCAATGATTACCAGAGGTTATCCGTGATGGTGACAAACATTTTAGAGAGGAGGCTAGTTGTGCTCTTCATGGAGGCTTTGTTGGAATTGTTGCGAGGGTGGATTAAGGCTTTCAATCCACCAACACTGTAGGAAGCAATGAAGAAAGCAAGGAGTATGGAACTTGCAGTCCCATCAAGCAAGTTCGGATCAAAAGGCTCTTCGTCATTTAGAAACAATAAGACATTCCCCAAGAACAAAGAAAAAACAGATTTTAAAGGGGATCAAAAGGGAAAATCAGCAGCCCCATTTGATTGCGAAACATTAAATGATTTGCGCAAAAAGAAGCTATGTTTCTATTGCAAAGGTCCATATGACGCAAATCATGATTGCCCTTTAAGACCCAAGGGAAAAGCTAACCGAGTTATGTAGGCATTCTATGAAGACTTAGAATCTGAAAATTCCGACCAGCAAGCTAGTCATGAAGAATCAGAGGATGAAAAGTTTGAAAAAGAGAAAGAAAAGGATGTGGAAATCAATCTTCAGGAGGGACGACTTACTAGTATCTAGCAGGAAGGTTCATTTAGACTATGTGGTGTTCTAGCTAGTCAAAAGGTCATCACTCTTTTGGATACAGGTGCCACCCATAATTTTATAGATGCACGTTTTGTGGAGAAGCGTGGGCTCATAACTTAGGAGTTTGAAGGCATAAGGGTGAAAGTAGCTAATGGATACACCCTTAAGTGTGACAGGATGATTAAGGATCTCCCTATGCGCCTAAATAGCTACAACTTCAGGGCTGATTACTATGTGGTAAAACATGGGGGACATAGATGTAGTCCTGGGAATGAAATAGCTACATGCTATTGAGAAGTTCACTCTTGACCTTTGTGAGATGGAGATGAGTTTTGAGGTAGATGGAAAAACTCATATATTGAAAGCCATCAGAGATAGCAGTTTCAGGATGTTATCACTTAGACGGATGGAGAGACTCATGTGGCATAATATGGTTGAATGGGCAGCCAAGTGTGTATTGATGCCAGTGCAGGAGGGGCAACATAAGTCAGAGTATCATCCGGATATATAGGAGCTAAGAATTAAGCACGGGAAGGTTTTCAGTGACATTCCACCAGGTAGATCACCTGATAGGGGTATTGAGCATATCATAGAACTAGAAGAGGGGGCTAAACTAGTGATGATTACCCCATACAGGCACCCGAAATGACTATAGGATGAAATAGAGAAAACTATTAAAGAGTTGCTTGCCATGGGTCACATCAGACCTAGAAAATCACCATTTGCCTCGTCAGTGGTCCTGGTTAAGAAAAAAGATGGTACCCTACGCATGTGCATTGACTACAGGATGTTAAACAAGAGGACCATCAAAAACAGGTATCCTGTCCCACAGATTGATGAGCTGATCGATGAGCTTCATGGCGCTTGTCATTTCTCAAAAATTGACTTGAGGTCTGGCTATCATTAGATTCAGGTCCGAGAGTATGATATAGAGAAGACGACATTCCGATGCCATTGCAGACACTTCGAGTCTGTGGTTATGCCATTTGGGTTAACCAATGCGCCAACAACATTTCAAGCCACCATGAACAGAATCTTCAAGCCACAGTTGAGGAAGTTCGTACTTTTTTTTTTTATGACATCCTAGTGTATAGTAGAACATGGGAAGAGCATCTCACTCATTTGGATACAATATTGGGAATTTTGGATAGGGAGTCTCTATATGCGAAGGAGTCAAAGTGCGAGCTTGGCATAGCCGAACTGTTATATTTAGGCCACATCATTAGTGTAGAGGGGGTGCGGATGGATTCTGATAAGATCCGTGCTATCATAGATTGGCCAACTTCAGAGAATCTCACTCAGTTGCGCGGATTCTTGGGTCTTTGTGGTTTCTACCGCCGATTTGTCAGTGGTTACTCACGTCATGCAACACCACTCACTAATCTGATGAAGAAAGGTGCTTTTATCTAGACTCCTGAGGCACATGAGTGCTTTATGAGGTTCAAAAAAATTATGACTACATGTCCTGTCCTCGCTTTGCCTGACTTCACAAAGCCATTTGAGCTTTAGTGTGATGCTTTTGGAGAGGGGATTGGAGTTGTGCTTATGCAAGATAAGTACCTAATTGCATTTGAGAGCAGGAAGCTTAGAGGACTAGAGAGGGGTTATAGTATTTATGATAGGGAAATGTTGGCCATAATGCACGCTTTGGCCAAATTTAGACAATATCTCATTGGCAACAAATTTTGTATAAAACTGACCATAATAGTTTGAGACACTTTTTGGGGCAGCGAGACCTTAATGACCATTAGCAAAAATGGGTCAGTAAACTCAAGTCATATGACTTTGATATTACATACTTCAAGGGTACTTAGAATGTTGTCGCCGACGCTTTATCTCACCGGCCACGCTTGAATGCTATCGGTTCGATTTCAGAGGATTGGAGGCATTTGATAGTGGCGGAGTATGCCAAAGACCCATAGTGAAATATTCCCCCTTAATTTTTTCCCCAAAATTAACACACAAATCAGCAACCAAACACTGATTAGCGTTAGCCCCAAATGCAAATCAACAAAGAAGATAACTCTAACCAAGAATGTTCACCAAGATCCCAATGTGGGCGAGGTGATAGCATATGGTCAGAGGATCGTTAGGCATAAACAAAGCTGAAAGTACAATTCATCTGTTGATGCAGGCATCCACAAGCGGTGGGAATACTCCACTTATTTAGTGGGTGAGTTTACAACAATTATTAGGCGGCAAGCCAACCTTTAAATCCGCTCTTTCACTTATTAATGTGGAGGGAATACTGTCCACACAACCACTTATAACGTGGGGGGAAATTACAAACAAGAAAGATGTTTATTCTAAAACTCAACCACTCAATTGTGGGAGTGTAAAACTAATATAAAATTGCAGCAAATAAAGGAAGCGCTGTTAGTACTACTAACTTGCTTTACAAAGAATAAGAACAGCTGCAAATAGAATAGATAAGTTTCCAAAAACATTAAACAGTTGGAGTATCACTTCCTCTAACATTTACAATGATATAACATGAAGAATTGAAGCTCAAACCAGCAAGTACAATTATTTAATAAGTCTGATATAGAAACAGAGTTAACAGAAAATCAGACCAGCAATGTCAAACCTCATAGAAATGTATGTAACTTCTCCGAATCAGCTCGGAATGCTTCCAAACCATAGCCAAATGATAGCTAGGAGCTAGGCGCCCAAACACTAGGGATAAATCAAACCAGAAACAACAACAGTAGGCACGATTCCCAAGGTAGCAAGCATGAAAGGTACGACCCTCTTGAAGAAGTCAACCTCTAGAAAAATCAGCAGTCAGAAATAAAATCCCAATCTTTGCAGAAAGGGTTGCCCCACACAGACATACAGCTCGGACGAATACCCAAAATGATATAAAAATCAGTGGCGAAGCTATGAGTATAAATTTGCTCCAGCCAATTACAACAACAGTACGAACAAATTATAAATCAGCAATCTGCTTGTAAATAAAATCACCATTGAGCACTATCCACACTCCTGAATGAAGCATGGTCTTCAGAAATCTTCCTAGGAAGCCATAGTTGCAGGCCCGTAGAAAGAATGATTTGCTAACTTCCCCTTAGCTAGGTTCTGGATTCATTCCAACAGTGTAACTTTGCTCTTCAAAAATATGCATCATCAGCTCATCATAAAAGATCAATATATAGACTTCAGTTGGAAAATGAAGCAACAAGAGACTCTTCAAATTCCAAGAAGTTGAATCACTTCAACTTCCAAAAGGGACGCCACTTTTTTGCATTTTACTTTTTTTGAAATAATAAAATATTAGTCAACCTCCTTTAGGCGTCCAACTTCACTTTGCAACAATAAAGCATTTAATAATTCATTAAATGCACCATTGACCCCTTAATGACCCCCTTTTAAAAACAACATGAAGTGATCATTCCTAGGCGTGGGGGTACAACTAAGAAACATAAAAATGACTAAATATAAAACTTAATCCATGGAGATAACCAAACCACACTGAAACTAAAGAAGGACAAAATGACCTGAGCTAAATAGATGCCGATGCCATTGCCACAAATTGACTTACTAAAAATAGCCAACTGCTATAAATAGTAAATCCACAACAAAACTCACAGAAAACTGAACTGAGTTGGAAGCAGGACTTACTGAAAATGGAAACCCTAGATTTAGCACATCTGAGTAGCCTATAGATTTCTGGAAATAGGCTATCAGTCCACAAAGAGATCATTACTGAAAATGGGACATTACAGTCTGCCCTCCCCAAGATTGCTTGTCCCCAAGCAATTGCAAATCAGGATGTTGTAAAATCTGCTTGCTTTCCCAAGTAGCATCCTCCAAAGGTAGGTTCTTCCATTTAACCAAAAACTCTTTGATTGATCTCTTCCTCAAAGAGCGTTCTCTAGAATCAATAATTGCCTCAGGAATGAAAATTAACTGTCCCTCATCATCTAATAGAGGAAAATTTGAAGATGCAAGAACTTTATGACCAAGTGCCTTTTTGAGTCTGGAAACATGAAACACGTTGTGCACCTTGCTAGGAGAAGGTAATTCCAATTCATAAGCCACTTCTCCAATCCTTCTGATGACCTTGAAAGGCCCATAAAAACGTGGCTTAAGTTTTTCAGCTCCACTCTTCTTGAGAGTAGATTGTCTATAAGGTTGGAGCCTCAGATAAACCAAGTCACCAACCTCAAAAGAGCGCTCAGTACGCTGCTGATCAGCATATAATTTCTGCTGATTCTGAGCATGTTGGAGATTATCTTTCAAAGACCTTAGAATGTCCTGACTTTGCTGCAACTTGTCCTTTGCTTGTGGAGCTCTACAATCACCAAAAACAAGATCAACAAAGCTTGGAGCTTCATATCCATATAAAGCCATGAAGGGAGACATTCTGATTGACATATGATAAGATGAATTATAACAGTATTCACCCAAATGGAGCCATCTCACTCATGCTTTTTGCTGTCTTGACAGATAATTTCTAAGATAGCCCTCTAACCATTTGTTAACAATCTCCGATTGACCATTAGTTTTAGGGTGATAACTAGTGCTTGGAGTAAGCACTGTACCACACATTTTAAATAATTCTTGCCAAAAAGTGCTCAAAAATTTACTGTCTCTATCACTTACAATATTCTTTGGAAGCCCATGTAGACGAAACACTTCATGGAAGAACAAATCAGCCACCTGAGCTGCTATAAAAGTGCTGGTAATAGCCATGAAATGAGCAAATTTGGTCAATCGATTGACCACAACAAAGATGCAATCCCTCCCTTGCACCTTGGGCAACCCTATTATGAAATCTATAGAAATACTTTCCCATTTCTGATTTGGAATGGGTAGGGGCTGCAAGTAACCAGCAAGAAACACATGCTCATTCTTATTAATTTGTCATGTATGACATTCTTTGACATAATTCAAAACTTCATTTTTGAGCCCTTTCCATGAAAACCTTTCACGGATCTGCTTGTAAGTTTTGAAATACCCTTGGTGACCAGCAAGAGGTATGTCATGAAATGATTGTAGAATCTTCTTTTTTATCTTAGAATCAGGTGCCAAAAAGATTCTACCTTTATACTGTATCAGCCCATCAACCAACTTGTACCTTTCATCCTGCAAAGTGCCTTCAACAATGCTGGTTGCAAATGAATTTTTAGCATAATCAGCTAAAATCTGCTCCTTCCAATCTGCAGAAATCTCACTTAAGGAGCACAAATGAGGCTTTCTAGACAATGCGTCAACAACTATATTATTTTTCCCTTTGACATATTCAATGTCAAAATCGTAAGCTTGTAGCTTACTCAACCATTTCTGTTGCCTCTCATTTAAATCCTTCTGATGCATGAAATGTTTAAGACTGTTATGATCAGTCTTAACAATAAATTTACTCCCAGCTAAGTATTGCCGGAAACTTGGCTAATGCATGCATGATTGCAAGCATTTCTTTGTCATAAATTGAATAAATTCTTCCAGCTCTTAACTTTTTGCTCTTGAAGACAATGGGATGCTTGTCTTGCATGAGAACAACTCCAATCCCTTCTCCAAATGCATCACATTGCAATTCAGAAGTCTTGGAGAAGTCAGGTAAGGCCAACACAGGACACGAGCTCATGATTTGTTTGAATTTGTCGAACACACCTTGTGCATTTTGAGACCATGCAAATGCTCCCTTTTTAGTGAGATCGGTCAAAGGAGCAGCCATGTGAGAATAACCCTTGACAAACCTTCAATAGAATCCACAAAGGCCTAAGAATCCCTTCAAATGTGTCACGTTCTTAGGTGGAGGTGGAGGCCAGTCCATAATTTCCTTAATTTTATCCGGATCAACTCTGACCCCTTTAGAGCTGATTATGTGGCCAAGATAGAGAAGTTCTGTTAGCCCAAACTCACACTTTGATTCCTTGGTAAAGAGGCATTCTGATTCAAGAATACTAAGCACCTCATCTAAGTGCTTAAGATGTTCCTCCCAAGACTTGCTGTAGATTAGAATATCATCGAAGAAGATTAAAAAAAACCTCCTCAATTGCTGCTGGAAAATTCTATTCACGCAAGATTGGAAGGTTGTGGGAGCATTAGTCAAACCAAATGGCATGACTAAGAATTCATAATGCCCAAAATGACACCAGAAAGCAATTTTCTCAATGTTTGATTCTCTCATTTTGATTTGATGATACCCCGATTTGAGATCAATCTTTGAAAAATACATTGCACCCTAGAGCTCATCAATTCTGGGAATAGGGTATCTGTTCTTGATAATTTTCTGTTTTAACGCACGGTAATCAACACACATGCGCATGGTACCATCTTTCTTTTTCACAAGCACTACAGTTGAAGCAAAAGGACTCTTGCTTGGATGGATATGACCCATCTCCAAGAGTTCTTTGATGGCATTTTCAATTTCATCCTTCTGCTTCTCGGGGTACCGGTAGGGAGTAGTAATAACCATTTTTGCCCCATCTTCAAGCTTAATGATATGTTTAGTTCCTCTTTCTGGCAGTCTTCCTAGAGGTATACTGCCAAACACTTTACTCCTCTTTGTAATCAAAGATTGAACATCAGGATGGTAGTGTCTTTTGTCTTCCACTGGATTGGATGGTAAAATCAAACATTCAGCCGCCCATTCAATTTGATCATGCCGAATTAATTTCTCCATTCTTTTGAAGGACACAATCCGAGGACCTCCATTAGACAATCCTCTCAACACCACCATTTTTCCATCTGCTTGGAAATTCAATTCCATAGTTTGCAAGTTCAAAGTGATCTCACCAAGAGATCGCAGCCACTGAATTCCAAGCACAACATCAGTTTCTCCAATACTTACAACATAAAAATCATCTTTAACATCATAGGTTCCAAGTTGCATAGACAAATTGGAGATCTTTTGGTTGCAAGAAATTGTAAAGCCATCCGCTACCATGACTTTGAATCCTTCAAATTCTTCTGTCTTAAGCCCTCTTCTTGCAACTAATCCTTCATCAATAAAATTATGCGTTGCTCCCGTATCAATAAGAGCAACCATTCTCTGCCCACCAAGCATACCACGAACTCTGAAAGATTCATTCTTTTGAAAACTTGTAAGTTGGGCAAAAGTATCACCACTTCCTTGCCCTCTTTCAGGTTCAACTGGAGCTCTTTCATCATCACTATACTCATGATAATATTGCTGTTCCGAAAAATCAGATTCTGATTCATAATCAGAATAGGTCCCCATGTGATTGGAAAACCCTCTACCATAGCATCTCTGTCTTTTAGACCATGGTTCGTGGCATGTATAGCAAACCCCATCTTTCCTTCAGCAGTGTTGCCACCCTTGGATGATGAGGGGAAACTGATTCTTGTGCTAGAGGCTATCCTGGATTTCAGAGAGAGACAGCTGTGGAGACGAACCATGAGAGAATATTTGATCAAATGGAAGGTTCTGCCGGTAGAGGATGCCACCTAGGAGGGTGAGGAAATATTGCAGCACCCAGAGTTGAGATTGCTCGAGGACAAGCAATTTCAAGGAGGGCGGACTGTAATGTCCCCTCCAAGTTAGACATCAGTATTCAGTAGATTATCCTATCATTCTGACCCTTATAGGCTAATGAAGGTGGTTAGAGGGTCTTCTGAGGGTTGCATCATCTCCAGTGTTCAATAGTTTCTAGCTTTGGCTTTCGTTCGAGGCTTCCGAGACTTAGTACGCTCAACTTACTATTTATAGTAATTGAGAATGGGATAGAGAGAGACCCTTACTATTTTTAGTAAGGCATGTGGTCACATGGAGATTCATCAGATTAGTCCCTAGTTCAGATGGTGTTATGAGATATGATGTATTTAAGGAGTTATTAATGTTTATGTGGCTCAAATAACATTAATAAAGTACAAGATGATATTTTAATGTTATAACGTGAGGGTCTAATCATCATTAAAAGGGGGCCAAATTGATTAATTAATTATGGGGCACCAACTCCAAAGTATTTCATGAAATATTAAAAGATGCAAGGAAATAACATTTTAATGATTAAATGTGCCTTTTTGGAGAAATTCGATTTTCTCAAGAGGGTTTATATATTTCACTTTGGAGTCTTTTCCATTCATTCTGTTGAGCATTGATTTAGGTGAAGTTTGTCTGAGAGGAAGAAGCCAAGGGTTTCAGCCTTTTTAAGCCACTGGAGAATGATACACTCTTCAACGTTGCAACAATTTGAGGTGGTGAGATACCCACTGAATTTGGTATTTGAGAGAGCTTCACACAGAGGCTCTATTTATGCAAAAATCTGAGTATTGGAAAGGGTTTCAAGGAGTTAAATCCATGAGTTATTGATGCCCGAAGAAGTAACAGATCAGAAGTTCATAAGAGGTGAAGGATTGGATGAATTTCTACACAATACAGTTGCTTTTTACTAGGTTACCAGCAGCAAGAGGCGCACCCTTCAAGAGGGGCGATTTGGGGGTTTAAGGGCATACAAAAATCTGAAATAAATTGAGGAAGGTCGCCCAACTTTATAGTAGCCATCTACATCAGTTCGGAGGAAGAAGATTGCAGATTGGAGGAGAATTGAATTCATACTGGAAGTGCTTTTTCGCAGAAATTTCATAGCAGCCTTTGTAATTCTTGTTTTAATTTTGGGTACGATTGTAATTAATCTTTCTTCTGAGTACTGAACAATAAAAGAATAATAGAGGAGCTGCAAATCTCTTTCCAGTTATTGTATTCTATTCTCTGTCATTATTTGCAAAGCATTTGTTGCAATATATGCAAAAAAATACAAAAAGAGCAAAAACCCTTGAAAAACAAAAAAAATTGCAAAACCAAACAAAACACAAAAACAAACACCTGTAGTCGGAGAAGTTGAGTTCTTACACAACTACTGTTTCTTTACTTTCAAGACCTTTGTGCCCTATCTCTTGCTAACCAACTCACATGTCTGTGGTCGACAATTCTAATTTAATCAATTGAATATTTTAATGCATTGATCCCCTTCTTAAAATCACGGTAGCTAATAAATCATTTTACAACCTTCAAACATAATCTCGTCTACTTCATGTAACCATATGATACTCTCTGAAAAGTAAATAATCTTCAGGAGTTGCGTCTCAAATCGATAGCTTGCAATATCGATATGATTCAATCTCCTTGCACATCATTTCATGGCTCCTTACACATCACAACAGTCTTCTTCTTGACGGTAAAGGCAGAGTAACGGCAGTGTGAAGAGGGATGGCATCTTTCTTGTAATTCTCCTGCAAGATATAAAGGTCTCCTGTCTTTCTTAAGAATGACAACTTTACCAGGTAGTTATCGGTTCTTAGTAATACTTCGATACTATTTTGTTGGGTGAAAATTATGTAATCAACTTTTCGATAGATTACACAACTTGGACTTCAGCCACAGCTATGTGAGATGTAAATCTCTCCTCTCGGAAAGGGGAGGCGCCCTTCTTACTGCTAACAGAAACGATAGTAAAACAAACAAGTAATTACAAAATGTACACAAAACTTACGAAGTGGGGGGGGGTGTGTTACATTCATCCTTCTCTCTTTTTTCAGAGAAGATGTTTACAACGCTTCACTATTGGAAGTTCACAATTCTTAACAACTTGAAACGAACAACTAGTAGTAATACCAATACCTCTATCTTGTCAAAGCGAAGCGTAGAGATACCAGAAGTAATTAACAATAAACAGATAAAGTAAAAGGGAAAGCTCACGAAGGCACAAAGTCGTTCCGTAGCTTTTTCAATGTTGGATCTGTGGAAATGTATCGTTTGTCACGTTAGAGGCACAAAGTCTTCTTAGACGCAGCAATTCCTCGAACAACATGAACGATTACAAGCGCAAAGTCTTGTAGATCATCCAACCAAAGTATCAAAGAGCACGAACGATTACAAGCACAAAGTCTTGTAGATCATTCAACAAAGTATCCAAGAGCATGAACAATTACAAGCACAAAGTCTTGTAGATTATTCAACCGAAAGATAAACAAAAAACACAAATGCAAATCTAAATAATAGATGCAACACAAAATTTACATAAATCACTTAGAGTCCTTCAGATTTCATCACCTAATTACCACCAATGAGATCAATTCACAAAAGTATCGAATCCAACGCAAAGTTTGGTTTGCAATCCTCTTCTTTATTGATCAGATTTCATTCACAAAGTATGAACACAAAGTTTCACAATTTTTGCTTCAAAAAGGGCAGCACTTCGTTGCAAAATACTAAAGGATAAATTTACAATGGAAATCCCTCACATTATATAGAAAGAGGGATGAGAAAAATTAGGAAACTAATTGAGGAAATCAAGGAAATTTAGGTGAGCGATTTAAGGAGATCTCACCTAACTTTGACCAAAGTCAAAGTGTAATTTTTTTTCAAAATATTACATCTTTGAGCTTGGTGTAATTACAATTTACAAAAAGACATTCAAAAATGTCAAGAAATATTTACAAGATGCATAAAGGGATGCACCGGAAATGTCTAACACTGGAGAATAGGAGGCTGCTTCATGTTTCTTTGCCTTGGGCGCGGAAGTCTTCATATTTCCTCCTAGTCTCCTGCACAAACTTCTCATCTAGACCAACGAAGTGTAATCCACAATGGTGTGAATTCTCGTGATCGATCTCATGGCAGATGAGTGAACCTTCTTGCACTGTGTCATGTCCCCATTTTTGCAAGCATCAGTGATCGTGAGATTGGCCTATCATGAGACCCTCGTAGGCTGACTGAGTGGTTAGGGTCGTTTCGAAGCTTGGCCAGCCAGATTGGCAATCCCGATTGGCTTTCGTTTGGGCTCGATCGGAGACTTTTTGCGGAGTTGCTATTTTTAGCAGTTCCTGGCAGGCAGTGTGGGACCACTGCTATTTTTAGCAGTATGGCTTCGGCAGCATCCGGAATCACTTCAGAGTTCGTCAGCATCAGACGGAACAGGAAACGGATAAGTAACGGGAGAAATATTAATATTTAATTACATTGATTAAATATTAATTAATTAATGATTATATTATAAAGTTATAATTTTTAATTATAACTTAAGTGATTGCCTTGAGGGGTGCGCCCAACATTAAAAGGGGCCAGTTGACGTTTAATTTAATATTAAAATATTTGACGGAGACTATTGAAAATAATTAAAGAATTAAAAGTCAATATTTTAATAATCCCTATTATTAAGGAATTCGCCCTTTTGAGAAGAATAAAGGTTTTGCATTGGAAAGAGAGCCATGATGACATTTGAGAATCAGAAATTGATCAAGTCTTTGCCAGAGCATTGAGACCTTAGGGTTTCATCTCGAAATCGTCGGAGAACGAGCCATCTCCTTCGAAGCAGTTCAGAGGATGTGAAATAACATCTGATTTATTGCCAGTCGTGGGATTTCTTCATCCAGAAGAAATTACAGTGTTTCAACAGAGAATATTTCAATCAGGGTTTCAGGGAAATATCTATCCAGGAAGGTTTGCTACATGGAGGCGCCATTTCATTGAGATTCTGGAGTTCACAGAAGAGCCGTACATTTTATTTAATTTGCTGCTGTTTCCAGTACACAGCCGTACTTGCTGCAGGCTGTACCATCTTCAGCTGGGCCGTACAAATCTTCATGGTTTCAAATATTCATTATCAGAGGTTGTCTAAACTAAGGCGCATATCCCTTCCCTTCTGGAGACCATCAGAGGAAGCAGTGTTTAATTTTATATTCATTATTGCTGATATCAGGGCCGTACTGTACAGTACCAGGCCGTACCATCCATTTAGAGGTATATTTTCAAGACAGAGAAAAAACGCCCTCCTTCTGTGACTTCATTCTTCAGCATCTGATGCGCCTAGGGGACTGGGTCAATTTGTAACCGATGAACAGAGGAAGAAAGTGCCATTCTTATCTCAGCCGTACCATCTTGTGAAGGACATTTATTGCAGCCGTACTATTGCAGCCAATCAGGTTTCTTAATAAAAATCATTGCCTTTTAATATTGCATGTACTGGGTATTTTTGTAATCGTCTCTGGAAGAGTAATAAATGTGATGGCATCTATATTCCATAGTTTTTAGAGTTGAATGATTTTTATTTGAATTTATTTCAAGCACTAGCAAAATCGTACTATTGCATTTAATGCTCAAAAACGGTCAAAAACTTAAAACCTTCAGAAAAGACAAATAAAACCATCAGAGTCAAAACAGGGGGAAACTAGGGTTTCTACAGTGGTATCAGAGCTAAATCCTGCCATCCTGAGGGTTTAGCCGTCTTCTGCAGCCGGAACAGTTAGGGTTTTATCAGGTTTTATTCATATCTGGCAGCCGGGAAACATGGCTGACAGAACTGACAGGTGTTACAGGACTGATAGAACAGTTGATCTTAGAACAGAGACTCCTTACAATAACAGAGGTCAGAACCGTGCTGAGGTCTTGCATGCACTCAGAGAACTTAGTGCAGGTCAACGGCGGTCAAATGGTGTATTACAGCAGGTGGCAGTTGCACTTCAGAGACTGGATACTCCGAGGAGATCGTCACCACCTCGTGACGATGACAGAAGTGTTACAGGTTCGCGGAGAGCTCCTAGATCAGTGTCACGGACAGCGGATAGGCCTACGAGGCCCACCTTCACGAGACAGGAGCCCGTTGAGGTTATACCAGGTGAAAGGTATGAGGGTTTGTTCGCCGGCACGCTTAGGGCAGCGAACAACGGGTGGCAGTTAGAATCACCTGAGATTAGTGGGAGGTTTACCATTGACAGGACACCGCAGAGCACTGAAGGAGAAGTGATTAGCATGTTTCGGGAGTATAGCAATCTACCTCAGAAGATTAAAGAAAAACTTTCTTTCGTGAGTTACGTGGATGTGCACCCGAGTCTTTGCCATAAGACGGAGTTCGCAAAACAGAAATATCTCACTACAGCTCGTGAGTTGTTTACACCTGGAGAGGATAGAGAATCTACATCTGATGATTATACAGTTCTTCATGAGAGTGATTTGGTATCTTCAAATCCCTATGAAGTAGGCAGAAATTTGGGTGATGAATTTGATCGTAGCGCTGATTTGATCCATGAGCACACTAGCACAGCTTCGGGTAATGGCTTACTTACATCGTCCTTGCATGAGATGACCCGAGAAATTTCTGCCCTGAAGACCACTTCTGATTTTTATAACAGCGATGGTGAAATTTTGCGTGAGCATGATATAACAGCTGTTTCAGAGGTGCAAAGTAACCCTATTGAGTCGTCATGTGAAGAGACTGCCGAGTTGGGTACTAATGATGCAGTTGGTGTTGAGAACTTATGTTATGATGAGTCTGATTTTTCGGATCAGACCTTTGAAAACCAGCTAGAGGATTCGTATGTTGACACGGAATCCCAGGATCATGCGTTGGATGAGCATGCAGTTACTTGTGGAGTAGAAGCGTGCGAAGATATTGTCATACCAGCAACTTCTACCGTATCAGTTGAGCCATTCTTCAAGGTACAGGGCAGCAGTACCTTAGATGTTGAGGTGTGCATGGTTGAGAGCACACACGATGCTGCAGATCGTGAGGTGAGTGATGACGGATCAGCGTCATATCATAGTGCATATGGTGAACAGGATATCTTGTATGGGGGTCGTAAGTTTCAGAGTCCTCATCATTTGGTTGGGCAACTACATGTAGACGACACTATGATTTCCACCGCCCTTGAGCATTTCGACGTTGCTCGTCGGATGTTGACTACCTACAGCTGGAGTCCTTCTTTGACAGATGAGCACAGTGATAGTGGTTTTTCCCTTGCAGTGGTACATGCACTCCGAGAGGCGATTGGAACAATGAAACAAAATTACCTAAGATTACTTGCGGACAGAGATTTCCTTCTCGAGTGGGATTGCATTTGTTATGATGCATGGCAGGGAAAAGAGGAGCGGATCGATGAGTTCACTCATGAGCTCGAGGTGACTATGGTTTCATTACATAGCGCCCAGTTGGCTCTTCGAGAGTCACAGTTACAGATTGAGAGGCTTACCGTGGCGTTGAGGTTAGCACAGTCTTCACCACCTTTGGATATCGTTCAGTCTTGCATGGCAGCGGTTGGTGAGGAGTATACACCCATGGTTCATAGCCGAGAGGGAGATGTTGAGGATGTGGTTACATCCAGCACGGTCACAGGAGCAGTTGATACGGGTAGGATGAGTGCACTTGATGAGAGTAGCAGTGAGTCTCGCATTGCACCCGGTTCTCATGAGATTAGTCCCGTGATAGGTGATGCAGGGAAGATTATTGTTAGTTCCTGTGACATGGTTGTTGATTCACTCGAGAGTTGTGTGACGACCCTTGATACTCGTCCATTTTCACCGCAGATTCTCAGAGTCTCATCCAGTTGGGAGATTGGTACTTGTGTTGATTTGTTTCCCTCTTCTGGAAGCAAATCAATCTTTTCATTTGATGCAGTTGACTATGATCAGCAACTGGTTGAGCCTAGTCGGGAGTACAACTCAGTTTATTATTCCAGCGATTCAGAGATGGATGATTCCGATCAGGATGGAGTGATTGTGCAGTTTGTGAATAATCCATTGTCGCAGATTTTTCATACAGATACATGGTTACAGGGCGGCTATGGTGTTAGTTGGCATGATGGCTTGGACAGTTATCACATCCATGAGGGTTTAGCAGAGGACAGGGAGAGATTCCGGACAGTAGATGCTTCTAGGAGATTTTATCTCTGCATGACGGATGGATGTGGATTCAGATTGTATTGGGATCCCGGTGGCGACAGCTTTGGCATCGAGTATGGGATGGGTCCCAATGATTTACTTCACTATTCTCAGCATGGTGAAGTTGGAGGCCGTAGAGCGCAGTGGCAGCCTGAGGAGGACCGTCACGACAGACTCTTACGCTGGGTTTGGGATCCAGGCATTGATTGCGCGGTTGAGTTTGATGATGCTACAGGAGATAGTTTGAGATGTGTGGGACATTACACAGTTTTCCTTTTGGGCCTTCCGAGGATTGGAGTTTGTTTGCAGTTGAGATTGCTTGGGGTCAAGCAATTTTAGGGAGGGCGGACTGGCTGCGTCCCCATTTTTGCAAAGCATCGATCGTGAGATTGGCTCTATCATGACCCCTCAGAGGGTCGACCGAAAGTGGTTAGAGGTCGCTCAAGCTTGGCTCAGCGTCAGATTGGCAGTTTTGATCGATTGGCTTTCGTTCGGGCTCATTCAGAGACATTTTGCAGAATTGCTATTTTTTAGCAGTTCCTGGCAGGCAGTGTGGGACCACTGCTATTTTTAGCAGTATGGCTTCGGCAGCATCCAGAATCACTTCAGAGTTCGTCAGCATCAGACAGAACAGGAAACGGATAAGTAACGGGAGAAATATTAATATTTAATTACATTGATTAAATATTAATTAATTAATGATTATATTATAAAGTTATAATTTTTAATTATAACTTAAGTGATTGCCTTGAGGGGTGCACCCAACATTAAAAGGGGCCAGTTGACGTTTAATTTAATATTAAAATATTTGACGGAGACTATTGAAAATAATTAAAGAATTAAAAGTCAATATTTTAATAATCCCTATTATTAAGGAATTCGCCCTTTTGAGAAGAATAAAGGTTTTGCATTGGAAAGAGAGCCATGATGACATTTGAGAATCAGAAATTGATCAAGTCTTTGCCAGAGCATTGAGACCTTAGGGTTTCATCTCGAAATCGTCGGAGAACGAGCCATCTCCTTCGAAGCAGTTCAGAGGATGTGAAATAACATCTGATTTATTGCCAGTCGTGGGATTTCTTCATCCAGAAGAAATTACAGTGTTTCAACAGAGAATATTTCAATCAGGGTTTCAGGGAAATATCTATCCAGGAAGGTTTGCTACATGGAGGCGCCATTTCATTGAGATTCTGGAGTTCACAGAAGAGCCGTACATTTTATTTAATTTGCTGCTGTTTCCAGTACACAGCCGTACTTGCTGCAGGCTGTACCATCTTCAGCTGGGCCGTACAAATCTTCATGGTTTCAAATATTCATTATCAGAGGTTGTCTAAACTAAGGCGCATATCCCTTCCCTTCTGGAGACCATCAGAGGAAGCAGTGTTTAATTTTATATTCATTATTGCTGATATCAGGGCCGTACTGTACAGTACCAGGCCGTACCATCCATTTAGAGGTATATTTTCAAGACAGAGAAAAAACGCCCTCCTTCTGTGACTTCATTCTTCAGCATCTGATGCGCCTAGGGGACTGGGTCAATTTGTAACCGATGAACAGAGGAAGAAAGTGCCATTCTTATCTCAGCCGTACCATCTTGTGAAGGACATTTATTGCAGCCGTACTATTGCAGCCAATCAGGTTTCTTAATAAAAATCATTGCTTTTTAATATTGCATGTACTGGGTATTTTTGTAATCGTCTCTGGAAGAGTAATAAATGTGATGGCATCTATATTCCATAGTTTTTAGAGTTGAATGATTTTATTTGAATTTATTTCAAGCACTAGCAAAATCGTACTATTGCATTTAATGCTCAAAAACGGTCAAAAACTTAAAACCTTCAGAAAAGACAAATAAAACCGTCAGAGTCAAAACAGGGGGAAACAGGGGTTTCTACAGTGGTATCAGAGCTAAATCCTGCCATCCTGAGGGTTTAGCCGTCTTCTGCAGCCGGAACAGTTAGGGTTTTACCAGGCATCATTCTTTCAGGCGAGCTTTGGTTGACAGGTAACAGGGTTCGATCTGGCAGCCGGGAAACATGGCTGACAGAACTGACAGGTATTACAGGACTGATAGAACAGTCGATCTTAGAACAGAGACTCCTTACAATAAAAGAGGTCAGAACCGTGCAGAGGTCTTGCATGCACTCAGAGAACTTAGTGCAGGTCAACGGCGGTCAAATGGTGTATTACAGCAGGTGGCAGTTGCACTTCAGAGACTGGATACTCCGAGGAGATCGTCATCACATCGTGACGATGACAGGAGTGTTACAGATTCGCGGAGAGCTCCTAGGTCAGTGTCACGGACAGTGGATAGGCCTACGAGGCCCACCTTCACGAGACAGGAGCCCGTTGAGGATATACCAGGTGAAAGGTATGAGGGTTTGTTCGCCGGCACACTTAGGGCAGCGAACAACGAGTGGCAGTTAGAATCACCTGAGATTAGTGGGAGGATTACCATTGACAGGACACCGCTGAGCACAGAAGGTGAAGTGATGAGCATGTTTCGGGAGTATAGCAATCTACCTCAGAAGATTAAAGAAAAACTTTCTTTCGTGAGTTACGTGGATGTGCACCCGAGTCTTTGCCATAAGACGGAGTTCGCAAAACAGAAATATCTTACTATAGCTCGCGAATTGTTTACACCTGGGAAGGATAGAGAATCTACATCTGATGATTATACAATTCTTCATGAGAGTGATTTGATATCTTCAGTCTCTTATGAAGTAGGCAGAAATTTGTGTGATGAATTTGATCGAAGTGCTTATTTGATCCATAAGCACACTAGCACAGCTTCGGGTAATGGCTTACCTACATCGTCTTTGCAGGAGGTGACTCAAGAAATTTCTGCCCTGAAGGTTACTTCTGATTTTTATAACAGCGATGGTGAAACTTTGCGTGAGCATGATATAACAGCTGTTTCAGAGGTGCAAACTAACCCTATTGAGTCGTCACGTGAAGAGACTCCAGAGTTGGGTACTACAGATGCAGTTGGTATTGAGGATTTATGTTATGACGAATCTGATTTTTCGAATCAGACCATTGAAAACCAGCTAAAAGATTCATATGTTGATATGGAATCCCAGGATCATGCGTTGGATGAGCATGCAGTCACTGTTGGAGTAGAAGCGTGTGAGGATATTGTCAGACCAGCAACTTCTACCGTACCTGTTGAGCCATCCTTCGAGGTACAGAGCAGCAGTACCTTAGATGTTGAGGTGTGCATGGTTGAGAGCACACACGATGCTGCAGATCATGAGGTGAGTGATGACGGATCAGCGTCATATCATAGTGCGTATGGTGAACCGGAAATTTTGTATGGGGGTCGTAAGTTTCAGAATCCTCATCATTTGGTTGGGCAACTACATGTAGATGACACTATGATTACCACCGCCCTTGAGCATTTTGACGTTGCTCGTCAGATGTTGACTACCTACAGTTGGAGTCCTCCTTCGACAGGTGAGCACAGTGATAGTGGTTTTTCCCTTGCAATGATACATGCACTCCGAGAAGCGATAGGAACGATGAAACAAAATTACCTCAGACTACTTGCAGACAGAGATTTCCTTCTCGAGTGGGATTGCATTTGTTATGATGCATGGCAGGGAAAAGAGGAGCGGATCGATGAGCTCACTCATGAGCTTGAGGTGACTGCGAATTCATTGCAGAGCACCCAGTTGGCTCTTCGAGAGTCACAGTTACAGATTGAGAGGCTTACCGTGGCGTTGAAGTTAGCACAGTCTTCACCACCTTTGGATATAGTTCAGTCTTGCATGGCAGCGGTTGGTGAGGAGTATACACCCATGGTTTATAGCCGAGAGGGAGATGTTGGGGATGAGATTACATCCAACACGGACACAGGAGCAGTTGATACAAATAGGATGAGTGCACTCGATGAGAGTTGCAGTGAGCCACGCATTGCACCCGGCTCTCATGAGACTAGTTCCGTGATAGGTGATGCAGGGAATATCATTGATAGTTCCTGTGACATGGTTGTTGATACACTGGACAGTTGTGTGACAACCCTTGATACTTGTCCATCTTCACAGCAGATATTCAGAGTCTCATCCAGTTGGGAGATTGACACTTATGATGATTTGTTTCCCTCTCCTGGAAGCAAATCAATCTTTTCATCCGATACAGTTGACTACGATCGGCAGTTGGTTGAGCCTAGTCAGGAGTACAACTCAGTTTATTATTCCAGCGATTCAGAGATGGATGATTCCGATCAGGATGGAGTGATTGTGCAGTTTGTAAACAATCCATTGTTTGAATTTGATGGTGGGGTGATCTATGATAACCCACTCTTCGAGTTGGACACTGATCATACTTTTGACATTAGTTCTGAGTTGGGTGATGATCGTAGTGTTTGGGATTGTTGCAGTGCATCGCAATTCCGAACCAAACTCACAGAGGAGTTCAATGAGGTGTACACGGTGAGGAGTGCTTACAGTTTTGTCTTTGATCCACCTGTACATGATTCGATGCACCATACTTGTGCACAGGGTGATTCTCTCGGTACAGTCGAGGGGAGTGATTCATTACGGTGTGCAGAGTTACCATCTTCACAAGATGGGATTAGCGGATGCAGGTACTTGGCCCAGCGGTTTGTGGGGTATTACTTGCAGGGGCAGCAGTCTGTTTTACATCATGCCGATATGTATTTGACAGGGCTTGATACTTCTATGCCGCAGATTTTTCAGTCAGATACATGGCTACAGGGCGACTATGGTAGTAGTTGGCATGATGGCTCGGACAGTTATCACATCCATGAGAGTTTAGCTGAGGACAGGGAGAGATTCAGGATAGTAGATGCTTCTAGGAGATTTTATCTCTGCATGACGGATGGATGTGGATTCAGATTGTATTGGGATCCCGGTGGCGACAGCTTTGGCATCGAGTATGGGATGGGTCCCACTGGGTCACTTCACTATTCTCAGCATGGTGAAGTTGGAGACCGTAGAGCGCAGTGGCAGCCTGAGGAGGACCGTCACGACAGATTTTCACTCTGGGTTTGGGATCCAGGCATTGATTGCGCAGTTGAGATTGATGATGCTACAGGAGATAGTTCGAGATGTGTGGGACATTACACAGTTTTCCTTTTGGGGCCTTCCGAGGATTGGAGTTTGTTTGCAGAGGAGATTGCTTGGGGTCAAGTACTTTAGGAGGAAGTGAGAAGGTCCCATTTGGCGCAGCATCGCGATCGGAGAGTTTGGCCCATCATGAGACCGTAGGGCCTACTCGAGTGGTTATGGTCGCTTTCGAGTTTGGCTCAGCTGCTAGATTGGCGTGATGATCAATTTGCTTTCGCTTTGGGCTCGATCGGGAGGCATTTATGCACTGTTATTTTTAGCGCCTCCCCGTGTAGTGGCGCGGGGACCGCTATTTTTAGCAGTTTGGCTGTGGCGGCGTCAGGAATCACTTCAGAGTTCGTCAGCATCAGACGGATCAATCATCGGGTTAGAAACGAGGAAGATATTAATATTTAATGACATTTATTAAATATTAATTAATTAATGATTATAATATAAAGTTATAATTTAAAATTATAACTTAAGTGATTTCTCACTGAGGGGTGCGCCCAACATTAAAAGGGGGCCAGTTTGTGAATTAAATTATTATAAAATAATTTTTGCTGAGAACTATTGAAAATAAAAAGAATTAAATTGTCAAATATATTAAAATTCCCTATTATTAAGGAATTCGCCCTTTTTGAGAAGATTAAAGGGTTTTGCCTTGAAGGTTGAGCCATTATGACATTTTGAGAATCAGAAATTGATCAAGTCTTTGCCAGAGCACTGAGACCTTAGGGTTTCATCTCGAAATCGTCGGAGAACGAGCCATCTCCTTCGAAGCAGTTCAGAGGATGTGAAATAACATCTGATTTATTGCCAGTCGTGGGATTTCTTCATCCAGAAGAAATTACAGAGTTTCAACAGAGAATATTTCATCAGGGTTTCAGGGAAATATCTATCCAGGAAGGTTTGCTACATGGAGGCGCCATTTCATTGAGATTCTGGAGTTCACAGAAGAGCCGTACATTTTATTTAATTTGCTGCTGTTTCCAGTACACAGCCGTACTTGCTGCAGGCTGTACCATCTTCAGCTGGGCCGTACAAATCTTCATGGTTTCAAATATTCATTATCAGAGGTTGTCTAAACTAAGGCGCATATCCCTTCCCTTCTGGAGACCATCAGAGGAAGCAGTGTTTAATTTTATATTCATTATTGCTGATATCAGGGCCGTACTGTTTTGTACAGTACCAGGCCGTACCATCCATTTAGAGGTATATTTTCAAGACAGAGAAAAAACGCCCTCCTTCTGTGACTTCATTCTTCAGCATCTGATGCGCCTAGGGGACTGGGTCAATTTGTAACCGATGAACAGAGGAAGAAAGTGCCATTCTTATCTCAGCCGTACCATCTTGTGAAGGACATTTATTGCAGCCGTACTATTGCAGCCAATCAGGTTTCTTAATAAAAATCATTGCTTTTTAATATTGCATGTACTGGGTATTTTTGTAATCGTCTCTGGAAGAGTAATAAATGTGATGGCATCTATATTCCATAGTTTTTAGAGTTGAATGATTTTATTTGAATTTATTTCAAGCACTAGCAAAATCGTACTATTGCATTTAATGCTCAAAAACGGTCAAAAACTTAAAACCTTCAGAAAAGACAAATAAAACCGTCAGAGTCAAAACAGGGGGAAACTAGGGTTTCTACATTCTCGCAGTGATGAAGAGAGTAGTTCTTAAAATCTAGTCAAATCAGGTTAAGTCAAGGCAGGGATCTTGCAAGGGGTTGTGAAGTCTGGGACTCACAGCTGAGAGGGAGTGCCAATGTTTGGAACATTGGGGGCATCAAGTATGATAGGGTCAAAAATGGTGCTCCAATATATTTGTATTAATGATTAGATAGCTGATATCCTCTCCAAGCCTCCTTCCAAGGTGAAGTTTTTGTACTTCCAAGACAACCCTGGGGTGGTGAAGTATGTCACCCTCATTGAGAGGGAGTCACAGCATCATTAAGATATTCTCCCCATGTCAAGGGAATGGACAGAACGACGAACTGATCTGTCATAGCGTATATTTCTCTTAGACAGAGAAATATGAGGTGAAAGCCCTTGTAGTGTATAGTTCTCTGAGACGGAGAAATATGAGGTGAAAGCCCTTGTAGCGTATATTTCTCTAAAACGGAGAAATATGAGGTGAAAGCCCTTGCAGTGTATATTTCTCTAAGACAAAGAAATATGAGGTGAAAGCCCTTGCAGTGTATATTTCTCTAAGACAGAGAAATATGAGGTGAAAGCCCTTGCACCTCATATTTCTCTAAGATGGAGAAATATGAGGTGAAAGCCCTTGTACAGATCACATCTCTGAGTCAGAGTTGTGCTTCCCACAATCGAGTGTAGCCATTGTGGACGTCATGTTGAGAGAGTCCATGACAAGACATGACACTCTTGAGTGGGACTCAAGAAAGACTTTGCTAATACCTCCTTAACTAAGAGGGAGTGTTGATGTTTGTAGCTTCGAGAGGTACTACCCCAGTAAGCCAGATGTTACATTAATTCATTTTTTCTGGGTCGACTCAAGTGGAGTTCAGATTAATTACAAACATTTGTTCATTCTTGCTGGGTCAGCCCAAGTGGGGTATGACACCTAGTCTTGTATAAAAAGGAGAGAGAATCTCCTCACTATTCAATCAATTTATTCCTTGATGATCAAGCAGAAATTCGACATAAAGAAGAAGATTCACTGCTCAGAAGAAGATTTATTTTTCTTGATCAAAAATTCGCACTATTTAAAGTGCTGGACTATTTCATTGTATCTAGGTGTGATTCTTAAGTGTTATTTCGGCACTATTGTACCTAATATATCATTATTGAAGTCTTGCTAGGTTTTTCTCCGTTACATAGAAGGGTTTTCCCAAGATAAATACTATGTTCTTCGTTTTGTGTTATTATTTCTGCTTATTGTGCATATCTGATCTAAAATTAACATTTTCATGCATTCTTACAATCATATAAAAAGGAAAACTTCAATTAGTAGCTGAAAGGAGTTTATGAGACAACTATTTGACAAAATTACAAAAGCACTCAAACTGAAAAATAAAGATCAGAATTGCAAGGGTCTTTACACTAATTTCACAAGCCTTTTCTTTTTTGGGAAAATAGTCTAAATTATATATGAAAAGATAAGTATTTACATCTATTCAAGTCTCAGCTGTGAGGGATCCAACAGGGCTGACACGACAGAGACTGTGCTTTTACAAAGATCCAAGACCAAAATAAAGAGCCAACGGGAAGCACAACTAACCCACTAATGGTCTAGTTCTAAAAAATGAAACAAATTGAGTGAGATTTTGTCATGTCCCCGAATTGTAGGTATCGTGATTTAATTAATTTAGTTGGTTAAGATGTCCAAATTAATGATATTTCATAAGGATAGCTTAATTCATTATTCTAATTAAAATAAAGTGGAGATATTAAATTAATTATTTATAAAGTTATTCCAATAAATTAATATCAAAAGGATGACTTGACAAAGCTTTATCTAGTTTAAGATTGAAAGAAGAATCATAAGTGTTTTCTACACAAGCAGGAATTTCAACGACCAACTTTCCAAGATGAACATAAAGGTAAGGAGGGTTCTCAATTAAACAAGACAAAGCCTTACTGTTTCCCAGGCTCTGTATCCACAGCTACTTCCAGCTCAATCTATATTATGACGAATGATCAATAAAGAGGAAAGAATTCTCTACGAAGTGGGGGCAATGTGTTGACTGGCCTGTCCAAACAGACAAAGGAGGTTTCGATTTTTAAGTCAGCACATTGTATGTATATATGCAGCAGAATCCATTCTACTAAGAGAAGTGGATTTGGATTGAACACTAGGGACATATATCCTTCAAGTAACATGGTTAGATTGAAAATGGACATTGCCTTGCTACTGAAGCAGATCTCAGACTATATATGAACCATTGGAGCACCTTCAAGCGTCATGGTGGAGGACTGGGATGACTATCATCAATCCTGATAGGATGAACTACATTGGCAATGCAGTTGGTCCTCAAATTGCGAAGCAAGGGATCTGTATTATAAGATGCAATGTTGAGTCATTTGGGCTTCTCTGCTTTTTCTAATACACTTGCAAAGATTTATAATATATATGAAACATCCAAACATTTACAATTACACTACCTGATCCCTCCTCTGCTTTTTCTAAGACATTTGCAAGTATTTACATGAAACATCCAAGCATTTACGATTACACTACCTGTTCCCTCCTATTATAGCCTTCTCCATCAGTATCAAACTTCTCCTCTTCATCATCTAACTTTGAGATTTCCATATACAGTTAGTGAATGTCAAACTTGAAGACTATTGTGATAATGACATTAGGGAAAAGATATCAATTAAATTTAGCAGTGAAAATCTATATCTATTTTGAGCATGTGAGGAACCTGATGTCGACCCTTTGGAAGTGTAGACTCAAATAGGGTCAACAACAGATAGTTAGGCTGACCTGGACTGCTTGCTGATACTGACATGAACTTGCTAAATTAAGATATCATCAAAAGATGCATTGATCTGCTTTCATTTCCCTACAACTTCTTTCACTCAAGATGAACAGGCACCAAAATCCCCAATATGTGTTGCATTTGATGCAACTGTTTAACACTGAGTGAACATATTAAGGGCTGAAATATAAATTGCAGATCCAGCGCAATGATATAACCTAAGTCACAAGGTTCGAATTCAAATTCGAGTTCGGCAACATTGAAATTCGGATGAAGTTCGGCAAGGAAAAAATTCGAAAATTATAAAATTCGGATTAAATTCGCCTTAATAATAAATATATATATTATTAAAAATTTAAAATACATGTAAATTATAAATATATTAATAAATGAAACATATAAATTATAATATAATATTATAACAGATTAAGTGATTTAATCCATTATAATTATAATTTATATGTTTATTAATTATTAATATATTAATCTATATATATTTAATTTTTTAATAATATATTTTTTAATACTATCACTATAAAATCTAAAAGACAAATAAAATTAAACTTTTAATAATATATGTTCAATTTATATAGTTTAATATTGAAATGAAAAAATAAAATTTAATAACCTGCGTTTAATCTTTAATAAAAAAACCTAAAAAAACAAAAACAAAACTTAATACTAAAATATGAAAAAACAAAATTAAATAAAACGACTTTAATACTGAACCTAAAATACAAAAACAAAATCTACCAAGCTGCGTGCAGGAAAATGTGGAGTCGTGGAGGCGCGGCGGCTAAGAATCTGGTCGTGAGACTAGACACGGCGGCCAGTAACAGGAAGATTTAAGACACTAAAGTCTGAAACCCACGGCAATGGAGTCGCGACAGGAGCAGCAAACTGAAACTTGCCTCAGACTGCGAAAACTGAAACCCGTGATAAATATTGAGCGCTGTGTGTTTGATTGGAACAAGAGCTAAATTTTAGTGGAAATTTTTGCTGTACGAATATTTTGCCGAATTTCAACGAACTTTATTAAAGAATTTCAAGTTCGCAAAAATTCGAATCTCATGCTTCAGATTCGGCGAACCTTGTGACTTAGGATATAACTGTGATTTGATTCATTCTTTTTATCTTAAAATATTTCCTGTCAGCAGATTAATATGTGAATATCTACATTCATGAACAGAAGCAAAGAGGTGGGTAAAAAGTATGAGTGAGAGCTTTGCAAGAGGTTGATAGGAGAGACCTGGTTGGTTGTGGAGTAGAAGTTTTGAAGGATAAAAAACAAAGGAGTGTAAGGGTCCCACTGAAACACAAGGTGTATATTTAGTGATAGGGAGTTTAACAATGTTGAACAAAGTATAAAAATATCAATAAAAGTGAAAAGGGCCAAGATTCATAGCAACATCAATCTTGAAGACAAGTGTGTATGGAGAAAAGAAATGAAAGTATCTGTAATAAACCTTAGTATGGGTAAAAAGTTAAGAAACCATGATAGGTAGAAGAGACAGAAGGTTTAATAATATAAGAAAAAGGCAATGAGAAAAAAGAAGTGCAATGTCTAATTAGTAAAAGTTAAAACAAATAAACTAAGTAACCAGGTTCCTTGGATTTTGCTCCTGTGCCCACTCTGGGAGCATTTGGGTATGGAAGCGACCTGGGGAGCAGCTCGGAGCATCCAGGGAATAGCTGGGAGGGCAGGGTTCTCTGTGGGTTCCATTAACTACAATTTATTGAAACTTAATTAAACTTTTCAACCTATTTTAATTTCTGTTTTGTGTATAAACAGGAGAATGTGCCTTCATTTATGAGTGGATGTTAAATGATCCTTACACTAATTAATTTTAAGTTTTAACTGTCCCTTCCATTTACTCATTTACAGGACTTGTAGTGCAAAATACACTCAGCATTCTCCACAACAATCTTATTTTTCTTTAGTGCAATATTAAATTACCTTGTATTCATTATACATTTTTTTCTAATTTCCAACTATATCATTTCAATGCCAATCCAGAGTCTGCCATAAAAAACCACAGAACTTGTAGTGCAATGAAAATGTATGTGCCTGAATTTTCTCTGCTACACAGCCCAGCAAAGCATCTGGACCTTAAACTAGTGTCATGTAGACTTTTTTGTCAAATCATAACACTGGATGTTTCAACTTAACGCAGCAGATATGATTATCAGCATTTGATAGACATCATGATGATTGACGATTGATGAAGTATCATACTATCAAATGTATTTAAAATTCTATATATATATATATATATATATATATAATACAGTTGTACCCAAGGAAAAAAAATTGCTGTATCGGCGTACCCGCACCCAATCCCGTACCAGAACCGGCAACTTAGCAAATAAAGTAAAACGGACCAGGTGAAGGTGATGTGGCCTAGAAAATAGAGCACAAGCATTTCGAACACTCAAAGGATGAAAAAAGATTTCACTTTATCTCCTGTGTTAAGCACAAGGAGTCTGTGCCCTTAATCAGGTTGATCCAACAACCCACTATCCTGTGAAAAATAAGAACTATTAACATCTCTAACCATGCTTAAGATTATGATTATTTTACAAGAACTAAAACTACAACCTTCTACATGCAAATGCCATATCTGCTACATTACATGAAGCTTCCAAGCAGCTACAACCATTGCAAAGAAACGGACAATCAATTTTCAATGTTAAGACTTCCATGCAAGGTTTCAATACAAATAAGATCCAAAAAATAGTTGCATAACTTTCCAAGACAGTCATAAAACTCCTGAGTTCAGGTGACAAGTGACATAAAAAAGAGTCCTAAACTAAAACCTGCAATAATAGCAAAGAAAGTAGTGCAAAAAGAAAGTACCACTTCAACGATAAAGGCAGCTTCATTCTTAATATCACAATATTGATAGTCCACTTTTAGTATGTGCAATATTTTCATTAATAATCATAACTCAGAAACCTGGACTAATATCAAGATTTATGATTTTTCTTCAAATCGCTATAGATTCTACTATTTTTTAAAGAAACAAGCACACGAGCTTCCATGTATAATGCATTGTGATGAGGGTCCATGTTCTCACCTTGTGTAAGTTCTGATACACTTGAGTTAATATAAGGTCCGTCATCCCCCAAACGTACATCAATCACTTCCCTGGATGATAACTTTGGACTGCCTGTATGCATATTCATAAACCAGCATGAACAATACCAGATTAGATTTTACACTATACAGCATAATAACAACTTGAAGCTCAAAAATGGTACAGAGATCATGAAAGGAGGTCAGTTTTATCATAGAAATGACATTCTAGTATTCGAAATGACAGTCTTCCACACAATAAATAATTTGCCAAATAAGCTTTAGTATTGGATCCTTTCAACTGGTATAGGAAACAATACTGCATTTTACAAATTGTTGTCTATGACATGTTCTTCAACCATAGCATACAAATCCATACTACACAAGCATCATAGCAGATTAACATGTTCAAAGTGTAAAAGTACAAATAGTTTCAAAAGAAGGCTAATTTCCACAACAGAAAGCGAGCATCTAGAATTAGTAGATGAAATATTTGCAAACCAGTTAACCACTAGAGTTTTCTGCAAAGAAAAAGATTTTTTTGCACTAATCATGAATCTTCCGAATAATTTTTGCACCGGTCATGAATCTTTCAAGCAGCTGTTGCAGTAGCAAGAACATGTTACGATCAATTTTGGATGTTGAGACTGCCATATAAGGACTCAACACAAACAAGATCACAAAAAAACATACAAAACCCAATGCAAAGACTGCAACATCTGAAGATAATGGTGACCAAGAAAAAATTAAAACCAAAGTTGCCTGACTCTCTGAATCAGTCAAAAAATTCCAGAGTCCAAGTGCCAAGTGACCTAAAGTCAAAATGGATATACAGATTCTAATCTCAAGGACTTTAAGTTTCAGCCAGTCCCTCCAAGTTAGAGTACAAAACTTGGGCACCTAAAATACAAAAGAAAAAAGCATCATTTGCATGTCAAAAATTACACTTGGAGTAGCTAAGCTTTTTAACAATTCTGCATTGGCCTTGCATACATGTTGTGTAGAAAAAATATTTTTACAGTAGCGATGCAGATACCAAGTAGCTGCCACACTTCCAATGAACATGTTCAAATCAATTTTGGATGTTTGGATTGCCATGCATGGCTTCAATACCAACAAGATCAAAAATAACATATGAAACCTAATGCAATGACTAAATATCATATGGAGACAGTGGACTCAAAACCTCCCAAGTCCTAGTTGTGTGTGACCAGAAATGAATCAAAATTGCTCTACTCTCTAAGATTCCTATTTAACATTGAACAAGCACACACGAGAAGAACACAATGATAAAAGAATGTGCTAAAGTTGCATGGTAAGGATTTTTATTGACAACATCCCCTATACTTGCAGACACACATGATAGTGACCATAAGGACCAAGCATAAAAAGCTTATAATTAGAGGAATAATATCACAATGTTTTCTGCCAGACAAATGAGGATTGACATGGAGCATGACAAACACCAATGCCACCCATATAGAGGCATCCTTTATCAGTTTTTGGTTTTCCTTACTTTAAGATCAAAGCTAACTAATTTGGAACTTCAACAAAATCATTACCTTTAACTATTATTGTCTGTAAACATAAGATGATTGTAATCAGCACGAAGAACCTTCAACCAAGCAGGTAGAACCATACAATTTAAACTCAGACTTGGAAAAAAACACAGCAGGCCTATAATTTGACTCAGACTCCGGACTCAAAGAAATTACCAAACATTAAAAACACATTTTTTCAAGATAATATTTAAAACTCTGTTGCAGGGTTCATACCCGTAGGCCCTAAACCCGGTTCAGGTTCGTCTGCGGGTACGTGCTGGGTGCGCACAGGTTGTGTGCCCAGCACTGTGGGTTTGCCAGGGTGCTCCAATGATGGACACTGAATATGTCCACCTCTCAAGATAGGGATGGGGCCATCTCCATACCCAATAAATCAAGGGATCATCTCCTTGATCACACTGAAGAAATTCCAGCCAAGAGACAAGCTCAATACAAAGTCGAATTCAATTCATGGATACCAAAATGACTCACAATGCCTCCTTTTATAACTTTCTCCTAGCCGCCCCACCTAGGCCGACCTCAAGAATAAAAGAATATTTTCTTTTCTTTTATTTTATCTTTTAATCACTTACCCATAAAATAAGTCGGCCCACTTGGATATTTCATTAAATTGTTTTGGCAAAAGAGAGTGGGAATAAAATAATAATAATAAAATATTCATTTAAAAATAATTCCCTTTTTCTCCAATAGCAAACTCATCACAAATATGTGTCACTTGGCCACAATAACATTCCCTTACCAGGATGACTAGCTCACGGGAATGCTGAATGAGCTAGTTCTCATCTCCAAGCAGTCACTACGAGAATGGGGACATTACACTTTTATACTCCGCCTACAAACTTTCGAGAGCTTTTATATTTAAATTGCATAAAGTGACCTTTTGAATTTTTAATTAACTTTGACCCTTGAAAAGTCACTTTAACGCATAAGGTCACCTTTTAAATAAAATAATTAATTAAACTAAGTTTTCCAAAAAATAGCAATATTAGACAACTTAAATTTTCCATTTTTGAGCCTCAGAATTAGCCTATAGGAACAAAATAGGCTTAGGGGTCCATCCTGAACACTTGTGTCGAAGAAGCGTACATTACATCAATTCAAATTAAATATGAAGTAGATAGCTAGGATCATGATTGAATTAAATGGTACTAGAGCTTGAACCAAATAGGTAGGTCCATGATTGGATCTAATAGTATTAAACTATCAATTAGAGAGTGTGTTTTAATTTCTACATTTCAATGTAACAAAAAATGGAACAATGTGTACAATAGAACCGTTCTTCAAATTAGAAGGGTAAGCTCTCTATAACAAAAACCAACCTAATATGAACAATATGTACTGGTTATTTACAATCTATACAATGTTTTTTGGAGTGGTTCACACATAGCAAACAAAACTAAAGCTGTGTATTTAAGCATGCAACTCAAAGAAACCAATCTGTTTGGTTTTCTAGCTAAGGAACAAGGTTGATATCCACTTATATTCAAGGCAAGAGGATTTTATGCTTTTGATTAAGAGTAAACCCTACTACAACTACCACATTTACATTGTTCAACTAAATGTGTAGATTGAGTAGTGCAAGTACACACAAGCTAGGATTTGGTTTAAGCAAGACAAATGACTTGATAAATTAGAAGATGAGAATGGCATAGAAAGTTACATGGCCCACTTCACTGCAACCTATAATACAAATCTTGCACCTAGTTGTAAAAACAATTTAATTCAATTCATCTAACCATACATTATATGTTATGAGATAAACATGGTATTGCATCCAAACCTACAATGATTAATTTAACACCTACAACAATACAAAGCTTCCAATAACTTTTAGGTGATATTAAACTCATAAAAAGCACAACAATAAATTCTATTGAATGATACTGAATGAATAAACTATGTGCCAAGAGCACTTATTTAAATGTTTTTACAAGAAATATCATCAAAACAAACAAAAAAGCTAATAATAGTTTGTTTGCACATTAAGCAAGTTTATTACATAAAATTGTCCACAAATACCTATACGGATAACTATCAGCTAACAATGAACCTTCTAAAAGGTCGTCTAAAAGTAGTGGATCTATAAATAGCCTCCAAAATTAGACTTCTTAGATATACTTCCTCTCTTCAACAATAGCGACAACTAAATATGGTTTAGGCTAAAATAAAATTCTAATGGTTAGTTTCTAAGGATTATTCTAACAAAGTTCTCATGTTCTATCTATGGCAACCCTCTAAAGAAACTCTGAACCTCTAATAATTCCCCAACCCTAGTGACTCAAATCTGAAAACCCTAGTTTTGTTGTTCTTTACACCAATTGCTAGTTGAAAATACACCTTCCTCTAATGCATAATGCATGAGGCAAGATAAAGTATCTCTAAGGTAGAAGCACTTCACCTTCATCCTCCCAAACCCATTCAGTACCGCAACTTTGTAGAGTAGCCATCAAGGATTATGTCTTAGTCTAATTGTGTGGGGATAGATGTTAACCATGGATTTGTAATACGATTTGCAAAGAAATAAATAAAGGAGTAATTGTGTTGCAACGTACAAGAATTATGTGTCCAGAATGTTAATTTTATTTTTGGTATGCACATTATTCCAACAAGGTGATCTCCCCAACCATCACGCTTGTCCTCCTAGGACTTTCTAGCTTACTCATATTGTATTGTGTGCATAACTAGAAGGGCAACATCACATATGAGCACAATCGCATGACTATCGTACATGATTATGTGATTGATAAAGAAGACAACAAATCCTACTTCTAGTATTTTATATGTTTCTTGATTGAAATGTCTATGAGTATGGAAGTTTCTCCACCTACACATAAGAGACCCAGTAGCCTCTCCATCTCAGAACTCGCACTTACCAACAAGATTATAAAATGCTCATGTATCTATGGAAGCTATTGGTCTTCTATTCTTAGCACAATGGCAAAGGAATCTCCCTCAAGCAAGAGACAACCCAAAACAAGGAAACAACTTATGGAGGCTAGGAAGGATAACTATAAATCCCATTTCTTTAAATAACATTAGACAAGATTAAGAGGATAGAATTACGTGGTAAACAGTGTTGAAAAGGATAATGTCTTGACCCTTAAGGAAATAGATTGACATGACATGGAAGATGGCAAAATGACTAGCGGGTAGAACAATGTCTTTGCTAAGGCTACAGTCATCAACTGAAAGTTAAAAACATATCATCATTGGCACCAACCAATATTTGGAGTGTTGGCATAACAACTAACACCTCTGCGTTAAATTTAAGTGATTAGATTAACATGCACAGAAATTAATTCAAAAATAACACAGTACACAGCAGATACCCTGGGAAAACCCTCCTCTTGAGGGAGAAAAACCCAACCAATAATATCTCTTATATTATTGAGTCTTCAAAGTGAATGATACATCTACAATAGGCCACTCAAAAGGCCAGCATACAACATCACAGACTGATGCTAATACAGACTATGAATATAGCTCTCTAATGAATATCTCAGATCGCTCTTGCATAAGCTAGCATATGAAAACTCTTAACTGAATGTGAATGAACTGAAGTGTGAATGAATTGTATGAACAAATGTTAAACAAATGAAGTGTAAATATATGAGATGGTGGAAGAGACGCAACTCTTCAAGAAGAAGGTCGGCTGACATAGAGATAATATAAAATACAATAATAAGAGGTCAGCCTCTCATAGAAACAAGTGCCTCTTCACAAGTCTTCAAGTCGGCCTTCAATAATCCCTTTTCATTTGGACGCCACCAATGAGAGGAAAGTCGGCACATATAAAAACTCATGCCAATTAAGAATATAAATTAAATAGCTCTCAAGTTATAATTTAATTTATTCAATCAAGAACAAATATTGTGCTGGAAGGATACAACTGAAGCTGAATATAACATCAACACTCTGGAGTATAAGTTGGTATGGACAGCTATGCACACTACGCAATGAGTGCTCTTCAAATTAGGAGGGAAAGCTCCCTCGTTGTGCGGACAAAATTCTTGAAAAGTAAACTAAATTATTTCCTATCTTTGTCTCAACTGTAAGAGGAACAAAGTTAAGAAAACCACGAACGTTGCAGCTAAGAATTTTTTGGTTTTGCAGATCAATAACTACAACTAAAACTAAAGCTTTAAATCTATCCAGTCTCCTCAAGTAAACAAAGCATGAGCAAATGGAGCAGGAATGTTCTTATACGATAAACCAGCTACAGATTCATAACGTGAGGGAAAGGTGGCACAGGCACAACAAGTTTATTATCACACCCATCACACAATAAGCTTAAGTACAAATTCTCAACATAAAGGCAAGGTAGGCACAACTATTTGCTGAATCTGAATAGGCTTATTGAAAACAAAACACAAAGGATAGCCAACTAAGACAGTAAATTGCACAGAAGAAACACGTGTATAATTTACGATTGAACTAACCACTATGTCTAACTAAGATAAGCATTCACCATAATAACAACATGAAACCCAAGTGGCATAACAATTAATCATTATCACAAATACTCGCGAATAGATACAAAATAAGCAATATTAAGGGCAAGGTAGGCACAGTATATATTACTCTCTCGTGCAAAAGTTCGTGAACAGATACAAAATAGCAATACTACAGCCAAGGTGGGCATAGCATGTATGCTATCACGCAAAAGTTCGTGAATAGATACAAAATAGCAATACTAAAGGCAAGGTGGGCACAGCATGTATGCTATCACGCAAAAGTTATGTACAAATGAGCAAAAGCTCTTATTTATAGACATCAAAGGTGTAGGGAACCCTAAAATCACCTTGAGTCAACTACAGTCTTGCAATGCATGCAAGATTTTATTGCTAAACCCTAACAAAGCAAACTATACAATTAACTGGAAAGTTACCATCAGTTAACCAGTACATCTAATCTAAATGGACAATGTGCAAGCATGCACGTCCTTATTGAAAGCAAGTTAACTGGAACACTACCCTCAGTTAACTGAAAACCCTAAACCTAACTCCTATGAAGATAATTCCAAGGAGGAGATATGCATGTATGAAATCAGCAAGAGAACTCAAGACTGAAAGTCGAGTTAACTGCTGCTCCTAACTCTATCCTCGAAACTAACTATAGGTCCCAACTGGCAAATCACTCCAAGTCATCTTGGTCCAACACCTTGACCAAGAATTCATCAATCAGAATATCCTCTAGCACCTTGATGCTATCTAGAACGATAATCTGCCTCTTCAATTCCTTGTCACCATCCTTGATCGTATGCATGCATTCTCTGACATCCCCAACCGCGTTCTTGAAACTAGCTGAAATCACTAAAATATTTTCCAGTTTAGACGCCATAGGATCTCCTTCGAGATCATCACTAATCAGCTTCTCAAACTTGGCTTGCACTATATCAAGCTTAACATACGTGCCATCCTCAAGAACATAATGACATGGGATCTAAACGACAAAGCCACTGATAAGTGCAAAAACTCGGACAACGTTATCTCTAAGTGTATACAACCTGGTAGAGATCTTTTCGCATGTCTCCATTCTGAAAAGATGTTGTTCTTTCCAAGAGAAGACCTCTCTATCTTCATCAATCTCCAGAGCATCATATGCAACAAACAACTAAGATATGAGAACTCGATCCTTGGCTAAGACCTCTGCAGCTGAAATCTCGAGCAATTGGATCCCTTGGCGAAGTTTATGCGCATCACTCCTTACCTGATATAAATCCGCAAGAAGATGCCGACCTTTAACAACAAAGCTTTCAACCCAATTGTCTAGAAGTCTGCCATGATTGACTAATTGATCCAACTTTTGTTTTTCTACAGGTGTATTCTATGAAAGAACAGGCCCTCTACTTGGATTTCCATGAACAAGATCAGAGATATACTGTCGAAGTTGACTATTCTCAGCTTTAAGAAGTGCTTTATCTTCTCCGTCTTTTGCGATGCGTTCTTCAAGATTATTAGTGACAATCTTAAGAAGGCTCATGTCTGTTTCTCGAGTGGTCCTGCCAAGATTCACTTTGGTGAAGGTGAAATCACCGACTTCAACCTCATCCAAGCTCTTACCCTCCGGAGGAGTAGCAACCTCTATGACAATCTCTGACTCTAGAGTCTTCTCGATATGCACCTGTTTCTTGATTTTCTTGTTCGACCTCTTCTGATAAGGTTCACCAAACTCAGATAAATCAAGATTATATGAAGGCTCTCGCCTCTGTCTCCCCAAAGATCTCTTGAGCCAACAAGACTAAACAATATTATCAATTCGAGGAGAGAGTGTCCCTGATGTATCGACCTATAGTGGGTCGGTTGTCTCTGATTCTACTCAAACTGGCATCTCAGGCTCTGAATCTACTCGAACTAGTATGTCAAGCTCTGAATCTATATCAATAGGATGCACACGTGGTGAACCAGGAGGTGAAAGACGTGGCTCATCCTGAATGACTGTCTCCACTGGAATTCCAGGCGCGCTCTATACTTGCTTATGCTTTTGTTTGCCAGTAGTCCTCCCCCTCGTGTTTCCGTTGAGTCTAACCCCTTTAGGTGGCTTCAAGACAACCTTGACCCGAGTCCTTGACCTCAAAGTAGAAGGCAATGAAGAAAAACCCACTGGCGGTTGTGTAACCGGAATTGACTTTTGCCTTTGTTTACTCTCCAAGAATTGCTTGTTGGTCTTGACAACTGATCTAGACACATCTTCAATAGAAGTATTCTCCTTAGCATACCAATCTGGTGAGCGAAGTGGCTACTGAGCAACTTGATCCTTGACATATGAATCGAGCAGAACCTCCCCGTCATCATCTAATAAATCGTCAACATCCTCTAAAAGGTAGTCAGGGAGCTGAGTAATAGTGAGTCTGCAGTAGTTACGACGACGAACCTCGAACTCATCCTCGCAATTAGCCCATAAGTCTTCAAGTGTTGGCTTATGTGCAATCCCTCGCTCCAACCTGGCTGCATACTGACCCAAAGGATCATAGGAATGCCTCTCAGTGTGAGACTTGAGTTTGAATTTCTCCATCTCGGTTGACATATACTTGGCATCTGTTGCAGTTTTGCATGTGAAAATACCCAATCCGAAAGGAAAGGAAACTGCAGACTTATGACGACTGCGAAGAAAAGAGTGAACATGTTGAACTTGTCTGAGAAACTCCATGAAAAGAATCTTGTCTGACAGGTACCTTGGTAACATTAGAGGCTCTCCAATGTATCCATAAACCCGGATGTATGTAAAAGTAGGGAATTGGATAAACCAATCCGCCCAACTCTCCATTGCTGATTTTGCCTCTACAGAAATCCGGATGTGCATTTCATTGTCGAGATCTCTGACTGTCTTCATGGAAAAGTGGTCATTCACTGCTTGGAAATCTTGTTCAACTTTAGAAAACTCCAACTTAGAGTAGCACTCATGAACGCGTTGAACACCAAGAGTCCCGTTAGTCTTCAGGTGTCTATAACTGCCTTCAGATGCAACTAAGTAGACCAAGTGAGACACCATGTGAAACTCATGAAACCTAAGAAATTCAGTAATCTGCTGATGTAGGCAATCACTAATCAACATGGCCCAGTCGAAATGTTTTGTGCCATCAAGGATCCTGGAAATGATGTAAAACATCCATGGTCGGAAAATACTAGCATCCTCCTGACCTGTAGCCCGATTGAGTAGAGTTATCAAAATAGCAACCACGTCCTTAAATTCACCACAACCAACCTTTTTAGGCATGTTAGTCTTTTGAATCTTCAACCATCTCTGAGCAACCTTTCTTTGAGAACATTCTTGATCTTCATTCCATATCTTCTCACAAGCCTCAATAATCAAAGTGAAATTGTCTGAACGAGGAGGAATAGCAAAGCATTTCTCTACATCCTTCGGCTTAAGACTGCAGATGACTCTCCCATCAGCTGATCTGATTTGTCGTGTAGACGAGTCGTAATGCTTGATGCAAGCAAGAACAAACTCGAGATCGAAAGCAATGACGGGAATAGACGCTGCTGCCAGCAACCCAGAACGTTCAAGATTCTTCAATGTATTGCTACTAACACCCTCTCGTGCATTCAGATTGATCACAGGATAGACATGACCTAAGTCTGTATCAATGGTTTTCACAAAGTCATGCATAAGAACCGATTTGGTCTTATAATCTATGAGATTGAACTACATTTTGAAAATGAGGACTTTTGACTATGAAGTTGAGTATGTTCGGACAACTTTCCGAAAAGGCTGGAAAATCTCTAGACAAGGCTAAAAATAGCTTATGGCAAGAAAATTTTCCGGAATTTTTCTGACTCGTGGATTTTGTGCAGAATCAAATTCGAAGACAACCCAAATCAATAAAAATTCAAAAATTAAGTTTTACCAAGGCATGCAGAAGGTTTTCAGTCGAGAAAAGCACTGGTTCTAGAGCTCACTCGGGGCAATTTTTCTTGAGAAAATCTAAAACATGGGTTTTATGCAAAATGGATAACTAAGGCAACCCAGATAGTTTGATTTTGCAAAGGATGTGTTTCTGGCTCACATGCAAAGAAATTCTCGAAAAAAAGCATAGAGCTTTAGAATAAAAGCTACGGGGCAATTTCCTAGAAAAAATCTAAGGCGTGGGTTTTGATGTTGATGCTGAAGTATGCGAACCCAAATGATCAAACACTGAAAATTTTGCCGTTTTCTTTGACATGCAAAGAATACCTAAGACAAGAATAGAAGAAATTAGACAGAAGATAGAAATTTGTTTTTGTTTATTCACCTTCTGTAGAAAATCGCCTATGCTTGAATGGAATTTGATGAAACCTGCATGCAAATGAAAAATGAAGTCTGGAATATCCTTCCTCTGAACAAATTGCATCCATTGCTATGAAGAACATTGAAATCTGACACCTATAGCACCTTCAAAGCTTTGTTTGCTCAAGAAAGTCGTATTTCTCTTTGCTTGTCATGAAGAATAATGGACGCCTAAGTCTGAAATAAATAAGCTTTCTCGTCAAATGCGTGGTAAATGCATGCAAATCCCTAAAAATGGAGCTTGACTTATGATTGTACCTCAAAAATTCACGCCCAGCCTTTGATTGGCTCTCAAAACAATTAACTGATGATCAATATGCCCTAAATAAAGCGCCATGCTTTGATATTATGAATCGCCATAAACAAGACTTCAATTGAAAAATCCTAACTGAGGTGCCATCCTTGAAAACTTCAATTGAAAAATCCTAAGTAAAGCGCCATCCTTTGATATCGTAAGATAAATCTTAACTAAAGCGCAAAGCCTTGATATTTGAAAAAAACTTACATGCGCCATGCATTCAAGCTTCAATTAAGTTTTGGCATGCACTTCAGTTAAGTGGACATACAAAATAATAACTCAACATGCAAAGCTAGTTAACTGGACATGCAAATCAGTTAACTCAACATGCGAAACTGAAAAAGCACTTGACATTGTCATGTCCCCTTTTCAGTGACATCTCTCAGAGCACAGGATTGGCCTATCATACGACCCTCGTAGGCTGATAGACGGGATAGAGGGTCACATTGGAGCTTGGCTCAGCTTCAGTTGGCAGAGTTTGATCACTAGGCTTTCGTTTGGGCTCGATCGGAGACTTTTTGCAGAGTTGCCATTTTTAGCAGTTCCTGGCAGGCAGCGTGGGACCCCTGCTATTTTTAGCAGTATGGCTTTGGCCGCATTCAGAATCACTTCAGTGTTCATCAGCTTCAAACGAATCAGTCATCGAATGAGTAACGAGGGAAATATTAATATTTGATTGCATTAATTAAATATTAATTAATTAAGGATTATAATATAAAGTTATAATATTAAATTATAACTTAAGTGATTCTTCTTGAGGGGTGCGCCATCATCAGAAGGGGCCAAAATTTGGCAATTAAAATTATTATAAAATATTTCACAGAGACTATGGAAGAATTAAAAGAATTAAAAGTGAATATTTTAATGAAACCCTATTATTAAGGAAATCGCACTTTTGAGCCATATAGTGCATTTGCCTTGGGAATTGGGCCATTATGTGATTATTGATTTTGAGAAACTGATCAACTTGATCTGAGCAAGAGACTTTAGGGTTTCAAGTTCGAATTCCTTGGGGAACGAGCCATCTCCATCGGAAGCAATTCAGAGGGTGTGAAATACCACTTGATTTATTGCAGCAGAGGTTTCTTCAGGCAGAGGAAATCATAGAGCTTCAGAGTTTATTTATTTACAGAGCTTCAGCATATTCTTTCATTCAGAAGACAACCATTCATCAAGGCGTACCTATCTGGAGATCTGGAGAATCATAGGGAAGGCCGTACAAAAAGCATTAATTGTTGCTACTGTCACAGCCGTACCTGTACCTGGTCGTACTGTACCAGCAGAGCCGTCATCTTCATTCTAGAGCATATCGCCTTTGGTATTCATCATTTGTGTTCATCTATTGAGGCGCCAACCTTCAGAGAAACACTGCGTGGTATCTGTCAGAGGAGAGAGTGGTTATCATTGAAGCCGTACCATCCCATCTTTCATCTATGGCGGCTGAAATCAGGTTCTTTAAATATTAAAAATCCATTGCTTTATTCATTGCATGTAATAGAATATTTATTGTAATCGCTCCAGAAGAGAAATAAATATACTGGCATCCATTTCTCATCATTTCCAAGAGCTAGATAATTTTTATAGAATTTATTGTTATTTTCAAGCAAAATCGTACCATTTCATTTATTGCTCAAAAACTCAAAACAAGCAAAAAAACCAAAATACTTCAAAAAAAGTCAGAAAACTGTCAGATTCAGAGAATAGGGAAACTAGGGTTTCTACAGTGGTATCAGAGCTAAATCCTGCCATCCTGAGGGTTTAGCCATCATATGCAGCCAGAGGAGTTTGATACATACAGGTACTATACTCGCAGACGTGCCTTGATTGAAAGGCAACGCAGTTTGAGCAGGCAGCCAGAAAACATGGCTGACAGGAATGACAGGGCTGACAGGACAGACATACCTAGGACAGAGATCCCACAAAATAACAGAGATCAGGACGATGCAGAGGTCTTGCATGCACTCAGAGATCTTCGTGCAGGACAACAGAGGTCCGATGATGTTTTACAGCAGGTGGCAGTGGCACTGCAGAGATTAGGTACTTCGAGGAGACCGTCACCACATCGTGACGATGACAGGAGTGATGCAGGGTCACGGAGAGCTCCTAGGACAGTGTCACGGACAACAGATAGGCCTACTAGGCCTACTTTCACGAGACAGGAGCCCGATGAGGCTATACCAGGTGAGGAGCACGAGGATTTGTTTGCTGATAACCTTATGGCAGCGAACGAGGAGTGGGAGTTGGTACCTCCTGCAGTTAGAGAACGGATCACTTTTGACCGTTTTATTACACAAAGGCGAGAACACAACAGGGCTCGACAGGATTGGAGACCCCGACAGCAGAATAATGATCTAAAACATGCAACCAACAGGCTTAATCTGGTGATGTTCGATGGTAGTGGGAAGATGACAGCCCAAGCTTGGATTAGCAAGCTTGATACATTCCTCACCTTGCGTCCGATGGTTGAGAGAGACGCTATTAGATACGCTACACTGCACCTCGAGGGAGTGGCTTACGACTGGTGGCACCACGGTATGGTGACTTTACAGCATGACAGGATCACTACATACCAGGAGTTCGAGGGCATCAGAGTCAAAGTGGCAGATGGATACACTTTGAGATGCGAACGCATGATAAACGATCTCCCTTTACGCTTGAACAATTATGAGTTCAAGGCAGATTATTACGTTGTTAATATGGGGGACATTGATTTGGTCTTGGGAATGAAGTGGTTACATTCATTGGAGGAGGTCACACTTCGTCTGAAGGACATGGAGATCCGTTTTGAGGTCGACGGGAAGACTCACATACTTAAGGCAATTCGGGACAGCGACCTTAAAACAATTTCTTTTCGCCGGATGGAGCGGCTCATGCGTTATGACATGGTAGAGTGGGCTGCCAAGTGTCATTTAGCACCTATACAGGAGGGACAGCAAAAGACAGAATATCATCCGGACATTTAGGAGTTGAGAATCAAGCATGCCAAGGTGTTCAGTGATATTCTGCCAGGTAGACCTCCTGACAGAGGCATCGAGCACATTATTGAGCTCGAGGAGGGCGCTAAGCCCGTGATGATAACTCTTACAGACATCCTAAAAGATTAAAGGATGAGATAGAGAAGACAATAAAGGAGTTACTTGCTATGGGTCACATTCGACCTAGCAAGTCACCGTTCGCTTCTTCTGTTGTTTTGGTGAAGAAGAAGGATGGAACGTTACATATGTGCATTGATTACAGGGTCCTGAATAAGAGGACAATCAAGAATAGATACCCGATACCGAGGATTGACGAGCTTATTGATGAGCTCCATGGGGCATGTTACTTTACGAAGATTGATTTACGATCGGGATATCATCAGATCAGAGTCCGTGAGCAGGACGTAGAGAAGACGGCGTTCAGATGTCATTGTGGGCACTTTGAGTTCGTAGTGATGCCATTTGGGCTCACGAATGCGCCGGCTACATTTCAGTCCACGATGAACCGGGTTTTTCATTCACAGCTGAGGAGGTTCGTCTTGGTATTCTTCGATGATATTCTCATATATAGCAGGACATGGCAGGAGCACTTAGCTCATTTGGAGACAGTGTTGAGTATCTTGGAGAGGGAGTTCTTGTACGCCAAGGAATCCAAGTGCGACTTGGGAATGACCGAATTGCTTTATCTAGGTCATATTATCAGTGCAGATGGAGTGCGCATGGATCCTGAAAAGATCCGCACCATTATTGATTGGCCTACACCGGCAAACCTGACACAGTTGAGAGGGTTTCTCGGTTTATGTGGATTCTACCGCAGATTCGTGAATGGTTATTCACGACATGCTCGATGACGACGGCGAAGAAGGGGCATTTGTTTGGACTTCGAGGCATAGAGTGTTTTATGAAGTTCAAGGAGTTGATGACCATGCCCGCTTTGGCACTACCCTAATTTTGCGAAGCCGCTTGAGTCACGCATCGTGATACTGCTGGGTTGGTGACAAGCACCGACAGTACTCTAGAGCCACAAGCTCAGAGGACCGGTGAGATTGTACAAAGATATATATGCGATAAGGAGATGCTCGGCGATTATGCATGCCTTAGCAAAATTCAAAGATCTTTGTTGGCAGCAAATTCTGCATTAAAAATGATCACAACAGCTTGAGACACTTTTTAGGGCAGCGAGATCTTAATGACAGGCAGCAGAAATGGGTCAGTAAGTTGCAAGCTTATGACTTTGATATTTCATATATCAAAGGTACACAGAACGTAGTGGCTGATGCACTTTCACGTAGACCGTACTTGAGCACTATGGTTCATATCTCGGAGGATTGGAGGCATATGATAGTGGCAGAGTATGCCAAGGATAGTTGGGCCTCCAGCATTGTTGAGGGATCAGCAGTTGATACCAGGTATACGCTTGTAAATGACTTGATCATTTACAAGAACAGGATATTCTTGATCCCAGGGTCAGAGGTGAAGAACATAGTTATGAGGGCCTTTCATGATATGCCTACAGCAGGACATCCCGGATACTTCAAGACCTACAGGCAGATACGGGAGAGGTTCACATGGAAAGGACTCAAGGGAGATGTTCTTCAATACATGCGTGAGTGCCCTGTTTGTCAGCAGAACAAGCAGGAGAACACGTACTCGGCAGGTTTACTACAGCCACTTCCGATTCCTGACAGGAAGTGGGAATGCCTGTCGATGGACTTTATCACGGGCTTGCCTAAAGCCCAAGGGCGTGATTGTATATATGTGGTTGTGGATCGGCTTACGAAGTATGCCCACTTCTTTCCGATCACCACGACTTACACAGCAACACAGGTAGCAGAGGTATTATTTCGCGAGGTATTCAGACTTCATGGGTTGCCTCGGAGCATTGTGAGCGACAGAGGTAGTCGGTTCCTGAGTAACTTCTGGCAGGAGGTTTTCATACTATGTGGGACCGAGCTCACTTCGAGCACTAGTTACCACCTGCAGACTGATGGGCAGACGGAGATTGTGAACCCTCCTGCTGAATGCTAGATAAACGGGCCTCCTGTAGCTGAAGCTCGGGCTCTGTCTCTGCTCTAGGCTCTGGAGCTTTTGACTCTGAATCATCTGAATGCTCTGGCTGTTCGGAATTTTCTGATTCGGAGTCCTCATAATACGCCCACATCACACGATTTGCCTTGCCGTTAGGTCTTAGAGGACAATCGTGATTGGCGTCATATGGTCCCTTGCAGTAGAAGCAAAGCTTCTTCCTGCGAAAGTCATTAAGGGCCTCACGATCCAAAGGTGGGAATGCTGATTTGCCTTTTGAATCGTTTTTAAAGTCTGATTTTTCTTTATTAAAATCAGATTTATCCTTATTTCTGTTAAAGCCCTTGTTATCTGTAATGTCCCCATTTTTAGCACTACACTTCTCAGTGATTGATGGCCTATCCTCGGGGTGCTGTCGGCTAGTCAGAGGCAGAATTAGGGTTTTTGACTGTTTGGCGGGTTCTCTTGAAGATTCAGGGTTTTGTTTGTTGGAGTTTGGGTGTTCGGATTCTAGATTCCTTCTGGGTTTTCAGAGAGCTTCGCAATGGTGGCACATGCATTGCATTCCGAGCAACTTTCCGAATTTACTATTTTTAGTAAATTCTATTTTTGGCAGTGGTCCTGTCAGCACCAGCTCAGTCAACTTTCCTCTTTTGGCAGTTCATTGGGTAATTCTGAATTTTGGCGTAAGGGGTTCATTTTGGAGGAATAAGTATTTTAAAGACAATAATGTTTTATTTTATAAAATAACCCCTTGTCCTAGTATTATGACTTTAAGTTGTTTTAAAGAAGGGGACCTTGAGGGGTATTGTCTCATGAAGGAAATATTTTATATTTCTAAAGTCAAAAAATATTACTTGGAGAAAAGGACGCCTTTTTATGAAGGAAAAGATTTTAAAATAAAGTTAAATTAAACCTTGAGAAAGGGGGCGCCCAAATTGGAGGGAAAAGAAGACAGTCAAATTTGAAAGTTAGGGTTTCTAGAAGCTTCTGGAAAAGTCATCACAAGTTTATAAAAGGAGGTCTTGGTCTTCATTTTCATTATCTGATATCTTGAGTATTGTTATGCTGCCGAAATGGTTGCTGGATTGCTTCGAGGAATGAATGCCTCCTAGCTTGGGCTCGACTTCGTGCTTGAGAGATAGCACCTAGTAGAGAGGTTTGCTTGTTTTGAGTGAATTTGTAGTGAGGTTTTGCATTGTTTTGATGATCTTGCATTTTGTAGCTGAGTACTTGCATTTTCTGTCATATTCTAGAGTTGCTGAATATCATAGCTGATTCGAAGTTTCATTCATATATCAAAAATAAAAAAAGATATTGTTCTGGGTGTTGGTCATATCATCTTCTCTACTTGGGGCGACCTTACTTGCAAATTTGTGGATTTTTAATGAAGTTTCTGATTTTATAAAGCAAATTCGTCATTCCTTGAAAGCCCTACTTTCTGGAGTGCTTTGGGATCCGTGCCATTAATTAATAGCCACTTTTAGCTGCCCTTTTTCATTACTAAACTAGGCGCCATCATTTTAAGAGTATTTTGCATCAGTTTTCATGTAATTTGAGTGAGAAATGAGTGAGTTGTGAGCTTTTCATTGAGTTTATGTATTGCTGGTTCTGTAATTCATGTTGCTGGTCTGTCATATCAGACTTGAGAAAATTGCATATTAGCGAAGGACGAGTGTTAGGAATTCATATTTGATCTTTTGGATGACATATTTACTATTGCAGCACCTTGCGGAGTTCTAATCCTTTATCTTGCAGGCATTCTTCAATATATTGTAAGCTGCACAGTAGTACTGTCAGCATTTCTCTTAGTCTTGCTTTATCATGCTTGTAATGCCCACTGGATAAGTGGAAGAGGCTGGCTTGCCGCCTATCTACAGTTGAATTGCATTGTAATATCTTATATCTCCGCCCTATGGTAGCTCCATTCCCGCTCCGGGTTTGAAAGCACATTCTGGGTGTTGAGTTTATTTCGAAGTTGCATTTGTATTTCTTTAAACCTCCACCATATGGTCGCCTCATTCCATTCTGGTTTGGGTAGCACATACTTGGTGTTGAGTTACTTTCAGTTGCAGTTCTGATTTATTGTACTGACGATCCTCTTGCCATATGACAGCCTCTCTCTTGTTGAGATTGAGTGCGCATTCTTGGCAAAGAGTTATATTGTAACTGCTGGTTTGATTTATCTAACCCTAACGGGTGCCTTCTGCATTGTTGTGTAATTGGCAAAAATCGGAAAAAATTTGGTCCGGTTTATTACAGTGGTATCAGAGCCAAGATCTTGCCATCCTGTGCCCATCAAGGTTCAGTTGACAGTTGAATGACAGAGAAATCAATTCTACACCAGAGGCCAGAACAAAGTTCAGTTTAGCTCTCAGAAGTTTTGAAGATGTTGCGTTTCCTGAAGTCCAGGAATCATGAGAAGTCGGATTTGATTGAGGTGTCTAAAGAATGCCAGTTCAAGAGGAAATGTGAACATGAGGCTGCCAAACTCCATAAAGATTATCAGAGCATGACAGAGGAGTTTAAGAACGATGTTTCATTTGATACCTTTTTGGATTGTGTGGTGATTTATTACCCTGGAAAGCGGGCTATGGTCAACTACATCAAGGAAATGATTAAGGAGGAAGCAGAACATGCCATGGTTGCAGGTGCAAGGAAGGAAGAAGAAGTGCCTGTTTGTGGATTGCAGCCCACAAATGAACATGAGAAAGAGAAAAATCAGTCAATTAATATTGAAGATGGCACAAGTAAGGTGCACATGTCACCTCAAAATGATCGTAAGTTTGATATAGAAACCTTGACAGTTGAGGATTGTGTGGGAGAGCCCCATAATACTTCCCTAGACTTGCATGTGATAGGAAATGACAAAGATCAGTTCGGTGAAAAGAATATAGCAGCAGACTTGAATCCTAATTTGGATTCATCCCATGAAGGTTTTGATACTAAGGGCTTCACAGAAGATGTTGTTAGAACTGTTGTATGGGATGAGTGCATTGATGAGGAGAATACTAGTGGTGTCCTTGAACCAACTTTTGATCATTACCATAATGATATCATTGGTAAAGATGCTGTAGTGTTTATGCCTCCATTTATTGAGGATGTGGTGATGGATAATTCTTTTTATGTTGCTGGCCAAAAAGCTCAAGAGTTTTCACAAGATGAATTTATTACAAGTGATCAAGAAGACCTTTATGGCATGCATATGACTGTTCATGATGAGATCAGAAACATACCTATAGATGATAGGTTCATTGAAGATAAGGACGATAAAAAATTTCAAACAGGTAGCTCTAAAGATTCCTTACTCCCTTTCAGTGACAGTGTTAAGGGTGGTTTTGGGTTTGAACTTCAAACCCAACCATTGGAGGGAGGCATTTATGAAGATATCAGCTTTAGTGATTTGGGAGTTGACCTATTCCAAGAATCAACACTCCAAAAGTTGCACAAAGAACACTTTTCTTGTGATCAAAACAATCAGCCTCTCACCATTTGGGATCCAGGTGTGAAGGCACTTAGTGATGACAAATCGGTATGGGATGAATTTCCCTTTGATCCGGATGAAGAAATGGAACTTGATAAGGGTTCTCTATCAGCAGACAATGGTGTTAATGTGCTTAAGTTTGGGGCTGCTTTCAAGTATGATCAAAGTAACATGGAAGAGGAAACAGAGTTTGAGGGCCATATGGCTCTTGAAGATGAAAGGTTTGGAGGAATTACCAAACACAAATCTGATTTATCAAGGCATGAAGCTGATTGCAATCAACGAGTTGAAGACTTAGTGAAGTATGATGCTTTCCAAGACATTGAGCATTCTCCACTAGTTGGTGGTGAAGTACAAGAATGTTGGAGCAACAATGAGGGCAGCAAAAGCGTGAAACGAAGTTCTGATTTTCAGTTGCAGCCTATCAGCAATTTACCATCTTCGCATCGTTATGAGTGTGAAGGCCAACCTGAGGTGTCCGTTGAAGATGAAGTGCGAGCTCTATCTACATTTGATTGCACACATAGTTTGATTGAAGGGCTTATTTGGGAGGCTCAACTTGAAGAGAGACAAAGAGGAGTGAAAGATGAAGTTGCTCTTCCCAATTTGCAACTTATCAGAGACTCTTTGGAGACATTGAAATCTGATTACATACACTTGATTGAAGATCGGGATCATGCCATTGAACTTGCAAAGAAGACCTTCAGTGCTTTCCAAGGAAAAGAGAGTATGGTTGATGAGCTCACTTTGGAGCTTAAATCAACAAAGGACAAGTTGAAAGAAACTCAGTTGGCTCTAAGAAAGGTTGAAGATCAGTTTGCAGATTTCAAACTTTTCAAGGAGCAAGAGGATGCACGAAGAGCTGGAGAAATCAAGCAAGTAATTGATGAGATTGATAGTCTTCAAGAGGAGTTTGATCTTGAAGGTTTCACAAGAAAATCAAAGGTTGCATGTGCAGATTTGGAGCAGCAAGATGAAAGGAATGACTTTCAAGTTTATGACAATCCTCTTTTTCAAGAAGGTGATGAGAAAAGTTATGATAATCCTCTCTATGAAGTAGAGGATGAAATGGAGAATGAAACTGAGTTTGGTTTCCAGTGCTTGGATGCTTCGATATCACTCCATGAGGAAGTGCCACGTCTGTTGATTAGTAATGAATGCATAAGTGGATTTGAGGATGAAGTCTATACATGGGAAGTGTTGATTCGAGGAGATTTCAACATCTTCGACACCAAGGTGTTAACAAGGCAAGATTTGGTAGCTGCTGGTAACTTCAGTACAGCAGCAAGAAGCGAAGATTTTAGTCTTGTTACTCATGAAGAAGGGAATAAAGATGGACCAGAACTTGGTGTTTGCATGCTTGTCAATCCATCCCTTTGGTTGAACAATACCTTGGCACATATTGGTCTATTTTTGGATTTGGATTTGAGGTCATTTAATAGTTCATGCTCCAATGTTGTTGAAGCTTTCATGGATAGGCTTCAAAGGTTCACTAGCGGAGGCATCAATCTCTTCAGTATGCACTTGATCCTTATTAGCATTTGGGAATGTGTTGAGTTTTCTTTTCAGTATGTTGGAAATCACTTTCAGTTGGGTATCCATGCTTGGGATTCTCAATATGGGTTGATAGAGCTTATTACTTGTGGAAAGAAGGACTTTTGGAAGGATAAGGATCAAAAATTCAGTATTAATGATGTTGTTACTTTCTTTACCAGCCCCTTGTTGGTTCCGTTTGTTCATCGACAAATGGATTGGAGAGAAGTTTTGAGTATGGATTGGAAAGAGGAACAATTGGTTGCTCATGGCGTTGATCCTTGGCTAAGACAAGAGCAGATTTTGAGACTCGAGCTTGCTGGTTGGAGGCAGACCAGCCCTGTTACTTGTGGAGTTACTCTCGTTTGGGAGAGTTTTCCCATCACCACTTGCCAACGAGGTGGTAGTTTTCAGTTGGAGATTGCTCTAGTTTGTTTTCCGGCCATTTTTGAGAGATTATTTGTTCCTTTGCACCTATTCTACTGTTGGAGTTCATCCTATGGAGGTTGTGAAGCAAATTTTGATAGTTTCTTTACTATATTGGTTTTGGACAACGAACTTCCACATGTTTTGGCTTTCCCTTCTGAGACTCTTGGAGTTGGAATAGTAAGAGTGAGTAGAAGTCTTCATGGTGGTGTCGGTATAATTCAGTTGATGCATAGTGGCTCCAGGAGAAGACATGAGGCTGAATTTGTTGAGCTCTTGCAAAGGATTGCTTTCCTCTTTGCAAGAAGATTTGAAGATATCATTTTTTCCATCAGGGCTTTGTTTGTTACAATGTCGAGGTATGTTGAGGAGTTTGATTTTGAGTTGAGCAGCCTATCCATTGTGGTTGACAGTGGTATGATTGTTACTGTTGACTCTGGGCATCTTGTACGTGAGACGTTGCATGATTTTGATCTCAGTCCTAAGATTTTTCAGTTTGAGTGTCATGGACAGTAATACTTTGGAGTTACAAGGGAGGTTAGTGCAACATTGGCATGATGATTTTACTGATGTGATCAGAGTAGTGCAGCAGTGGCATAGTGGGTCCTTCCTGAGATGGATTTGGGAACCTGGGATCATACTTGTTTTGGTATGGATCAATCTTAACTTTTCAGGAGTTATGATGGTATTGCTTGAGGACAAGCAATTTTGGGAAGGGCGGACTGTAATGTCCCCATTTTTAGCACTACACTTCTCAGTGATTGATGGCCTATCCTCGGGGTGCTGTCGGCTAGTCAGAGGCAGAATTAGGGTTTTCGACTGTTTGGCGGGTTCTCTTGAAGATTCAGGGTTTTGTTTGTTAGAGTTTGGGTGTTCGGATTCTAGATTCCTTCTGGGTTTTCAGAGAGCTTCGCAATGGTGGCGCATGCATTGCATTCCGAGCAACTTTCCGAATTTACTATTTTTAGTAAATTCTATTTTTGGCAATGGTCCGTCAGCACCAGCTCGGTCAACTTTCCTCTTCTGGCAGTTCATTGGGTAATTCTGAATTTTGGCATAAGGGGTTCATTTTGGAGGAATAAGTATTTTAAAGACAATAATGTTTTATTTTATAAAATAACCCCTTGTCCTAGTATTATGACTTTAAGTTGTTTTAAAGAAGGGGACCTTGAGGGGTATTGTCTCATGAAGGAAATATTTTATATTTCTAAAGTCAAAAAATATTACTTGGAGAAAAGGACGCCTTTTTATGAAGGAAAAGATTTTAAAATAAAGTTAAATTAAACCTTGAGAAAGGGGGCGCCCAAATTGGAGGGAAAAGAAGACAGTTCAAATTTGAAAGTTAGGGTTTCTAGAAGCTTCTGGAAAGTCATCACAAGTTTATAAAAGGAGGTCTTGGTCTTCATTTTGAGTATCTGATATCTTGAGTATTGTTATGCTGCCGAAATGGTTGCTGGATTGCTTCGAGGAATGAATGCCTCCTAGCTTGGGCTCGACTTCGTGCTTGAGAGATAGCACCTAGTAGAGAGGTTTGCTTGTTTTGAGTGAATTTGTAGTGAGGTTTTGCATTGTTTTGATGATCTTGCATTTTGTAGCTGAGTACTTGCATTTTCTGTCATATTCTAGAGTTGCTGAATATCATAGCTGATTCAAAGTTTCATTCATATATCAAAAATAAAAAAAGATATTGTTCTGGGTGTCAGTCTTATCATCTTCTCTACTTGGGGCGACCTTACTTGCAAATTTGTGGAATTTTTAATGAAGTTTCTGATTTTATAAAGCAAATTCGTCATTCCTTGAAATCCCTACTTTCTGGAGTGCTTTGGGATCCGTGCCATTAATTAATAGCCACTTTTAGCTGCCCTTTTTCATTACTAAACTAGGCGCCATCATTTTAAGAGTATTTTGCATCAGTTTTCATGTAATTTGAGTGAGAAATGAGTGAGTTGTGAGCTTTTCATTGAGTTTATGCATTGTTGGTTCTGTAATTCATGTTGCTGGTCTGTCAGATCAGACTTGAGAAAATTTCATATTAGCAAGGGACGGGTGTTTGGAATTCATATTTGATCTTTGGATGAC